>JBBBDQ010001619.1:322500-515207 GCA_037127315.1 Ascarosepion bandense | reverse complement strand
ATCTCCCTGGTCTCACACTCTCAGCGGACCTCAAGTGGAATGACTATATCGAATCCATTGCTAAATCCGCTGCTAAAAAGTCGGTTCTCTGTGCAGGCCCAGGAAGTTTTTCCCATTTGAGTCTATCCTGCACATATATAAATCTACCGTCTGCTCGTGTATTGAATACTGCTGCCACATATGGTCGGGTGCCCCTGCTATTCACCCCGGGGTTCTTGACAAAATCCAACGGAGAATCTGCAATGTGATCGATACCGACTTGGCAGCTCGGCTGCAGTCGCTCTCTCACCGGCATGACGTAGCTTCCCTGTGCCTCTTCTATAAATACTTTCACGGCTTCTGCTCCAATGAACTTAGATCACTGGTGCCCCCTAGGTATGAATTTACACAAGCTATTGGATTAGCAACTAGGTCCCACTCTTTTACAGTGAAACCGATAAAATGTAACCGCAATTTCTACTTTTTTCACGCACCTCCCACCTGTGGAATTCCCTTCTATATAATTGCTTCCCCGACAGCTACAATCTCTAGGAATTTAAATATAAGGCTAACAGACATCTCCTATCACACTAACTCGCATCCATGCACACAAGATTTCACATTTAACCACAGTTGTAACACCGAGACTTTATAGGTAATGAGTTGCAGAATGGAATTTTTTCGGTTACAGCGAAAAAAATGACTAATGAAACATATTTATGTATATATAGCAATCCTTCATTTAAACATATTTCTTTAAAAACAACGAACAAAAAAAAAATTATTAATTTTTTATATAATGTTACATGTTTTTTGTTCATGGAGAGTGTAAAAGTGTATAAGTTTTTACTTTTCATGCGCTTTCAACCAATTAACTAGCCATTTTCAAGGATCCTATTTTTCTGATGTATTCATTATGTCCTCATGTATGACTGTAATGTAATTTTTGTGTTTTTTGTATTTTTGAAAAGGAGAGTTCATCAAAGCTAATACGTGAAACACGTGGCTTGGCATTGCGTGAGCATCTATTTTTTTAAAAACTTTAAAAATTCCATTTCCTCTGTTAAATAATGTAAAGTTGACGATAAGGAATAATTGTTTAAAGTATAGGGCCTCACGTATAGCGAAGTGCATTTGATATTTTGATTAAAGTAGTATTTTGTATTTTCAACCAAATTTTTTCTTCAGCGTTCTTGTAAAAACAGGATTATATTTAATAACTACTAATATATATATATATATATATATATATATGTAGTGTATCGAGGCAGCAAATAATTTTCTAAACATATACTGTTAAATATAAGAGATAAAGACTTTGTCGAATAAACTGTTCTAGAATCATTTGTTAAAGACGGTTACAGTCAAAATTAAAATGCAGAATAAAGTGTGTGTGATATGAATAGAAGAGAAAATGGGAGAAAGTGGTAGTTATAATGGCAATCGAACCTTCAGTCAATATGGAACACCGCAAAATGCTGTTTGAGTAGAACATTTTTCTTACCTTTGGACCACAGAAAAAAAAAAGAAAGTAATTCAATTCCGTGGAAGTGGTATGGTGTGTCTTAGCTCTAAAGCTATGCACTGGTAGAATTAAAGAACAAAGAGAATTTACCATGAAAATAACGCTAGACTAATGACAAACTTGTAATGTTTTACAATGTAAACTTTTAAAATAAACAAATTCAGGTTTTAAATCCCGCGTCGGAAACTTTTTCTTAAAATGACATTATAGAGTATTTCGGATTAACTGAAAAACAAAAAAAGATTAAGGCAAGATAACTTTCAGAAAGATTAGAAAGGAAATAATTGATTAATTTTATGCTGTAACAATAATAATGATATCGATCAGGAGCCATAGATTGTGTCTTTTCGAGTATGAAAAATCATGACATATTTCAAGGTAATATGCACTAATAATGCATTTATATACACAATAAACAGTTAAATCTGTACAATTTTTCCCATCTTTCCCCCAAAATTAGATCGTCAGAGATATTTTTATAGAAATAATAATAATAATCTAAAATGGGATTTTTTATATAAAAGCCAAGAGAAATCATGATTATTATTTAATACTATAATATAAGGTGTATTTTTGTTGTTTTTTAAGAACAGCGTGTGTAGGTATCATTATTTCACTTCCGGCCTCTGCGAGACTGTCAGTGACAATAAAAAAAAACATTCTGGTCCGGTGTTATGGGTACGTATCTGTGAAGAGCTTTATTAAAACATCATTTAAAGCTTATAAATCAACAGATACTATATATAACAAATTAAAATAAATAATGACTTGTTTTTTACGATAGCTAGCTAGCTTGCGAGTTAGATAAAGATAAACATGAATACATAAATATCTTTATAGGTGAAAAAGTAATCAATTTTGTGCAATATATTCTTATTCCTTGTCAATGCATATGATTCCGTATTTAGTGCTCATTACAGGGTATGATATGATAACATGAATGAATATCATCAACAGCTGATTTGCGTTAGCATTCCGGATCACTCGTCAAATTGGCAGAAAAAAAACCTCTTGGATTCTATGGATAAGAAAGGATGCAAAAAAGTCAATGATATCGTAACTCGTTTGTTTAAGGTTTACCAAAACCTTTTCATTCTGTGATAAAATCTTGATGAGTGTCAAATGCAATGAAACCAGTATTAAACCAGAAGTTGGTTTTAATGGTCAACAATATTTCTATCACAATATTTATAGAAGAAACTTTCGAAAACATCAAGACAAAAACTGTCGTTTAATCTTTCCGTTTACAGCCGGATTACTACCTGACGTATCAGCAATCAATCTATCTCAAAATTCTTACACAATGTAAAACCTGTCTGTCTGCTAAAAGAAAATTCAGAATTACATACTGCATATTAAACATTATAATATTAAAAAAGAATATATGACATCCCCATTCTAAGTAATTGTGTATTAACTGAGGATTTTAGCAAAATTCGAAATACTCAAACCAAGGTTGGCCGAGTAATTGCTTATGTTGTATTCTCTTTAGATTATCTTGTGAAAATTTGCTGATATGATTTTTTTTTCTTCAGAAGTTTTTTTGGTAAGGAGAGACCTCGAGTAAAGGAGACAGGTGGTCATTAATTACGAAATGCGGGCTGCAGCAAAATGTGGCCTCGTGGTTGACCGCCGAAAGCGCTTGCAGGGAAACCTATCCATGCGTGACGTGGCACTACAAGAAACCCGATATTATGCAATTGTTGACGATATGCAAGAATTAGGGCTCCTAACTACCAGTCGGAAGCAGCAAGCAGAAAACTGCCAACCCGGTACCCTCATAATGAAGATACGTTGCCACCGACCACACACGCCGCAGGAAAATTACGGTGGCACCAATACTGAGGTCTGAGGATAGAAAGAGAGAGCCGGAAACCACTTCCTAAACAGGGATCAAAGGATAAGCCTCTACTCCTGTTCAAGAGAGGTAGGAGGAGTGTGAACCGGGTGATAGTAATGTCTATCTACTTCAATTAAAAAAAGAATATGATAAAGTATTACTAAGTTTTAACATAGTTAAAATTTCAACAGCAACATAAATTTCTAACAAGTTAAAGAAAAGAAAAACCAAACGTACAATTAAGTATAACAGACATCAAAAGTAAAATTAAAATTAATACTTCTTAGAGAAACGCAAACAAAAATGCAAAGGAAAATGCAAACAAAAATGCAAACAAAAACGACTTACATGTAAAGAATTAATGAGCTAACTAAATTGTTTTAAGCAATATTCACACATTCTAACTTTTGGTTAAATGTTTAGTATTTCTTGTCTCACCGGCAGAACAAATATAACTACAGGATATTTAGCGTCATTTTTGGCGCTAAAACTCAAATAATTTTCGTATTTTAATGAAATTCTCAGGACTTATTCACATATGAATGAAATTAATTTTGAAATTAGTTTTTTTAAGAAAATATTGGTAAAAATATTTTCTATTATTACATACTAGCAGTATAGCCCGGCGTTGCTCGGGTGTAATGAAAGCTTTAAAACAAATCCATGGTCCTGGAGCTCAGACTCTTTGGACGTTGGCACGAAAGACCTAAAATTTAGAAAGTTAAAGCGAAACCAGAGACTGAAAGAAAAATGAATGGATGTAAGTCAAATTTTCATTTCCTGGTATCGATATCAAATAAGTTTTTTCGTCGTAAACTGAATTTTGAAGGCTGAATAAGTCCTTTGACTAAATGGCATCATGGTTGAGACCAAAGACTACAGTTATAGCTACTTAGAGCCAAATCCGAAGCAAAAACTAAAATAAAAGGGGTGAAAAAAATACAGACATACAGAAAGATAAACACACACACACACACACACACACACACACACACACACACACACACACACACACACACACACACACACACAAATATCTTGCCTTATATATACATATATATATATATATATATATATATATTGATTTTCTGCACTATTGTAAGAACTGCAACCTTTAAACTTCTGAGTATCGTTTCTTATGTCTTTGTCTATGAGTATATCAAATTTGATTAAAATCGGACCACTCCTTCTATAACCCGATTTTTTCGATTATCGATTTTCTATATTTATCGGGGGTACCTCGACACAAAATCAAGCTAAGAACACTCGCAGACGCTTATAGTACAACTGTGTAAATTTTCAAGAAAATCGATTCTGCCGTTTCGGAGTCTATGGGTAACGGATACACACAGAGACACACACAGAGACAAAGTTCCATTTATAAATAAGTTTAGATTAGATGTGACTCCACGATTTACCTAATTTTTTGAAGAAAATAAAATTTCATCATATTCATGATCATATCAATTAAAAGTAGGACTTCTTGGAGAATTTACATAAAATTTCTTTTTGTCAAACGAAACACCATTTACCGAATATCTTCTCGAATTGTAAAATAAAAAATCAATTAAACTAGGTTATTATTCAATTAGAAATATTAGGAACTGAAACGACTTAAAACCATTTTTCATTGGATAATTAATTTTTACAACAAAAATTCTCATTTTTTTTTAACGTTTTGATATTATAGAAAATATTAAGTATTAAATCTTTTAAAAATTAGCCATCAATTTAAGGCTTTTAATGATATTATCATAAATAAATGATAATAAGTGGAAAAGCTTAATACAAAGCATCAAACACCAACAGATGAAAATAATTTTGTACTTTATGCGTATGAACGTGCCGATTTTTGTAAGTATGCATGACCATATACGATATTAGCATAAGATAAGAATGGTAACTATAGTAAATTAAAAGTCAACATTTCTAAAATTTAATAATATATTACATAAGAGGAATATTCTCTTGAATTTTTAAGATTATTTTTATAATCATTTCACCCCAAGCAAGGCAGGACCGCCACTAGTGCACTGAGTGTTACAATAAGAGAAAATACAAATTACACGAGTTAGATGGGAAGAGAAGACTGAAAATAAGGAAAACTGAGGAGATAACATTAACGGGATTCATGAAAACAGAAGATGGCGATTGACGTTTGATGACCGAAGAGATCCTCCACATGATGCAAAGGAGACAAAAAATAACGCCAAGGCACGGAGAAGAGTACAACAAACTTCACAGGGAGATAAGGAACAAATGCAGACAAGCCAAAGAGGAATGGCTCAACAACAAATGCGCAGAAGTAGAGAGACTGAGCAGTAACAACAAAGCAGAGATGCATAAAGAGATAAGAGAACTGACAAGCCAAACAAAACCTGCTCCTCAACAGGATGCATAAAATCCAAAGAAGGAAAAATCATATTAGAGTAAGAGGAAATACTCCAGAAAGGATCACTTTTGCGACAAGAGAGAACAACCGAGAATACACACAAGGAGATGGATGAACCGGAAATACTGAAATCCGAAGTGGAAGCTGCAATGGCCAAAATGAACAGAAACAAAGATCCTGGTCCAGATGGCATAGTGATAGAGCTGCTGACAGCCTTAGAAGAATATGGCATAGAAAAGATTACCGACATAATAAACGAAATTTATAGCAGTGGAATAATACCAGACGACCTATGCAAGTCGATATTTATAGCGCTGCCGAAGAAACCTGGTGCAAACGAGTGCGAACTACACAGAACTATCAGCTTAATGAGTCACATTACAAAACTGATTGTCAGAATCCTGATGAATAGAGTGAAAAGCAGAATCAGGCCAGAGATAGGGCAGGAACAGTGCGGGTTCGTCAAAGACACTGGAACAAGAAACGCTATATTCATGATTAGGATGCTCTCTGAAAGGGCATTACAAATGAAGAAAGACTTGTACCTATGCTTCATTGACTACGCGAAAGCATTCGACAAAATACGACACAAAGAAGTGATGGAGATGCTAGGCATTTTGGAAAAGACATAAGAATAATCAAGAATCTCTACTGGCAGCAAACGGCCTGCAAACGGACAGGTAACGACCCCAGTAGATACACAAAGATAGAAAAAGGCGTAAGACAAGAATGTGTCTTTTCACCGGATTTGTTCAACCTATACAGCGAGAATATTTTGAGGACCCTAGATGACACTCCAGGATTTGTTATTGGAGGCCACAACCTGAACAACATAAGGTATGCGGACGATACAGTGCTGATTGCGGACACGGAAAGGAAACTACAAGACCTCATACAGAAAGTAGCAGTGGAGAGTGATAAGAAGGGACTACAAATAAACTTTAAGAAAACTGAGTGCATGGTCATCAGCAAAAGATACAACCCAAAAAGCCAAATACAGGTGGGGGATAACAGAATCAAGCAAGTACAAAAATTTAAGTACCTAGGAAGTGTTCTAACAGAAGATGGAAAGTGCGACACGGAGATCCGAAGGCGAATTGGCATGGCAAAGGACGCGTTGCCGAAAATGAGCAAAATACTAACACACAGGAAAATCTCAATAGAAACGAAGAAAAGACTGCTAGACTGTTACGTGATGTCAGTTCTTCAATACGGCAGTGAATGCTGGACAATATCATCGAAAATGAGGACAAAACTGGAGGTGGCCGAAATGTGATTCTACAGAAAGATGCTACAGATATCGTGGAATGAGCATGCAAGCAACGAGGAGGTGTTGGCAACAAAAAGGAAATTCATGCTGAGTATCAGGAAGAGACAACTGAAGTTCCTGAGACATGCAATGAGGAAAGAGAGCCTGGAGAACCTGATACTGACTGGTCAGATAGAAGGAAGGAGAGACAGAGGAAGGCAGAGGATAACATATTTGCAGGGTCTGATCAGGTGGATGACGGAACGGGGGTTGCCAGGAGCAACAGGCTCAAACATACAAGCCACAAGGGATAGGGAGACGTGGAGAACCATGATCGCCTACGTCCTGAAGGGACAGGGCACATAGAAGCAGAAGAATGATATTCTAAAATCTTCTCTATGGCTTTGTTTATCGCTAAGATAAAATTCTTCTATTGAATGTAAAAATGTACAGACTGCGTTCATTCCTTTAATTTTCTATATTTGAAAAAAATGTTTGTTATTGGCAAGGTGGGTATTAGTCAAATTTGGAGAAAGTGATTTGCCATTATCTTACATGGATCTACACTTATGTATTTCTATGCCTGGTCGGCTTATGAACGGACAAAGGATATCACCGTCCCCTATTGGATGAAGTTAGAATAATTAATAGAGAACACTACTGGAATCTACGTAAAATTAGGGAATCATTGTTTATACTGGGTCACAAAAATCTCCTTAGTCGGCTCAGCATAGAAAGAAATACAATATTAATACGGAATGCCAGAGAAAATTATTAGCTTAAAATATTGCAATATGAACTCTGGTAATAATTGTTTCTGAGTTATTATGACTATAAGTTCAAAGAATTCATCATGGCTCAGTGGAGAGTGGTGTTGGTTAGTTCTAGTGACATGACCCAAAGTGTTATGAGTTCAATACTTGGCTAGTATTAGTAAACAAATAACAGAGAATTCAGTTAAAGTGAGATAATTACATGGCATCCAGAAGTAACATCACACATGGAATCAAAATGATATACCCCAGCAATCGAAATAAAGGTTTCCAGCACCTGAGGAAGGCCGGGTTGTACACCTGCCGAAACATCGTAAGCATGCAATAAAGGTGGGAGATAACTGACCGAATAGTGTAAATGACGTAAATATTACCTCACCACAGAAGTATAGACAAATACAGAAAACTACACTTTTTTGGAAACATTTTTAGTTGCAACTTGTATCACTTTAAATGCCTTTTTAAACAAATTCCCTCAGCATTAAATGATGAGTCATTTAAATCGATTAATGAAGAAATTCCAATAATTTTCTGAATTTATCATAGTAACAAATATGAAGTGATATTTAATTTGACTACCAAGAAAAGAATACCTAATCATTGCTCCACATTATCACTGCTATCTACTAAGTAATATTTGCTAATTGTTTCCATAAAGTCTCCAAATCTTTCTCCAGCTGCAGGTTTCAGCCAGTGGAGCTCGACATCATTCCCCAAAATCATTGATACGAAAACAGTTTTATGTTCTTCTCACTAATAAAACTTTTCTGTCCTGATATTTATTTAAGGGTGATTATTTGTTTGTTTTCGTGTCTTTTTTTCCAGCTTTCTCCGTGTGTACATTTTCTCTATGTCGTATTTACGAAAGATAAAAATCGTCAAATATATTCTTTCGTATAATTCTACTTTTTATGTCTATACTTTAAAAATGTTCCCCAGTTCTTTTTTTCGTTATATTATTAAAACTCCTTTGATTTGTTGTTCATTTTTCTTATTTTTAGTCTTATCTCTTTGCAGTTTTTTCTCCTTTTTGTCGTGTGAAAATTTTAATTAAAATTCTCATCACTTAATAAATTTTCATTATCATGTTTCTATCTTGGGGTTATATCTATGTCAGTCTCATATATTTGAAACTAAATATTAAATATTAACGTCAAGAACACTAGTAAATATATCGGCGATATATGCATAATTCTTCAGCAATAAATTGAGTTCTTTCGGTAACTGGCGTATGTGTATGCCAATTATGTATAACGTGCTAAAATTTCTGTGATTCCATTTGCCTATGGCTTAGGGGATAGCGACTCCGACTGACACGACATCCGTCGAGTTTCGATTCCGGTCGGAGGCAAGTAGATGTCTAGTCACACTTATGAGCTGTGATACAGTGAAACATGCTTGTATGCAGATGACGAATATATATATGTGTGTGTTTGTGTGTCTGTGTGATATTTAGATAGGATAACTAGACAAACTATATAGTTTCAATTTGATAAATGAAAATGTTGCATGAAAATAGCGGGGAAATTTGATAATGCATTTCGCCAAATGTAAATTCTTGTGTAATCTAAAGATCTAACTTTTGATTCATTCCGGAAAAAGGTATATAATTGTCTTATTTCCGACTCATTCCAATTATAAAAAGAGGAATTTAGCTTTAATCTGAAAAAAAATTTGAGAACATTTTAAAACTTACAATTTGAATTAAAAATGTATGAACAATTTTTTCAAAAATCATTCTTTCAATCTTTTTTCGTAAGAAACGCTAGCTTAAGGAAAAAGTAATAAGTTTAATTATATATTTAAGTGAAAGTGGTTAACGCATTATTGAATTTCTCTTCTCTTTTTAAGCAACATTTCCATTTCCTAAATTTAAATATATTCTTGCAAATATTGAAAAATAAGTCTGATATTTTAAGCTGAAATGCACAAGCTAAATTCGTAGGACAAATACTTATATCTTCTGAAAACCTTGCCCACATCGGTTCTTAAATACTAATTTTATCATGAAAACATCGGTTAGCAATAATGTAATCTGATGGAGAGTATAAAAGGAATGTCTTTTAGGGTGAAAATTCCTTCTTATTTCAAAAAAAAAAAAAAAAAGGTGCGATGAATGAGAAGATTATTTTGTTAATAGCATAAATCTGCCAAAACATACTTTAATTTTCACATTATTATTTGCAGCCTCGTAAATTATAAAGAGACATGGAATTACTGGATAAAAACTGGATAAAAATGTTAATATAAATGTCTAGTAAAAGAAATGATCTAAAGTGATTTTGCTAAATAATAATTTGAGTCTAATTTGGTTTATAGCATGTGCTAAATATAAAACATTAGAAAAGCATTCACATCGAATGTAATGTCTTCATTAAATAAGCAGTAATGCCTTGTTAAACTTGAAAAATATTCTCCTGGTCTACATGAATTTCATTGAATATTTATTGTATGAAAAATAAAGGGTACAAAATGTAAACTTAATTATATGGATCATGAAGCTGATTTTCCAATAGAGATCGCATTCATTTAAGCAAGGTTTTTTTTTAGTAGCGCTTCAAAGATATTAAGTTCTCCCGGTATGTCGTCCCTGTTGTATTTTTCATCTATTATTTCTAGATCTTATCGATACAAAAATTGTCTAAGGCTGAGAAAAATATTGATAATGTCTTATTTAGAGCGATAGATTAGCTTACTTTGGTAAATTAAGGGCAACATGTTTTATTTATTAATAAATGCAAAAGTTACAAGTAACAAAAGCATATTTCATTAACATAATATATCATATGCATAAATATGTTTTTTAATTATTTCACCCCAAACAAAGCAGAAATGCCACTATTACGCAGGGAGTTTCAGGGATTGAAGTTAATTTTATTTGCAGCCTCGTAACTTATAACGAAACACGGAAATACTGGAAAAGAACTGAATAAAAATGTTAATATAAATGTCTAGTAAAAGAAATGATCTAAAGTGATTTTGCGAAATAATCTGTTGAGTCTAATTTAGTTTGTCAGTCAGTCAGTTAAGTGCCATACGTGATACACGCTTGGGCGATCATGTCACGAAAGAGACATGACTGACTGGGCAGAAGATTATCGCGCAGTAGGTTGCCATTGCTTTCTGCGGTAGACTCGTTGCCGACCAAGGCTATAGAACCCAATCTGTTCTGTTATTTAACCTATAACTGGAAGGAATAGACGGATTAATACCTTTCCCAAGGGTATTTGCGCGTAAGTGAATGCAATGAATTCAGCTGAAATTCGAACTCGGCTCCCCAGATTTCTTGTTTCGAGCCGATATCCAATGCACCACAACGCACATGTAGCATGTGCTAAATATAAAGCATTAGAAAAGCATTCACATCGACAGTAAAGCCTTATTTATTAAATAAGCTGTAATGCTTCATCAAACTTTAAAAATATTTTCCTGCTCTACATAAATTACATTGAAAATTTATGGTAAGAAAAAATAAAGGGTATAAAACTTAAAGGAAACCTGTGAATTATATTTCTTAGTATTTTTATCCTAATAAAATTATTTGTACTGAATTCTGGATTAACTATTTTTCTGCATATCGACAAGGTTTGGAAAAATGCAGGGAGTGCAGGACTCTCCCTTTTTTGTATTACGATAGTTCATTGTATTCGCTTGAACTTTTAAAGATGTCAATTTTAAGTGACACTACACATCTGTATTTTTATTCATTGTAGATGTAGATAATAAAACAAAAAAATGGAAATGGATAATCCCTAAAGAAATTCCGGAAATATACAAAGATTACCCATTTTAAGTCTTATACGATTTGCTGAATTTCCAAGTAAATTGAAGCACTTTTATAATAGGATGTAAAGTAGAAGTCCCACCCTTGAATATTAATTAAAAACGGTGCCTGCTAAAACTATAAATTCTGCTGACAACTGAGTCCATACGCAAGTGAGTTTCTGACTGAGACAAGGTGACAACATTTGAATGAAACTGCGCCCTTCGGTCAAAAACGCCATGATGAACTCGCTTGTTGTAATTGCAATGTGTACCCTGATCGGGTTTACATTGACATCGGCGTTTGTCGTAGATCGAAGTGATAATGAAATACCAGAATCTGTGGAGGGTAAGTAAAGATAATTGCAAATTTCTATATTTCCTTTCTTTTCTCTATCACACACACACACACACACACACACACACACACACACACACACACACACACACACACACATATATGTATATAATTGGATATATCGTACAGTATTGTAATTTATACTTTTTCTAAAGTGCTCAATAAAGTTATATATATATATATATATATATATATATATATATATATATATATAGCCACATTGATGAGCTAGGGATGAATGAAACATAAATTAGTCATCCACAGCTCATCAATGCGGCTAGACACATCTATTTGCTTCCAGCAGGGATCGAAACTCTACCAATTTGGTGTCAGTTTGAGCGCCTACTCCCTAAGCCATGGGCGCATAAATATGTAAGGAGAAATTTTAGCGTTTAATATATAAGCGGTGTATACACACGCCAGTCACAGAGAGAACAATTCATTTTGAAGAGTAACGCGTGTGTATATATATACTAGCTGTATGGCCTAGCGTTGCTCGGGTGTAATGAAAGCTTTAAAACTAATCCATGGTCCTGGAGCTCAGACTCTTTGGACGTTGGCACGAAAGACTAAAAAGCAGTAGTTGTTTCCACTGAAAGCAAACCGGAGACTGAAAGAAAAATGAACGGATGTAAGTCAAATTTTGATTACCTGGTATAGATATCAAATAAGTTTTTTCGTCGTAAACTGAATTTTGAAAGCTAAATAAGTCCTGTGAGTAAATGGTATCATGGCTGAGACTAAGAACTAAAATTATACCTACTTAGAGCCAAACCCAAAGCAAAAACTAAAATAAAAGGGCTGAAAAAAATACAGACATACAGGCAGATAAACAGACACACACACAAACGTCTTGCCTTTTATGTATATATATGTATATATATTATCGATTTTCTGCACTATTGTAAGAACTGCACCCTTGAAACTTCTGTATATCTTTTCTTATGTTTTTGTCTGTGAGTGTATCAAATTTGATGAAAATCGGACCACTTATTCTAAAACCCGAATTTTTAGATAATCGATTTTCGATATTTATCGGGGGTACTTCGACACAAAATCAAGCTAAGAACACTTGCAGACGCTTATAGTACAATTGTGTGAATGTTTTTAAGAAAATCGGTTCAGTCGTTTCGGAGTCTATAGGTAACGGACACACACACACACATACGCACAAACACACACATATACACAACACAGAAAAAGTTCCATTATAATATATATATATATATATATATATATATATATATGACGTTCAGAAATTTAGGAGGAATTTCTCCTGTTCCCGAAAAAAAATTTTATTATGAGGCATATATATATATATATATGTGTGTGTGTGTGTGTGTGTGTGTGTGTGTGTGTGTGTGTGTGTGTGCGTTTGTGTTATTAATTATACTTTAGAACACGTAAAAACTAAAATCTACTACAAAATTGTACATATTTTCGACATTGAGAGAACAATGTCTCATCATGTAGTTAATAATGATGATAATAAACATTTTATTGAAAATTTAAAAAAGAAGTCACTTCATTTTGTCAATAAAACGTTTATTACCATCATTATTAACTACGTGATGAGACATTGCTCTTTCAAAGTCGAAAGAAAATATATAATTTTGTCGTAGGTTGTAGTTTGAACATATTTTAAAGTATAATAAATAGATAAAAATATAAGTATAATTAATAATAAGTAATAATTGTTCTATTTTTATAGTGTGCAGTTTCAAATGAATGTTTTTAATCTTGCAATTATTTTCTTCGTACCTTATTCATATATATATATATATATATATATATATATATATATATATATATATATATATGTATATATTAAACTTTCATTTGAACATGTTTCGTTAAAAACAACTGACCAGGAAATCTTTACTAATTTTTATTTAATTTTTCTATTATATTTGATGTTTACTTTTTGTCAGAGATAAGGATTGTAAAAATGTTGAATAACTTTCGACTTTCATGCGGTTTCAGCTATTTTACTGGCCATTTTCAAGTAACCTATTTTTCCGATGTTATGCCTGACTGTAACTTTGTCTGTTTTTTTAGTTTTTTTAGTTTTGAAAAGGATAGTTTTTCAAAGCTATTACATGATGCGCGCAGCTAGGCATCGCGTGTGCGTCTGTCTGTTTTTTTCAAAAAACTTTCAGAACTCCATTTCTACTTTTAGATAATGTAAGATTGATGGTAGGAGAGATTTGTTTGAAATATAGTTCTTCTCTCATAGTCAGGTAATATTGTGATTAAAATAGTAATTTTGGATTTTCAACCAAAATGTTTCTTAAGAGCTCTTGTAAAATCACGGTTAATAAATGCTTCACAACAGACTATGTAACAATGTTTCACCTATTGAGGGGATTTGGTTAGTTTTGAATTTTTACAAACATTTTATCTCCCAATCAACGCCATCATTTGAAAAACATGAGAAGAGTTGAAACGGAAAAGCTACTTTGTCGTGATATTATAACATACTTATGTTGTAAATTTTGAATAAATATTTGCTCTACACTGTACTGAGCACAATTTAAATTTTTTTCATCGGAATTTTATTCTATCTATATCAACCTAATAATCTTATATATATATATATATATATATATATATATATAACATAGTGATGATCCACGTATACTGTCTTAATAATATGTATAGGAAAAACTACTAAAAATTTGTAAGTTTAAAAATGTATTTTTTGACAGTATTTATTTATTTTTATTATTATATTTGATATTTCAAACCGTCCTTGGGCTTTCATCAGAAACAAATGATTTTAAAATTTAAATTAGAAGCGTTTTCGCGAGAGCGTTCGTATTGAGATTGTTTACATCATGTGATGCAGAAAGCGACAGATTTTTTAATATTTGTAAACGTAAACCTAATACTTATTAATTTTGCTAAAGAAATTGTTTTTAATGTATCTAAAAATTGTTTAACTATTGAAATATTTATAAAGATTCAAAACACCTAAGTCCCTATTTAACCCTAGCCTGTATGTATCTAATTTTAAAATCCAGTATTTTTCTTTCTTTCTGCGTGAGTATGTAGAACTAAAATCGGAATTTGCAGTTTTCTAATGTGTGTCGTTTTCGATTGAAGTGTTGAGCTATGGGTGAATACTGGTTGTTTTGGCGTATGCTTAGTTTATGATTATTAAAATGGAATCTAAAGCTCTTTCCAGATTCACCAATATATCCTCTATTTGGACATTGAACAGAAGAGAAAATATATAATGTTTTGGCTATCACAGCAAGCTCTCACCTGCAACGCACGACTTAAACTGGCGTGAACATCTATACATTTAAAAAAAAAGCTTTCAACACTCTATCTCATCTATTAAATTATTTAATTTATTATTTATGAAATAATATTTACAATATAGACAAGACCATTTCCCTTTGCCTATTCGCTAATTTTCACCATGCAAAGTATCTGGAAAACTCTGTGACTGATCCAAACGCTGAACTTTTCAATCACTTAGTTTCTCACGCAAGTGCTGGGTGTCCCAACGCGTTTTCCAAGTAACCACGATGGACAGGCTTCTCTTTTAGATCTCTTGCTTCTATCCTTGACTTTTGCCATGTAATACAGCTCCACCCTCTTGGCAAATACGATCATGCTATGGTGTCTGAAAATATATCATTCTACTTTTCCTTCATCCAGGAATTTCCTAGCAGAAGAATATCAAACTTAGCAGACTGTTATTAGTTTCTTTTGCGATAACCATAGGAACAGAGTTTTTGGTCTTTCAAGTCGCCTCTTAGCTGAAAGCGGGCATTAATATTTTCCTCCCAGCTAAGGAACTTCGACCTAAACCTCGTTTCATCTCCTTGGTTCTATTCTGCTTGCTAGGCTGCCATCGCCCACAGGAATAATTTCTTGCGGTTTTACCGGAGCGACACGTTTGATATCAATCGGCCCCTTTTTGTAATGAATGTAAAATTGTCCTAAACGATGCTAAACTTTTTGTTTCTGATAGAATGGAGCAGCGTATATCGTCTTGCAAGTTTAGTTCGGAATAATACTGATGGCTTTGAGTGTGCTCAACAAGAGAAAACCCTGGATCCCTCCTCTATTCAATTTGAAGTTCTCACATCCACAGCTGACAAAGTCAAGTGCTTTTGCTTGCAAATTCTCGTTCAACTTCCCATTTGACGTGTCTAAAATACCCACATACAATTTCCCACCTAGAACTGACACTCACCTGAGAAGTAAATATCTGATCTCTAACATAATTTCTAAGCTTGACTCTCATAAGGCAAGTGGAGGTGACTAAATTCCAGTCGTCGTCTTAAAATATATGCCTCTGAGCTGAATCTAGGCACCTCCAATATATATAAATATTGACTTACTGCTTCTTGTCTTTCTTGTTAAGAGCCCTCCTCTGTAGTTCACGTATTAAGAATTATGAGGATCCATATGACTCCTCTAATTATCGCCCTATTAAACTCTTTATTCTTTTTGGCAAGGAGTGGATATCGGCTCGGAACGACAAATCGAGGACCTAAGTTTGAATTCCAGTTGAATTTTTGCATTCACTTTCGCACAAATGCCGTTTGGAAAAGTATTAATCCGTCTCTTTCCTACAGTTATGGGTTAAATAATAGAACGGACTGGGTTCTAGAGCCTTGTCTGGCAAACAGACTACCGCAGAAAGCAATGGCAACCTACTGCGTGATAAACTTCTGCCCAGTCAGTCACGTCTCTTTCGAGACATGATCGCCCAAAGCATGCATCACATATGGCGCTTAACTGATTCGAAGCTATTATCAATGCTGAAATAGTTAGGCATCTCACACCTCATAAACTTCTTGCTTACAAACATTATGCATTCCGCTTCGCCAGTTCTACCGTTGATATGTTAACAAACATCACTGAATAAATGTAACAGGCTATTGATAAGAACGACGAAGCTCGATCAGTTGTTCTTGATATCTTGAAAGCATTTGATAGGGTTTGGCATCCTGTGCTGGGTCTAGTGATACGGTAATTCTAGAAGATTGTTTGATTTGAAACAGTCATTCCTAAGAAATGATGGTTGTTTGGAACGGTCAAGATTCTAGATTCTTTCGGACGAAAGCATGCGTTCTTCATGGCTATATCCTAATTTCTACGCCTTTTCTGATCTTCATCAATAATCTTTCTGTTGTAATCAGTACCCAAGTTGACATCTATGCTGATAACATTACCATTTAATTCCGTTTTAATAGGAAATGTGCCAAGGCTGACTAAGTAAACATGGCTGCAGCCTTTCAAAAGGACGTGCAATCTGTGATTGAATTTGGTAGGAAATGACTTGTAAATCTGAATACCTCCAAAACAAAGCTTTTCACCTTTAACCATCATGAAGAAATCTTCTTGCCTACTATCAAAATGGATTGCTCATAAAGAGCAACACACTGCGCCTCATTGGCCTCAGTCTCTCAAACAACAAAGTGAATGACTTCATCGAATCTATAACTATAACTGCTGTTAGAAAAGTAGGGTCACTGTATCGGGCCAGAAAAATTCTCATGTCAGAATTTTTTTGCACATTTATAAATCTACAATTCGTCGGAGATTTGAAAACAATTTCCATGTCTGGTCGGTAACGTATATATGCTATTCATCTTGAGGTTCTTGGTAAAATTCAATGAAAGATCTGTAATATAATCGACACTTACATGGTAGCCCGCATTCAATCACTTTCTCACTGACGTGATCTGACTTCGCTTTGTCTTTCCTACAAGTATTTTCATGACATCTACTTTTTTGCCTGGTTTCACAGGTATTTACGCGTGCTACTAGATTGGTATCGAGGTCAAACCCGTTTTAATAACAACATCATAGTATAAACACAGTAAGCAGCTTAAAAAAATCTTTTCCGGACATAGACAAACATATTTCTCTCCAGATTTCTTTACGTTATTTAATGTGAATTGCGATGACATATTGAGGAATACAGTAGATAGGTTTCTCGTTTTTCTTTCTGGTTTTGAATTTAGGGTGGTCCTTCTTCAAGTCTCGCTGTCAATCCAGGCTGCTAACTCCTAAATGAAGGATTGAGAATAAATAAATCTACGCTTATTCCAAGAGTATTTGTACGAAACTGAATCGGATGGCTGAATCTATATTCGGCGTCGATAACCGTTACGCAAACCACACGCCCATATAATAAAATATATGTTTAATGATTTCACTAATAAATGATATTGAAAATTATTTGTAATATAAAAATTGTTAGATTTTTAAAATTTGTATTTATCATTCTGTGTGTATGCTTCTTCTCGCTGTGTATAATTCTATGCCTCAAGACAATCAGAAAGACATTTTAGTTGTATCTTAACATCATTAAGACAAAAAAGTTACATGTTGGAGCCCTTAAACTTTCACTGTTACATCAGACAAGTAATACTGGATTAAATTAAGATTACTAACATGGAAGAATCCTTTGGCTGACTCTCGTCCTTCCCATTGATCATGTTGGTAGGCGACTGGTTAATACACTTTTGTCATGACAAGTAGCAATGAGACAGCGTTCACGGTATGGGGAGTTAAGTCTTTTTCATGATCATAATTTTAATGTTTATGTCTTATTTAGATATTTTTGTACCAATAAGAATTAAATTATTTTTTACATCCAGTTTTAATCTTTTCTTATTATTTATCTACAATTTCCATTGCAGTCTACAGAAGCAGTCTTGAAAGTATGCTTGAAAATGTCTCTAAACAAATCACAGAAAACGTTGACTATGATGAGAATATGGACATTGATAGTTTTGATGTGGAAAATTTGATCGATGATGAACAATTTCAGTTTTCAACAGAAGAAGCAGAAGAAGAAGAGGTTGAGGATAAAATTTCAAATACCGATGATTTCCAATCTGCAGTCGACGGTATGAGCGGAATATGTTGTTCATGGCGACGATTTAATGGACGTTGTTGCCAATCTGTAAGAGTTTTAAGACGAAGACTGTCAAGTAAGTTTCTTTCTATTCATAAAAACATATTATCAAAATTTCTTTTAAATATTTTTGATGGTATGCACCATAAAAACATTGCATAAGCAGCAATAATGTAAATATTGAAACCACGGATGTTAATAAAAGTTATTTAAACAAAACTTCACACACTTTTGGAAAGAAAATAATTTATATTTTGCTCTGGTAATGATAATATCTATGCGAAATGGTGTAGTAATCATAAGTAAAAATCATATCTTCCTCATTCAACTCTCGATATGTAGCGTTCCTTTTCATTGGAAGTTGATATTTAACTCTCAACAAAGATGATACATGTTCTTATGAACACTACCATTTTTAACTTATTCGTACCAGTATCACTATAACGAAAACAAATTAAAAAAAAAGTTGCTAAATTATTGGTCTATACATTTTACTCCAATTATTCTACACTAGAAAAAATAATTAGGTTAAATATTTTAGTTAAATGATAAATAATTTTGCTTTCGCTTGTATTTTATTTCATACTGATATTTACACAAAACGTAATATTTTATATACGTATATCTTTGATAGAAAAATCTCATATAGAAGAGAATCAATTTTATCTTATATCAAAAAATTATTTGAAGTACTACTTTTTAGTATTCATATCTAATTTGGTAGAGATGTCAATAATTTTGTTTCATATAAAAATAATTTTGCTAGTAAGTTTTTCTCGAATACCTTGCTCTAGAATCATTCGATGAAGATGTTGACAGTCAAAATGATAATGCTGAAAGAGGTGTGTGATATAATTGATAGAGAATGTGGTTGGAAGTGGTAGTTATGAGGATAAAGAATAAAGATGATACGAATTTTTTTTTTGAAGAAATCAATATGGAACATCGCAAAGTGTCATTAACTTTTAAAATAGACACCTTGGGAAAGTTTAAAAATCTCGCATGACTAACTGTTTCTTCAAATAACGTTATGGGCTGTGGTTTTAACAAAAGATTAAGTCACGATAATTTACATGATGATTAGAAAGGAAATTAATCTTATTCACTAAAAAAGATAATGATAGCAATCAGTAGCCATATTTTGTCTATTCAAGAATAGAACGTCATGACACTTTTTAACGTAAAATGCAATAATGTTTTTTATGTACACAATAAAATATCAATGTGAACAATTTCTCGAATTTTTGTATAGAAATAACAATAAGCTAAAATAGAAATTTCTTTTATTAAACAACTAAGAAAAATCATGAATATTATTTAATATCATAACATAAAATATATTTTTTTCTTTTTTGATAACAGTTTGTGTCGGCATCAGAATTTCACCTCCAACTTATGCGAGATTGTACGTGAGAATTAATGGGAGAACAATCTGGTCCGGAGGTTTGGGTATGTATCTGTGGAGAAGTTTATTAAAAATCAATTAAAGCTTATAATCAACAGGTACTATATACAACAAATTAAAGTAAATTATACACTTTTATGAATTGGTTTTTACAATAGATAGATAGATAGATAGATAGATAGATAGATAGATAGATATAAGCATATAAATATCTTATAGCCTAAAAATGTAAAGTAATAAATTTTACACAATATCATGTTCTTCCTTGTCAATACACATGATTCCGTATTTAGTATTCATCACAGGTTATGATGCGGTAACATAAATTAACTTCATCAACAGCTGATTTACGTTGGCATTCCGGATCGCTCGTCAATAGGCAGAAAAACCTCTTGAATTCTATGCAAAAAATGGATGTAAAAAAGGCAATGATATTGTAACAGTTTTGTTTAAGGTTTACAAAAACCTTTGCTTTCTGTATTAAAATCTTGGTGAGGGTCAATGAATTAAACCAGTATTTTCGACTTTGTGCTGATGGAAAACAATATTGTCATCACAAAATATAAACATCCAAAATAAATCAAGATAAATTATCGTTTAATGTTTCCTGCTTACAGCTGGATTACATGCTGACGTATCAGCAATCAATAACTTCTGCTTTGAAATTCTTATAATGGGAAACTCTTGTAGGTCTGGTAAAAACAAATTCAAAAAGACATACTGCATATTAAATATTATTGTATTAAAATAGAGCATCTGACATCGACATTAAATATCGTGCCTTGTTTTTTCAGGACGTAGGCGATCATGGCTTTCCATGTTTCTCTATCACTGATGGCTCTTATCATGCTTCCTCTTTTTACACCATGAAACTTCGTTCTGTCATCTACTTGCTCAGACCCTTCAAATAGGTTATCCGCTGCTTTCTCAGTCTCTTTTTACCTCTATCTGGCCCGTTAGTAAGAGGTTCTTCAAGCCCTCCTTCCACGTGGCAAGGCCCAGGAAGTTTATTTGTCTTTTCCTGATGCTAAGTTTTAATTTCTTTTTCGTTTCTCTCCTTTCCAAAACTTAATCTTTGCTCACATGCTCGATCCATGTTATCCGCAGCATCTTTCTGTAGAACCACATTTCAGCTCTTTCAATTTTTTCCGTTATCTTTGATGATATTGTCCAGCATTCACTACCATATTTAAGAACTGACATGACATAAAAATTCAGTACTCTTTTCTTCGTTTCAAGCGAAATTTTCCTGTCTCTTAATGCCTTACTCAGCTTCTGGAACGTGTCCTTTTTCATGCCAATTTGCCTTCGGAGATGAGATTGGTTGAATAATTGTTTATCGTTGTATTCTTTTTAGATTACTTTGGGTAAATTTGCTGATATCATTCTTTTGTTTATTCAGGAGTTCACCGTAGAAGTATTGTCATTTGTAGACGTTTTGGACCCTTGAGGACCTGCTTAAAAGTGTACAACTTCCGCATTTCCAGACACAGGATGTATTTTTGCCTTCGTATCAGCGCACGACTTGGTTGGTATCGCGCTGGTAAAAACTTGGGATGTGTTTATAGAAGGTATGCATTGGATGAAATCCAGACAAACACAAACAAACCAGATTTATTCAATGCTTATAAAAATGGTAAGAAATCCTTGTTTTCAAGTGAATTTAAGTATAACGATAATGTCGCCAGATTCGAACAATAACAACGTCAGAAAAAGATGGATCGCAGTTTATCTGAACAAACCATTTCCAGTTCAGACCCAAGAATATGTCCGTTTGAAGTCCTTGTGTACTTCCTTTGCAAATAAAATCAAACAAAAATAAGACTTTTGTTTATTTTTTAAAAATTGGAATGCACAAAATCCAGCATATTCCGTTTTCTACCTTATTCTATCGCTTGTCGGTAGGGTTAAATGTTTACTGTTTCGTCTTAGTTTATGTATATCTCTTGCCTCTCCATGTTTTGTTGTTCATATTTGCAACACCCAAAAAATTGCAACTGTGGTGTATGATCTCTGTTATTTAAGTCAACTTATATTGTCTTTTCATAAAACCATTTTGCCATATTCTATCGCTCAGTTTTTTATTATACTCAAAAGTAGTTAATCTATTATCACCACGTATTTTAACTATTTTAACATTTGTCAAGCTCAGAAGAGCTACATCTTGTAGTTTCACTAGCTCCGACCTTCACACTTTAAACCCACTAGGCCGCGTATGCAGTGTTAATCCATCCACATTCTCTTCCTAACAACTGTGAATGAATCGTAACGACTTCACGTCTAGGGTCAACCATTTGTGATTCTTCAAAGTGGTCTCAAGAGTAAAGATAAATGAGAAATAAAAATATGACAAGTGTGCAGAGAACGGAACGCCAAAATGACTGGCAACAAGTAGGTACCTCCAAAGATCCTCTAAAAAAATCAATAACATGATAAAATAGGCATCAAACTTACTAAAAACAACCATTTATCGCCAAAAGGTTTGCTATTATTTAAAGGAAAGTGCAAAGTTTTTTTTAATCATTTTAATAATTATTTTAATCTTTACTATCACGTTCGAAATTTTGGTTAAGTCCAGCGATTACAATTGAGAATTTTAGCTAAAATCATTGTTTTGTAAATACTTGCAAAAATCATATAATCTTCTGATTTTAAGAATTATTCACAAAGGAATGTAATTTTTTTAAAAATTAGCTTTATAATTTTTAATTATTTTTGTATGTGTATAAACGTGCTGATTTTTGTAAGTATGTGCGACCATATACGACATTATCATAAGATAAGAGTCATAACTATAGTAAATTTAAAGTCAACATTTCTAAAAATTAATAACAAAAATAACAAAGCTGTACCTATGGTCTAAAAAGAATTAAAAAAATGAAGAATCCTTGTTAAAGCTTTTATTTTAGTTTTAATTTCATTTAATAGATAAAATTTAATAATTCCAAAAAGTAAAATACTCGGCTGTATTAAAAAGAAAACTAATCCTTTCATTTAATGTAAATGAACTGGAAGTTTTTTTTGTTTCTAAAATAGCTGATCAGCGCCCATTATAGCGCCATTTTATCGTCTAATTCCGATATAGTCTTATTTTAAACACGGCAACGCTTGGTCATTGGCTGTATTTTTATTGCTACTTATCTATTTATTGGTGTTTGTGTGTCTCTTAAAATGTTAACAATTGTGAAAAGCTGACAAAGAAGAATGTGGATGTTGGTCAGTGAATATAATGTCACCACAGACTGACATGTCCTAATGATGTTCATCTTGACTAACTCTCAAGCGTCAACGAACCTAACTCCATTTCTTCCTAATTACCTTCTCCTGGGTTAGGTCAGGCGGACAGACAACGCTATTGTTACAGCAATGATGACTATTGTTGGTGTTGTTGTTATTTCCTTTGATTTCCGTTATAAACTTATTTCCTTCCAGGTTTTAGCAGAGTCCACTTATCTTTTTCGTAAAAGTTAAAGTAAAATAAAACTAATATAATACCCATTTATACAGATAACGCCCTTTGTCATGAATGAGATTGTACGTGCGATTACAGTTTTTGTATTTATTTCTGTCAAAGTATAAGATTTTTTTTTTAAATTTCAAAAAGTTATCCCAAGAAGAAAAAACGATATTTAGTAAATACAAAAGTTTACAACACATTTTATTATTTGCAACAGCTTGATTTATAAAAGTGCTCAAATTTTCTTAAAATGTTCCAAATTAGTATAGGGCTTTTTTTTTTTTTTTTAGGAAAATCCAGATTAATTTTATTATTTTATTTTAGGAATGATTAAAAGTATTGCATCATTACTTTTTCTGCCAACCATCCTTTAAACATTGGCAAAATGAGGAAAAACAAAATAATTGATCAATTACTTCATAAACATACAGTTGACCTTCATACAAATGGACTTGGTTATAGGAAGATATCTAATCAGTTAAATGTGATATTGAGTTCAGTTGGTACGATAGTTCGTTACTAGAATACGAACCATTCCATTCGTCCCCCCAAAACGCTCTGATCGTCCTAGAAAGATAATGGAATGTAAGGCAAAATTACTGGCGAGAAAACCTACAGAATTTTGAGAAAATATACTTTGGTCAGACGAAACAAAAATTGAAACTTTTGACAGAAATACTGTAGTAAACGTCTGGAGAAAAAAATGGTACTGAATATTCGCCAAAGAATACGAACCAACCGGTAAAATTTGGAAGCGGATAAATACTGATTGTCTTTCAAAAATTATCTAATCGATAGAGCACTATGGGGAGAAGTAGATTTCATAATAAACAGTAACTACTTACGGCTTTACGCTACGTTCTTTGTATTAAACGCAGTTTGGTTTTACTATCAAATTGAACGCTGTTAGTTACTGACTAATGTTTACATCCTGTGAATAACCTGCTATGAAAGCTGCTTTTCTCTGACGTATGCCGATATCATCGCTGTTAACTCGTATCTGGTTTTTATATACTGCCTGGTACAATTGGTGCTATTTTGAACACCCATTCTTCTTTTTATCCCCCTAGTCTTATGTGCCTAGTTTCACCGGTCCCTTTTCTGAAACCTTTTCTCCAAATCGAGAATCTCTTAGTACTTTTGCAAAAGGTTAATTTTGCGTTTCGGTCTACACTCCCGAATTCTTTCTCGAAATACAAACTGTCACATGTGTAAATTTAAGATATTTTTAAAGGCCTGTCGATCTCCCAATATTTGAACCAATCGTCTTACAACTTCTCCTGTCCATCCAATGACAACCTCTATAATAGCTACGTCAGTTGATTGCCTTTCAAAAACTATTATAAAAAATGAAAGTTAATGAAACTTTTATTAACGCGTTGACATTTGTAGTTCCGTTAATTATATCAACTCTGTTATTGTAACTGCGGTTATTTTCTTGCTTCAGTCAAGTATCTATAACAAATGCGTCACTTCTCTCGAATGTAATTGGATACTGTTTGGGTGTGATGTATATGAACAAAATAACGCATAAAATCAAACTCTTCGCAATGAAGAATATCTGCTGTGACATGTATTTAAACCACAATTTTCTTTGACAGCATTCCAGTAATGAAATTCCTCTGGAGGATTGAAACCGACGCTAAGCATTTTCGGTCTAACGTTGATTAATGTTCAGTCCCCGTCGTGGTTCCGTAAACATTCTGTAAGGCCATAGCAATGAAATCCATAAGGTATTTGCAGGAGGAAAAACAGTTTTTTAAATTATAATTTGCACAAATGCTTTGCGAAATAATCATCAAATCAAATGAATCATCATAGAGTTCTCAAGTATTGATAACATCATCCGAGAAGCAAAAGAAAAGACTGGTAATCAATTACTTGCAGACCATAAATATGTTTACTCTATTGAATGTGTAATCGGAATTAACACGAATGCTTAGCGAAGTAATCATCGAACCAGATGAATCTTCATATAAGGCTCAAGTATTGATGACATCATCTGAGAAGCAAAGGAAAAGGCGGTTAATCGATTACTTGCAAACCATAAATAGGTTTACTCTATTGAATGTGTAATCGGAATTAACACGAATGCTTAGCGAAGTAATCATCGAACCAGATGAATCTTCATATAAGGCTCAAGTATTGATGACATCATCTGAGAAGCAAAGGAAAAGGCGGTTAATCGATTACTTGCAAACCATAAATAGGTTTACTCTATTGAATGTGTAATCGGAATTAACACGAATGCTTAGCGAAGTAATCATCGAACCAGATGAATCTTCATATAAGGCTCAAGTATTGATGACATCATCTGAGAAGCAAAGGAAAAGGCGGTTAATCGATTACTTGCAAACCATAAATAGGTTTACTCTATTGAATGTGTAATCGGAATTAACACGAATGCTTAGCGAAGTAATCATCGAACCAGATGAATCTTCATATAAGGCTCAAGTATTGATGACATCATCTGAGAAGCAAAGGAAAAGGCGGTTAATCGATTACTTGCAAACCATAAATAGGTTTACTCTATTGAATGCGTAACCATTGCTGCGTATTAATGAAATGGGAAGCCAAATTGCAAAATATCGTGTATACAACACGCTGAATCTTGGAAGTTCTTATTACAAAGTGGTAATCAAATCAGATGATTGGCTCTACACAGCTAAAAGTTAGTCTCTACCATTTTTGACCGTTACCATTTGAAGTAACAAAAGGCGACACGAGTTTCCAAAATATTATCAACAGAATTATTAGCGATGAATATCAAGGTCCCTTTTGCTTACATCGGCAACGTAACAGTGTCTGGGCTCAATCACTCCAATTATATTAGCAGGCGTAAAAGTTTTATAGCGGTAGAAAACAAATATAACTTTACATTAAATAATAATAAAATTTCCTTTTGCGTTGGCAATATTAAATTACTTCATATACTTCATTGCGAAGAGTTTGATTTTATGCGATATTTTCTTCATATACATCACACCCAAACAGAATTAAATTACTGGTGTACACTGGAAGCAAATCTATAGGACACTGCACCCCAAGCGATTAAAATCATTTTTGAAGTAGACAATATCCGTTTAATACCCGTACCCTACAACAAGCTATGGTTATTTTCTGAATGGATCGCGTCCTTCTCAGAAAAGATACGCCCACTGGTACAAACTGATTGTTTTATCATGTTATCCGTGGAAATTGAAGCCGTCAGAAATATCAAGAAGGATATAGCAGATTTCACGACTGCTGCCATGGACCCTGCTGTCATCCTGTTGATGGACGTAGATGTACCTGAGTGTGCTATTGCCGCCTCATTAAAGCAATCTTGCCGTCCAGATGCTTTGTTTTTGAAGGACCTTGTTTCGTTCTGAACAGCGATACTCAGCAGTCGAGAAGGAATCATGTGCCATAGTAGAGGCACTGAAGATGCCATTTCAGACTCATTATCGATCAATAAACAAAAAACGAAAAATATATTAATATGGAAAACTGAACTATCCTATTTTTTCTTGCGATTCTGTTAAAGAGAATGCCACAGTATACGCATTATAAAGAGTTTGAAGATCGATGCCTAAACGCTGATGACCTCTTGGTTTTACACAAAGAAATGTGTTATCCGAGTATAATCCAGGTTTCATGTAGTACGGACGAGAATCTTAGTATATTCTAGAGACAAAGTAAAAAAAAAAAAAAAGCATAAACACAAACCACAGTTCTTCAAGCCTAGACCAAGTACACTCATAAAAGCTACTAAACCATTTAAGAGACTGATTTTAAAGGTCCTCTGCTGTCCAAAACGAACAATCGATATTTGCTGACCGTCATCGATGAATATTAACATTTCTTTTTTTATAATAGTTTTTGAAAGGCAATCAGCTGACGTATCCTATATAGTAGTTGTCAGTAGATGGACAGGAGAAGTTTTAAGGCGATTGATTCAAATATTAGTAGATCGACAGGCCTTTAAAATTATTTCAAATTTCCACGCGTGACAGCTTGTATTTCGAGCAAGGAAGTTGTGAGTGTAGACCCAACCGCAAAATTAACCTTTTCTACATGATGAAGTAACAGTAATTGACAGCTCGAAAGAGTTTACAGAAGTACTAAGAGATTCACGATTTGGAGAAAAAGTTGCAGAAAAGGGACCGGTGAAATTTTGCACAAAAGTGGAGGAGGATAAAAAGAAGAATGGGTGTTCAAAGTAGGACCAATAGTACCAAATACGAGTTGCCAGCCATTGTATCGGCGTATGTCAGAGAAAGGCAGCTTTCATAGCAGGTTATTGACGGGATGTAAACAACCAGTCAGTAACTGACAGCATTCAATTTGATAGTAGAACTAAACAGTGTTCAATTCATTAACCAAAGAACGTAGCGTAAAGCCTTAAGTAGTTACTGTTTATTATAAAATATAATTCTCACCATAGTGCTTTATCGACAAGCGAGAGCATAAATAACTATCTGTAGACAAGCCTGTTTCGCTGTATCACAAGTCTTTTCTACGTTATGCTCATATTACACTATAACTCTATATAACTGAAATTAACAGTGTCAAAAAGCATAGTATCATATAAATATTTATTTACAATTTGAGGAACAAACCTCCAATGGCATAACAAGATCTCACATGTGGCTTCCCTGTGCCTCTTCTACAAGTACTTTCATGGCTTCTTCTCCGATGAACTTAGAGCACTGTTGCCGCCTAAGCACGAATTTACACGAGATATTAGATTAACAACTAGGTCCCACCCTTTTACAGTTAAACAGATAAGATGTAACCGTAAATTCTACTCCAACAATTTCTTTTCTCGCGCTTCCCGCCTGTGGAACTCCATTCCACAAGTTTGCTTTCCCGACAGCTACAATCTCCAGGTGTTTAAATGTAGGGTCAATAGACACCTCCTATCACTCTAACTCCCAATTATTCTCAGAAAACTCTCATCTACCCAACCCTCATTCTCGGTATTCTTAACCGCCTATCACCCACCCTCTGTTATTTCCTATATTTAATCATCCTTTCTCCACTCTATGTAGCCCCCTGCGCAGTAGTGGCAGTGACATGCCTTGCTCGGGGTGAAACGCTTATAAAAAAAATCCAGGTAAGTTCCTGCAAATATTAAAAAATGATATTTTAAGATGAAATGCACAAGATAGGTTTGAAGGAAAAATATTTGTATCTTCTGAAAACGTTACCCACATTGGTTCTTTAATACTAATTTTATCATGAAAACATCGTATAGCAAAAATGTAAATTGACGGAGCGTATGAATGAAATGCTTTTTGGGGTGATAATTTCTTCTTATTTTGTGTGGAATGAGAAGTTACTTCTACTATTAACATAAATCTATCAAAACATATTTTAATTTTCACATTATTATTTGCAGCCTCGTGCCTTATAAGAAGACATGAAATTGCTAGATAAGAACTGGTTAAGATCGTCCTGATGTTATATATCATGAAAACATCGTATAGCAAAAATGTAAATTGACGGAGCGTATGAATGAAATGCTTTTTGGGGTGATAATTTCTTCTTATTTTGTGTGGAATGAGAAGTTACTTCTACTATTAACAGAAATCTATCAAAACATATTTTAATTTTCACATTATTATTTGCAGCCTCGTGCCTTATAAGAAGACATGAAATTGCTAGATAAGAACTGGTTAAGATCGTCCTGATGTTATATAGACCACAGATCCTTTGTATTTTCTCCGATAATTGTGTCGTTGTAGGGTACTGCTTATACTGAGCATTTCCTGTTAATATGATTCTGTGTCGCCGCTTATGACTTTTGCTCGATGTTGCAGGCAGCGGACTATCTTTTTTTTTTCATTGTATGAGTGGTGGGAGTTGAAGTTGAGGTATTGTCCGGTGATTGGTGGCTTGTGATATACTGATGTCTTGAACCCCATATCTGTTCGAGTTATTAGCACATCCAGGAATGCCAGTTTGTTGTCACACACCTGTTCCATAGTGAACTGTATAGACGGTTTTATTGAGTTCACATGGTCGAGTAGCGTCTAATTTGAGTTTTAGCTTGTGCTAAATATAAAGAATTAGAAAAGCATTCACATCGAATGTAATGTCTTCATTAAATAAGCAGTAATGCCTTGTTAAACTTGAAAAATATTCTCCTGGTCTCCATGAATTTCATTGAATATTTATTGTATGAAAAATAAAGGGTAAATTTGCTGCTATTAAGGTCGGTTCACTGTGTAGGGTCAATAATTTTTTCTCGTCTGAATCCATCTTGCACATGTATAAATCTACCATCCGTCCATGTATTGAATACTGCCTTCACAAATTGGGTAGATGCTGCTTCTATTCATATGGGGGTTCTTGACAAAATCCATCTGAGAACCTGCAATGTAATTCACCCCGATCAGGTAGCTCAACTCCTTCTCACACTTTCTCACGGAAATTTTCCCAGCCCCTTCATACGCGAAATGTTAATTCACCAGTTCAAACATTCCGCGTGTATAACATTAATGTTAGTTCGCTGACAGAGCTCGGACAAAGTAGTTCTCTGCTCGAAAAAGCTCGACTGATAATTTCCTGTTTGAGTGGAGTACTATTTACCCAATAATTTCCTACTAAGATGAAATAACACATATAGGTAGGTAACCCGATCACGTACACTAGGGGTCAAGTTTTAAAATTTGCTCTGCCCCCTTATACGCTGTGTCAGAAACTAAACTTGTCTATTTTTTAAGCCGTGTCTGTAAACGGAGCCTCGGCTGAACCGAAGAAAGAGAAGTTGTCCGTCGTTCTCAGCCGAGTCACGAAAAAGCAAACATACAGAAAAATGAGCATTTACACAATTTCTTCCCACTGAGACACAAGGTTGGACTTTACGTGGGGAACTCGATCGCGAACACTGGGGCCAAGTTTCAAAATTTGCCCAGCCACCACTTACTTGAAGATGTCCGTCTTTCTCAGCCGATTCACAGTTCGTAGACCGAGCACCCACTGAGTCGTTCATTGCACTAAGACAGAGAGCTTGACTTACATTTTCATACTCGAGCAAAAGACTAAATATTTACCAAATACCTCGAAACTGAAACAGAATGTGACAGAAGGCCTGGCTTTACGTGAGACACCTGAGCGCGAAAACTCTGGTCAAAATTTGTCCCACTCTCTTATGCACGTGATCTAGCACTAAGCCAGTTTTTACTCCTCAGCCGAGTATTTGTCCGTAGACTCTGCTCAAAGACTGAAAGCTCGATTCTCAATTTCGTGCTCGAGTAGAAAAATGAGCATTTATACAATTTCTTTCCACTGAGACACTAGTTTGGACTTTACGTGGAGAACTCGATCGTGAACACTGGGGCCAAGTTTCAAAATTTGCCCAGCCACCGCCTACTCGAGATCGGACACTAAGCCTGTCTATTCTTCTCAGACATGTCTCTGTCCATAGACGGCGCTTGGACTGAGTCAAACTCGGCCCGAATGCATAAGACTTGTCTGTCTTTTTCAGCCGTGTCTCAGTCTGTAGATCGAGCTCCGACTGAGTCGTTCTCTGCCTGAAGACAGAGACTTTGACCGACAGTTTCGTGTGTGGTTAGAACAAAGGACCTAAGGTCTCTGAATGGTCATTCTTACCTAGTCGTCTTGCCTAGTTCATTCGTATTAACGGGGATGTTTCATTTATCTCATGACATCCCCGCTTTTGAAATCTTTATTTTATTGCATATTCTATTTTGTTTATTAATATCCACTCCCTCCTCTTTCTGGCGAGTTAGACACGCACTGGACTTTGCATATCTTTACTTTTGAGGCAGCCATTAATTTTTCTGTACGTTTGCTTTTTTTTGTACTCATACTTATTCGTTCATCAAATTCGTGGTGTGAATCATACATATGTTGCATATGTTCTTCCTTTATTTTGGGCATTTATTCACTAAGTCTTTTTTTTCTGTATTTCTTTTTTTTCTTCTTTTGCATTCTGCTTCAACCCGTATTTTCAAATACGCCTTCGAAGGCATTTTTTCACCAATTAATTTCGCAAAAATTTCCTCTGGACTTGGTAATGGGTCATTATCAGATTCTAAACATTTGTTTAATGCAGTCAAAAAATTAGCATAAACAAGAACATTTTTTTAGATACACTACTGGTGCTGCCTATTGTGAATGGACAATTTTTTAATTACGCCCATTTTTTTAAAAAAATTCTTTGTTGATTTGATTCAATGCGGTGAATGGTACACTATATTTCGGTTTAAAAACTATAAATGTGTGTGTGTCATTTTATTTTAGAAAAGATTTTAGACAAACATCTCTTATCCTGTAAAGTAAACTAATTTAATTTCCTTCGAACAAAAATACCTTAGATTTCTAATTTTTCATAAAATTCTTTATCAAATTATCATAATTTTATTCAGGTTTCGTTTTTGTGTGTATTTTTTTCTTAGTTTGAATTTTCTAAAAATGAAAATGACTGATGCTTCCTCGCAATGATTTCACACATTCATCTTCTTTTATGTACAGTATTTGTTCATGTTGTTGGAATAAAAACAAGTACTAATTATGCTATATGTGATTATCATACGCATTAAATATCGCTCGGATTATAGTTGGGAAACTGACCTCGTAAGTTCTACTGCACACGAGTTTAAATAATGTTTATGTTCAACATACATATTGTGGAACAGCAAAATTATTATATTGTTCAAATGTAATGTTCCTTCAGAACGGAGGTGTTGATGGCTGTCTTCAGAATTCGGTAACTTTTAAGTTGATCTGACTTCTTTTATCATGAATTCTTGGAAAACATTAAAAAGTGATACTCATCACTATTTCAAAGGTTTCAAATTAACAAGAGTTTTCTCCTAGACTAGTTCCATTCAAATAAAGTCAGTTTAATAGAAAAATATCTATTTATCCTAATCTGGAGGGCATATTCACGGATTCATGCATTTGTTAAAAAAATTTGTGCGGAAGTGAATACAACTTAACAATTTTAACTTATCTCTCTGATGACCTTTGAACTGTTTGGGTAAATTTAGGTAATTTGTTACGTGGGTAGACTATACGCGTTTCACGTTGTACAATGGATACCTTATCTTGTTTATTGTAGTACTATTTTTATTATTGCTCAGTTGTTGCTCGCTTAGTTTCAGTGGAAACGGAGCGAGCATTATTAAAAAGAACAAATCGATATATGTATATATATATATAATGCTCAGTAAAAAAAAGGTTAACTGTTTAATTCTAAACTTCTTTAAAGTTACCCGAAGAGATAGATCTATGAGAAAGCCAAAACGTTGTGATAATAACAACAAAGGTAGTATCATTAGCGCGAATGTAAATAATGTAAGTTATTGAGGTGTTGCTATTTAATATACAATCTTCATTCAACAACCCGGATTTAAAATAAAGGTATGTAGCAAACTCAACTCAGAAACCTGTGTATGTATCTGTCACGCTCTAAATACTGAGATACAAAATCTGTCTTCTTCTTCTTCTTCTTCTTCTTCTTCTTCTTCTTCTTCTTCTTCTTCTTCTGTGGCATGAGTTCATTCAGGTTGATGACGTTCCAGGTTTTTCCCACTTTCTTCTTCCTTGTAGCTTTTAATAAATTTATTTTTTCCTTCACTCTTATATATTTCTCCACCATCTATTCACAAAAGCTCACCAGGTAAGCGAGCTTGTTGCTTCTCTCTGTCTTTCTTACCTTCAATCTGTCCTGTTAGTATCAAATTTTACAAGACCCCTCCCGCCCCAACTTCCTCATTATGTATCCAAGAAATTTCAACTCTCTGTTTCTGATGTTAAGTATAAGTATCCTTTGTGTCGCCACTGTCTCTAGGACTTCGTCGTTGCTCAATCACTTGTTCGGCCCATAGCATTTTTAGTACTTTTTTGTAAAACCACGTTTCTGCTGCTAGAAGTCTCTTCTTCATCCTTGAAGCTATTTTCCCGCATTTCCTTCCATAGAAGACTGATACTACGTTATAGTTCAGTACTCTTTGTTTATAACGATATTTTTCTGTTTCTTAGGACTTCGACTCTTTCATCAACCCCATCCTTGCTTAAATTTTCATTCAGGTCTCCCATGACGAGTGTAATTACTTGCGATTTACACTGAAGCATGGCGTTATCTAGCGTACAGTAAACATTTTCAATTTCCTCTTCTGTACTTTGTGTTGTCGGTGGTAAACACACCTTACGTCATTTTTTTGCTGACAGTCACTAGATGGGGTGGGGGTCAGCGGACACCTGTTGCACATGTCTCTTCTTACCGGGTGAGATGTTAATTCCAATAGTGTTAAAACCACCTTATCGTCATTACCTTTCATGATTTTATTTTTAAGACTAATGATTTACCTTGAAATTGATAGTGTACTGTACACACACACACGTGTATATATACATACATATTGGAGGAAAGACGTATGACAAAGTGGAAAAGGTTTCGTGGACATGTTTCGTTTTTTAGGGTTTCATCAGACTAGGTTTGTTTACGTTGATGCGAATACGCGTGCGTACGAACGAGTGAGGCTTGAAATTTTTAATATGGATGTTTTTATATATATATGTTTTGAGTATACAATCTAGCAATTCCATATAGATTAATTTTTTGTCTCTATTATCTTTGTTATGAAATATCGCACATTGTGATAACAGAACTGCCAACAATAGTAAGACGGTTTAAGAACGTGGACGCAAATTTACTGAGGATGAACTAGAGATTAAAGCAGTTTCGAAACACTTTCCTTATAGCGAATTATTTTTTCTTTTTATTAGAGTAGCAGATTTCATGTCAAAATTGTGGTCAGTATGATTACGTTGAGCAACTAATGCATTTAATGTGTTGTTTTTTAAAATGTCATTTTTGTTTTTTTGTAATATTTATTTAAATTTCTTGAAGTTTCTCCAATATATTCTTTCTGGCAATCCTTACGGTTGATAGAGTAAATACCTCCTTCAAGTTTTGGCTTCTTGTTTTACTTTGTATTGATTAGGTGTTTTATTTTTTAAATTTAATGCTGAGGTTAGTTACATTTTTTCAATTACAGTTGTGATACAGTTAATTGCGAGAATAATGAATGTTTTATTCGTTGGATTTGTCAGGAGAGGTCGATTTTCTACGTTCGAATATTTTATGAGACTCTTGTGTTGCATTGAAAGTGAATCAGATAACCCTTCCCTGAGAGAAAGCACTAATATTCGAACAGATAATTTGATGGAAATATTGAAGTTCTGTGTACAGACAAAAGTTTTCCAATATACTAGACGACATCGCCATACAAGGAAACGAGAACCATCTACTCCCTTAGATTAAATAAAGTGTTCAGTTCATAATTCCCTTTTTCCAAGATCGATATACACCACCACCATAGGGGAGAAAAGGAAAAAGGAGATAGGATGATGATTTTTGATGCTTGAATTGGAGCAGGTTCCGACGACGATGATATAAATATTGTATATAATGATAACTCCTCATCCATGAAATACAAACAAAATATCGTAATGCTATTTATTTTATTGCATTTATGAACTTTTTTCTAAATTTTTTTAACATGATTGTTTGCTTAGAAAAAGCCTGACAGCATGAAATAATTTTTTTGAATATCCTCATGATTTTAACTTTGCAGCGTACAAACGTTGGAGTATTTCTGGGAAATTCCAAATATATATTTATCTTGTTTATTTTTACGATAGACCACTTCCTTTTTACATATCATGTTATCAGGGTTTTTTTTTAAACAAATACTGAAGCATTTAGAAATCTTGCTATGTATATAGTCTAAACTTCCTCGTTGCAACATTTTGTTAGTAGGCGGCCGGAATATATATAAAGGCCATATAAATATTTTTCTGTCGGTGGAGGTGAAAGCATTCTTGAAGCTCTGCAACTCGAAACACAACAAGACAAAGTCAAGAAGAAGCAAAATCATCCTTGTCAACATGAAGACCCCTGCGTTGCTTGCTTTGACAGCATTGCACCTGTGTTGTGTTTTTAGAGTAAGCCCAGGTGCTGTTCTTACCAAAAAAATGTCTATGTTGAACAACCAGATATTGCAAAACATCAAAGCAAATGGTAAGAAAACTTTTTATTCATATTTTTCTTTTTCTTTGATATACATGTATATACAAGTTTTTAATAAGATGGGAATTTTATATACGATAACCGCAATTAAGTTACGAGAAATGAAAAGGACCCGTGATTTATGTAGGAAAACAATATAATGAAATGTGTGTGATTAATTGTATTATATACATAAGTGTATGTTTTATATTAAATATTTTATATTCAAATAAATATATTTAAATAAATACCTCCATATATTCGATTGTTACATATTAATTACACACAGTATTATATATAAAAACACACTTATAAGTTCAGATACGTTGTAGTGCAGTGGATTTCGTCTCGGAATGAGAAATCGGGGAGCCGAGTTCGAATTCCAGTTGTATTTCCCGCATTCACTTGAGAAAGGTATTAACCCGTCTCTTCCATCCAGTTATGAGTTAAATAACAGAAAATACTCGGTTCTATAGTCTTGTCTGGCAACCAGTCGACTACTGAAAATAATGGCAACCTACTACGGGTTAATCTTCTGTCCAGTCATGTCTCGAAAGAGACATGATCGCCCAAGCGTGTATCACGTATGTCACTTGACTAACGTAGATAATGTTTTTAAATTTACTGTTTATATCAGCAGGTAAAATATATAAAATTTTTGTGGCTTCGAATAATCTGAAATGTTTGATAGGACGTAGAAAACGTTTCACTTGAGCAATCAAATTCATTCGAGCAATTAAATACACAGAACACACGCACGCACACACACACACATGCGCATTGTGTATTTACATAATAATAGTTTTTACAGTTAATAGTTTTTTTAATATAGTGGGTTTAATATTGATTGATGGGAGAGTAGCATGGTATATTAAAAAAACTGTTATTAGCATGCACCACACAAGTACCCTTTCACGATCCCTTAGGCAATATTTATACACAAATAGATGGTATTGCGATGGGATCTCCTTTAGTTCCCCTCTTTTCTTATTATTATATGGCAAATCTAGAAAATAAAATCATTAATGACAACAATAAACCCTCGAAATAAGTAAAATACATAGATGACATCTTTGTTTTAGCTAAGAATATCGATCAAATTAAATATCTTAAAAACAAATTTGAAAGTCACTCCGTCCTCAAATTTACATTAGAACTTAATATTAATAACAAACTCCCATTCCTTGATGTATTCATTGATTCTAGCACACATAAATTTACTACTTCTCTATATAGTAAACCAACTAGGATAAATTCGTGTCTTCTTAATTATAATAGTGAATGCCCCCAACGATGTAAGTTAGCTGTTATAAAAAAAACTTACTTCAACGCACACAAATGATATCTTCTTCCAAATCTATATTTTATAAAGAATTACACAACATTAAGCAAACACTAGTCAATAATGGATTTCCTAACTCCGTTATTGATCAACAAATTGAAATGTATCTCAACAAAATTAACAATTGCTCTAACAATAATGATAATATTAATAATAATGGTTTACATCAAAATAAACATAACACTATTAACTTATACTATTGCAACCAAATACATAATAATTATAAACAAGATGAAAAAACTCTCAAAAACATAATACGTAGAAATGTTAAACCAGTCGAAAGTAATAATCAAATTAAACTCATTATATATTATAAAAAGTTTAAAACAATTGACCTCATAGTCTATAATAACCCAACAAGCACTAAACTAAATTCTCTACAAAAAACCAATGTAGTATACCAATTTACATGCCCATTCTGAGATTGCATCTCTGATACTAATCAAAAACCTAGTACATATATTGGTTTTACTACAACCACGCTCTCCCGTAGACTTACATGTCATCTTTCTGATCAGAGTACTATTAAACAACATAAACATGTAGGTAATATCAGACAGATTTTGGTCAACAATACGGTGATCCTTACTCATACACACAGTAAGAGGAATCTGCAGATATTGGAGGCCATGTACATCAAATCAAAACAACCAACACTCAATAAAATCAACTTTAAAACAGGAAATAACATATTACATTGCATCGACTACATGGTTTTGTTGTCATTTCGTGCTATCCCGCGGTGTGACGTCATAAAACCGCATCGCAAACTAAAGAACTGCGTTTATTATTTTTGGTAACTATTACCGTTGCTAAGCGGAGTTTTATGTCAACACAAAATAAAATCGTCGGTGATGTTAGATTTTATAATATTTCAGTTTAAACAACCTCTCTGAAGATGGCTCATGTGAGCCGAAAGCTTAGAAGAAAACCAATAAATAATTATCCAAATGTTGGAGAATTTTTGTCTTTATTTTCAACTGAAATTAAAGCAAAAATACGACGTTTAGAACCGCTCATGATTAAACATAATAGACATTCATTGTCTCTTATATTTAATAGCATATGTTTAGAAAATATATATATATATATATATATATCGTAAAAGGACTCTTCATGAATTACACCCTCCAATCGTCAAGGGGTATCAGGAATCGAATTCTTATACTTTTCAATTTTATTTTTTACATGCACTTTTCTTTGGTACAATTTTTTCATACTGTATGAGTGCATTTATGCGTGTGTGTCCATGGACACATATTTGCTATATGTGTACGCATAGAATGTCATGATTATTTGACCGTTTTTCGTTTTTTTTTTCACTTTACACTTACTCCTTAACTTCCTGTTTTCTTCTTTTTCCTCGTTTTTTTTAAATTGTTACAATTTGAGTTCCGTTTTCCAGACGTCTTGTTAAATTTTCATCGTTGCAATCTTTTTTTGAATTGAAAAAAATGTATTTAATCTTGTTTTTACAAAAATAATTGATTAATTTTAATGCTTAAATAATAAAGTAAATAATTATATGTCTTCATTTGGCCATTATTTCGTTTTTTTATCTGAATTGGTCTAAGCTGAAGTAATATAAGGATATTAACATTGAACTGATTACCTTTATAATTTTTTTTTTTTATTGTTTAAATGTATATATATATATATATATATATATATATATATATATATATATTGCGACGTATCTTAACTGCTATTTTTATTTTTCTAATACTTGATTACTTTCCATGCCATTTCATTTTTTTTTCTTTTATAAAATGAGAATTTTATAGAGATCTACTTGTGATACTAACGCAGTGCTGACTGCCCGGCACCCCTCAAGCCAGATCCTGGTCGAAACGGCACCAGATGTGACGCCTCACCCTGGCTGGCCGTCTGTCCAATGTGAGGCTCGTTCTCGCCGACGGTCGTGACGATCCCAGTTGTGACACTGCCACCCGGTCGTACGGTTGGTTTGCTCGCTGTCGCTGGTCGCGACGATCCTGTCCGATGATGTCGCCACAAAAGCTGGGTTATAGGACGTCTTTTGCAACAACGGGCTACTGTCCTACGTAGTGATTAGATCCCAGAGGTCTCGTCTCGCAATCTTAATAGTCGTCCCTTTTAGCCAGTCCGGACACTGGTGTACACTTGTGGTGTGAAAAAAATAAACACGGCACCAAAAAAAAATAAATAAATAAATAAATAAAACAAATGAACGAAGTCGAACACGCCCGGTGAGCTATGTAGAATGTCTTTATATAAAGAAAAAACAATGTCTTTCTTTTCCCAAGGATACAGTTGTCGAAAATGATATACAATCGCTTAAAATGCTGGTTGCAACGGAGAGAGAAAGTTCGCCAAAAAGCATCATAGCTTCTAATCTTAAGTAAAATGTCTAAGTTTCGTTAGCGTTGAAATAAACAGATCTCTTCAAATATTCGCCAAAGTCTTTTCTCGTATCTCATTAAAGTCTTTTCATTAATTCTCTATAATCAGGATTGTCAATTTTCCTATGTAACTTCTAAAACAGCAAAGTTGTTACGGGTGCTTATCGGAGTTTAACGGAGTTTCCCAAAGTTGAGCGAACGACGAATCAGAATTTTCGATTCTCCCGTGATTAAAAACAAATAACAATAACGTTCTTTCGGGATTCATGTCGATGACGCATTTTTCCAAATTAACTTCTTTGAGTTAATTTGCGGCAGGCTTCATTCGAAATTAACTCTTTAGCCACAAGTTCTATGGTGGGCGACCAGCCGTGGGTCATGGCTCCCCGGCTGGGATCATTTTCCCCAGTCGCTACATTTCGACTGATAGCAGCTCCAACCCAACAAACTGCTCTAACTCGCTCCCCAAGTGACTTTTTCGTGTCGAGCATGTATTTTTATAACCAATTTCGATCCTCTCTGGGGATCCGGCCGGCTCACAGTCTTCGGCCAATAAAAAATCGGTCTCCGCCCACTCGATTGTGGATGTCTTAGCTCGACCAATGAGATCATGCCAACTCACACCGAACCGAATCCAGCTCGGGTCACTTCGGACTGTTGTGCTAAACAGTGGCCTTGGCCTCCGGGTGAGCTTATTAAATCACCTTGACACTTGTTTTGTCTACGCGTTTTCAAATTAGCGGAATCAACATTTTAACTCCAAAAGAAGAGAAATTTATAATAAAACATGAAAGACGAGAAATGTGTATTTATTCAAAATAACTTTATTTCGTGCTCCCGTGTTTTTAGAAGCACTTGATGGTACTAAAATTATTATTTTTTTCCTAAGCTCACATCGCGTGACGCAATAAAACATTAATAATATCACCAATATCAATTTCTCTCCCCGTTGTTTTAAACCAACCAAAGGAAAGTATCCCCGCGGGAGAAGGGAAATTATCACCGTGGAAGGTAGTGGCCATACTTTAAAATTTATTTTGTATTTTACATATGTTTAAAAATTCTAATAACCATTTTTTGTGGGTTCAGGTAATTTTCTTAAATTTATGTATTTACACACACACACACACACACACACACACACACACACACACACATATATATATATATATATATACATGGCTGTATATGCACGTATACATATATATATATATATATATATATATATGTATGTATGTGTATTTCTGAGTATATATATTTTTGTATATATATGTGTATGCATGTATATATATATATATTGTATGTGTGAATGTATATGTATGTATATGTATGTAATTAGATATATATGTGTGTATGGTGTACATATGTATATTTTTTGGTGTGCTGATGTATTTATATTTCTTGTTTTTACATATATAAATGTGGATGTGGATGGTGTGTGTATGTAATCGTACATATAAATATGGATATGTACATTGTAAATATATATATGTATATATGTATATGTGTATGTATATGTATATATGTATGTATTTTATGTGTAGGTATGTACATATTTTTATATGTTGCAATGTGTGTGAAAATGTATATATATGTAGTTATGTGTGTGTATATATATTTAAATATCTCTAAGTGTATATGTATATGTATGTATATATGTATATTTGAGTATATGTATATTTATATATATATGTATGTGTTTGCATATGTATGTGCATTTGTATATGAATATCGGTGTGTGTGCATGTGTGTGCATATATACATATATTTACTAGCAGTATAGCCCGGCGTTGCTCGGTTGTAATGAAAGCTTTTATATATATATTATCGATTTTCTGCACTATTGTAAGAACTGCAAACTTGAAACTTCTGAATATCGTTTCTTATGTCTTTGTCTATGAGTGTGTCAAATTTGATTAAAATCGGACCACTCCTTCTATAACCCGATTTTTTCGATTATCGATTTTCGATATTTATCGGAGGTACCTCGACACAAAACCTAGCTAAGAGCACTCGCAGAAGCTCATAGTACAACTGTGTAAATTTTCAAGAAAATCGGTTCAGCCGTTTCGGAGTCTATGGGTACGGACACACACACATACGCATAGAGACAAAGTTCCATTTATAAATAAGTTTAGATATATATATTATTTGCCCATTTCTCATTTTGGATCTATTATAATATTATCCGACTTTTATTTTTATTCTGTTAGTAGATTTTAAACCATCTACAATAGTCCAGCAATATTATTATTTGTTTAAACCAAAGTTTTTTTTTTAAATTTTTAACAGAGCTAAATATATAATATATAATATATTTTCTCCGTTCTTTTTTCTTTCCCTTCCTTTCGCCATCTGAAACCGGCATTCGTCACCTTGGCTACTGAAAGTTTTTATATCTTATTTCTTTGTTAACTTTCCCCCTGTCTACCCAATTTGTCCGTTGTTTTTCTTTTACACCACCACTTCTGTTTCTGTGACACGGTTAACTTTTTATTTTTGATTCTTTAATACAAACGCAATCTAAATGTCTTATAATATCGAATCATAGCTCTCTGTCACTGTCCCTCTGTTTTTTTTTTATGTCTGAACGACAAATTAAAAAAATGTTCTCATATATATATATATATATATATATATATATATATATATATAACTAATTATTACGTTAGAACATGTACAATCTACATATTACTACAAAATTGTACATTTTGTTTCGACATTGAAAGAACAACGCATAGTTACAAATGATGGTAATAAAAATGTTTTATTTAAAAAAAAAATTTTAAGAAAAACTTTATTTTTGGAATTTTTCCCGTACAACGTGAGAAGATATGACAAAAAGAAGGAAGAAAAGATCAGAAAATAAGATAAAAAATCAAGGGGAGATAAAGTAAGAGGAATAGAAAAATACAGAATAAATAGAAAATAATGAAGAAAATGAGTGAAAAAATATAGATAGGGAAGAGTCAATGAAAACGGCTAAGAGAGAGAAATTTAAAATTTTGGCCGGAAGTGAATTACAGAGAGACATTGACATCGGTGACAGTGTTTCAAGTAAATGTTTTGGCATTTAAAAAAACGATGAAATCACAAACAGAGAAAGTATTCAAAAATGTAAAATAATTGCAATATATATGTGAAAAACACAACACGAAGATATGAATTAATTAGACCTGATATAATAAATTTAAAAAGTAAAATAAATTAAAATAAAATAAAAATAAAATAAAATAAAAATAAAATATAAATTAAAGAAAATGCTATCATATATATAAATAAAATACAATGAACATAAAATAAGTAAAATACATATTAGTAAAATAATAAAAATAATAATCAATATAAAATATATAAAATAATAGAGAGGAAAATAAGTGAGAAAATGTAAAGAGGGAAGGGCCAATGAAAACAGCTGAGAGAGAGAAATCTAAAATTTTGGCCAGAGGTGAATTGCAGATAGATTATGACTTCTGTTACAATGTTTCAAGTTAAATCATTTGTCATTTTCAAAAAAAAAAAAAAAAAAAGTGATGAAATCACATGCACAAACAGAATATTTTTTATAAAACGTAAAATAAAGGAAATAAAATCACTACACGATTTCATTAGACCTATTACATTAAATTAGAATTCATTAAATCTAATATAATAAATTAGAAAAAATAAAATAAAATGAAATAAAATAAAATAAATTAAAATGAAAATTAGATTAAACAAATGATATAATATAAATAAATTAAATAAGATAAACATAAAATAAATAAAAATATATTAACAAAATAATAATAACAATAAATATAAAATATATTACAAAATAATAAAATAATAATGACAAAAATAATAACAAAAAATAGTAGTAAATACAAATAATAAAAATAAATATAAAAATGACAATTTTTCATACTTTTCATACTTTTCATTGAAGCTTACAGAAGCACCCTTGAAAATATGCTTCGAGATGTTTCTAAACTGATCACGAGAAACGCCTACTTCGATGATAACTTGGACCATGAAACTGTTCCCGATGAAAAAGAATTTGAAGTTTTAACTGCAAAAAAAGCTACAGTTGATAACATTTTCGTCGCTGAAAGCCGCTCTACTGAAGACGTTTCCCGTGTTCGCTGCAATTCGAATGGAACGTTGGGTTCCTGCTGCAAATCGATGTCTGTTTTCGGTCAAAAATTGGAATGTAAGTTTCTTTTGTTGAATGTTTCATTGTATTTTCTGAACAATACTTTTTATTCTACACCGGCCTAAACGTTGTATTAAAAATACAAACATAGTTAATAAATTAACTACAGTGTAACCCTGATATAAGATAGTTGTCGGGACCGTATAGAATTTCTCTTATATCCGTGTTTCTCTTATATTCGTGTTTGGTCTATTATATATACATTAACGCAGGCTCTAATTGTGAACCGGATAAAATCTCTCTTATATCCGAGTTTCTCTTATATCCGGGTTACAATGTACTTAAAAATCAATTGAGATTTATTCAACTAATTTCCATATTTAGAAGAGAAATATCATGTTTCCAGATTAAAGAATAAGCTTATAATTTACCTAAAGACAAGTTTAATGATTATTGCGAGAATTTAACTTGTGGTGTGTGAAGTTTAATCGTGACTAGAAGCTAAGATATTATTTTCAACAATAATGCTGCTATTCCTGTCGAAATTTCAAAATGACAATATGTATTTTCTAGTATAAATTTCGTTTCTTTTACATCGAAAAAATCGAAATGTTTCAGATACTCAAATAAATAGAATTGGGATCGAGAAATAAGGTACACTTTTTAAAATTCCAGACAAAAATAATTCCATCCTTGACCTGAAAATAATTACTGGGAAATCTCTCTTATATGAGAGTGAAAGTTAAATAGTTTCCTCGCAAATGAAGAAGAGACTTGAAGAAAACAAAGATGTGGTTTTACAGATAGATGAAGAGAATATAAAAGAACGGAAAATAGGAACAACGAAGTAGAGATAAGGGAAAAAGAAACGTAAAAGACAGTTATATTTAGGATCAGAAAGAGACGGTTGATTTCTTTTAAGTACATAATGAGTAAAGAAGTTTTGGATAATTTGATTTACCCAGGATATACTGAATACAAGAGGGACAGAAGGAAAATGTGGGTATTTTAACTAACAAGCTTGGGTTGAACAGATGGCATAGAAGAAAGAGATAGTCAAATGACAAATATTGATAAGAGATGCAAAGGATATGAAGTTCTGAAGAGCTATAATAACCCTTGAAATAAAGCCTTTAATATTTCTCTACTATTTCCAATTTAAGGGGGATAAGATTAGAAAGAGAGATTTTCAATTCCTTGGCTTCCCTCTCCTGATCTGTTTATTGAGCAAATAAAAACATCTAACCGAATACACATGGAATTAGCGACAGAAGCATTCTAAAAACTAAACAAGGTGCCGAGAAAGGGATAAACTTTGTTAGAAATACAGAAAATAGTGCTGAAATTCTATGTGATATCCATTATTGTATATGGCAATGAGTATTGGACAGATGAGCAAATAACTAGAAGCCAGAGAAATGTTCTATGGAAGGATACTGCAAATACCGTGAACAAAATCATAGCCAAAAAATTATGAACAAAAATAAATAATAATTCCTTATCTTAAAAAAAAAAAAATGGTGACTCCTCATACTAGGAACTCCGAGAGAAATAAATATTATATTTTATTATAAATATTATACTTTCACAATAAATATTACGCGCGTGAACATTAGTTTTCAAACAAACAAATAAAAAAAACTAAACTAAACAGATGCTGAGATTTTCTTTAAACAAGTATTAAAAAGGAGTTTTTATGAATAGAAGAACATTTTAATAATACTTTAAAAGAGATAAGGATTATCATTTAATATCATAGGATAACAATAATGAATACTTTTTATTGCTATTTTCATAATAGTTTGCATTGTGATGAAAATCGAGCGTGGGTCACGTGTGCGAATTTATATCAAAATCGGCAGCAAAACCTTCTGGATCGGAGATACTGGTGAGTATTAAGAAGTTAATTAAATTGATATTATACACACATATATACACACAAAAACACACAAACACACACATAAATGTATATATTTATAGAAAGAGAGAGAGGGTAAGAAAGAAACATATTTTATACATATATATGCATAATATATATATTTTACACATATATAGAGAGATTTTATTATAGTTACATTATTCAAACTATTGTCTTCATCTTTGTTGACAGATATTTTATATCTATCTATCTATCTATCTATCTATCTATCTATCTATCTGTCTATCTATCTATTTTTTCATATACAGCCATATCTATCTATCTATCTATCTATCTATCTATCTATCTATCTATCTATCTATCTATCTAGATAGATAGATAGATAGATAGATAGATAGATACAGAGTATATAGTAAAATGAACTCTGGCTATTGGGCGCGTATAATGATAATATACACGCAAAAAAGTGTGCATTCTCCTACCGAACGCCTATAGCCTAGAGGTAGAGTCGCCGACTAACGCCAATTCGGTCGGGTTTCAATCCTGGGTTAAAAAGCAATCGAGTCTCACCGTACTGATGAGCTGTGATACAGCGGATAACTATATTATAGATATATATTATATAAACTCAGCTACACACACACACACACACACACACACATATATATATATATATATATATAGAGAGAGAGAGATGGAGAGATATATTTTCTACACTCACACACACACACACATATTATACATATATTTTATATATATATTTTATGCCCACACATATATTTCATATATATTTATATATATTCATATTGTGATTGTTTTAAAGTCTATAAAATATGCTAAGTTAAACGGACAAATCTGTTAGAAGAAGCTGCAAACATGATGCGTTCTTCATATTTATATTTGATTGTTTCGTTTTGTTTTTCTTGGTATTCGTGATTATCCAACTGAAGTCAGAATTTGATCCACCTGTTAAATATATGCGTAAATTTGTATCATAACGCCTTTTTAAATACCCAACTCCTTCTTTCATCCCCTTCTTCCTCTCTCGAATATATGAAGTCTAGATATTATAGAGGAAAACTCACTAGAATATTTGACATTACAACATTAAAAGAAAAGGTACAAGGGAGCTACGTTATAGCGGTTGCAAAGTGACGGAAGTCGAGATGCCAAATCAGGGCCGGTAATATTGCAGATTCTTCGTTGAACTTTATCAAGAATCTACAAACACATAAGTACCAGACCAGATGTGACAACCTTATTCAATACATGGAAGGAATGGTACGCTTACAGACGTATAAGAAAGATTCTAACCAGAAAAATTGTCTAGCACAACACGAAAAATCAACTTTCCTCGCAGTAGAACTAGAAATTCATTCAATATAACTTTTACACATTCTTTCAACAGAAAACATTACCTCGAAAAGTCGTAATGACTCGACCTCCTCGGGGTAGCATAAACTATGCTGGTGGAAGGCACAAAGTGCCTCTAAGACGATTAAAAAAAGCAGTTTCATCAAAATTAAAAAGGTATATATCACACCAGTTTTTCATATCTGTTGCTCATTTTTAAACCCATCATACAGGGAAATCGTGTTATTGGTACAGACACAAAGTTGAAGACTGATGACATCGGGAAGGTCATGAAAATTAGGAACAACAGAGTGTCACCTGCATTAATACAAAAACATATGCAAGAGTGACAAGTTTTCAAAACAAATTTCATTTCTTTATAAGATGAGAAAGATTGAATCAGATAAAAAAATGTACAAAATACAATAACCAAGCCAAACTTCTTGGAGAATCAAAAGATACAACCAGGACTTCAACATTCTTGCCAAAAGCTGGATAGATCCTTTCTGTAAAAGCCGTTAACACATTAGCAGTGGAACTAGATAAGCGGAAAGACGACCCTGCGAGGGTCATTAACATTTCAGAGTTGATTAATTCCTCTAGTACTTTGCAAAAACGAAAGTGAAGGCCGAAGGTCAAAAGGATCAGACGGTTCGCCAGAGTTCTTAAACACTGGAAGACGATTTCTAACAAACAGGAAAGCAAGCGGAAAAGCATTTATTTTAGAGTTTAGAGAGAAAAGAAACCAGTTCATGAGCACATTTTAAATAACTATTGCAGGGATACCATCAAGTACATATGATTTGTGGGAATCAAGTTTCAAGATGACAGCAGAAACCATGGACCGATTTTATGCATATCACACAACAGAGACTCAGTTTTAAGTAAAAAGTCATGCAAAGATACTCAAAATGAGGGAAGAATTGGAAGAGAATTTACGAGCCAGGAATTCTGGTTTTTCAGAAGAAGGTGTTAGAATCTCAAACCAAGTGAAGTGAGGAGGGATAGAAAACTCTTATTTAACACACTATTACAGATTCACAAGTAGTCACGAGAGCCAAACCTGTTACCAGCTGCTTCGTGTTTGTCAGTTAACAAAGATTCAACATAATTGAGGAGGACTATTACAATTATTATGAGGTATCAGTTCTGTTGGTACAGTCGGAAAAAGTGATTCTTGTTGGCTATAATGGTTGGACGGGTAAGAATGAACCAAGAAGAGGACTGTGGTTTCACTTGGTTTTTTTCGTGAAAGGTAGAGAATCATCGATATCGGCTTTTACCCAAGAGGCATTGTTCTAAATTTCACTCCAAGAGGCATCGCAAGAAAAATCACGAAATTAATCCCAATTATTACGCTTGTAACAATAAGAAGTATTGTGAAAAGGAGGTTTATGTTTAATAGACGAGTTACAAGAAACATATTCATGTATTACAGGGCCATGAAATGAGGTAAGAAATAGAGAAGTATGTTGATCAGAATTATTGATGAAGAGATTAAAAAATCGCTATTTGACTAAGCGACTATAATAGATGGTCTCTATACAGGCATCATCAGTATTATTTGAAAGTGTAAGCACCAATATGAATATATATGAATATATATATATGGGGAGAGAGAGAGAGAGAGAGAGAGAGAGAGAGAGAGAGAGGCGTAAAGCTGCAATTACGGAATCTAATGGCTCCGTTTTCTTATATACTAGTCTCGAAAGACGTTTTGCGTGCCCAATTTTGTTTGATAGAAGATACTCTAATTTGAAGTTATAATATAATAGAATCGTCCCCAATTTTATTAAATCTATTAGCAGTGTAGGCAGGTAGGCCTATTTTGGATCCAAACATTGTCAATAACGGCTTGTGGTTCGTCTGTAAGGTGAAGAATTTGCTGTAAATATTTCTGTGGAATCTCGTAACCGCAAAAATAATCACCAACACTTCCTTTTCGATTTTCGGCTAGTAGTAAATTTCTCGACGCATGCGCGATGGACTTTTGTGTGCATCCGGCATTTTATGAAGTATACATGCCCCAACACCATAGGAACTCACGTCAATCGCGACTATTATTTCCAATTTTGGATCATGATGCGTTAAAAATAAATCTGCTGTTAGAATCTTAATTATTTCGTCGAAAGTTTTCTGACATTCGGATGACCATTCCCAAACTTTTCCCTTTTTGAACAGTTCTTTTGGGGGTGCGCGTAATTTGTGCGTGTTAGGTATAAACTCTTGATAATAATTTACAAAGCCTAAAAAGCTTTGTAACTCGGCTCTATTTTTTGAAGCCGGCATGTTTTTCTATTGCCGTGGCTCTTTTCTGTCTGGTCTTCTTCCTTCTTTGTCGATAATATGGCCCAGGTATTTCATCTCCTTCATAAAGAAGTCAAATTTATTTTTCTTTATCTTAAAGCCGTAATTTTCTATCCGCGTGAATACCTCTTGAACGTGTTTCCAGTGTTGTTCAATATTTTCGCTATTCATCAGGATGTCATCAAGGTATGCGAACGTGAAATCCATTCCACCTAGCATAGTGTCCATTATTTGCTGAAATATTTGCCGGATCGACCTTGATCCCGAAGGCTAATCTCTGGAACATTTATAACCATCTATGAATGTTTATGCACAACAAACACGAGCTTTCCTCGTCTGTTGGTATTTGTAGGTATGCTTCACTCAAGTTTTTCTTTGAGAAAAATTTCCATCCGTTCAACATTGTGAATACTTCCTCTGGACTAGAGAGAGGATAGTGATGATCTCTGATCGCTGCCTTTAAGCCTGTCGAGAAGGCAGCTCATACTTGTATTTCTCCCGATTTTTTTTTCCACGTAAACCGTAGGTGTGGCCTTTTGACTATATTCTACATTTGCCAATATACCGGTTTCAACGAGTCTATCCAAATCTTTGTCTATCTTTTCTAGTGATGCAATAGGTACATTTCTTCTTGAAAATAGATTGTACATTTTCTTTTAGTTTGATTTTGGCCACCATTTTTTCACACCTCCCGAGGCCGGCTGAAAATCTCGGGGAAACTGTCTTTTAAATTCTACTTCAGTTTCTTTTCCTCGGTCGATAAACTTTCCACTTTTTGGCAAAACGTATTTATCGGTAAATCGTCGAGGTCAAATTTCTGCATCCAGTCAGTTCCAAATAAATTTTCCGTATTTTTTAAAACAAACATCTTTAATTTCTTGGTCATCCCGTTGAACATCACATTTGTGATAATCTCCTCCATCAAATTTGATTTTTCTGCCTGTCACCGACCTGAATTTTTTCTGTTCTCAACATGGGTTGTTTGTTTAATTTCTTCCATGTCTGTAGGCTAATAATGGTTAAATCGGGTCCAGAATCCAACTGTAATCTGATTTTTTTTGTTTAACATTTTTACTTGTACGTATTTTCACATATTTATCCCGTTCGCTTGGTCAGTTCTAGTGACTCTCACTCGGCTTTTGTTTTCTTTCTTTGTTCTAGAGTGCAAAGTTTTACATACCATTTTATTGCACACCAGACAAATTTTATAGCGGCATGGATAATCTTTGTACTAATGCAGAGTTACACAACGATAACATGGACTGGGTGGTGGTTTCTTCTTAGGTTTCATTTGACTTTTTGTAGTAAAGTACTTGGTTTGGTTTGTTTTTTGTGGGGTGTGAAAAACGTGTTTTTCGTTGTACTTTAGGTATGTGAGCGACGCCAGACTCTTCGATATCTTTTTTACGCTCATACATCTCTGACAGTCCTCAGCTAATTTTTCTAACTTCAATTCTGGTTCACTCTCAAGTTTTGTTAAAATTCTCCGTCTGATCTCCTCGTCTTAAGTCGAAACCAGGCCTTGGACGAATATCAAACATTTAAAATTATCCTCATTGTGTTCAGATAGCTTAAAGTCATCGTAGTGTCTTTTTCCTACGGAAGCGAATGATATACAGTCTTCGTTATTCTTTTTTGTTAAATTTAAACATTTCCATTTTTCGTGGAATAGCGAAGTTTTCAGACTGAATAATTCCGTTAAATTTTTCACGGCTTCCCCGAAAGTCAACTAATTCGTTTTCCTCCGTAGGATGAAGTCTACGAATTTAGTGTGTCCGCTTGACCCTAATTTCCTAAGTAGTAGACGCACTTTTTTGTGTCGGACCAATTCCCGCAATCAATCTCATATAAATCTTCATATCTGCTGAAGTAAGCCGCGAAGGTTTTGTATTCGTCCGGTGCAAAAGTAAAGTCTTTGATTGAGCTGCAAATAGCATTTTGCCAGAATGCCGATTCATTTTTAGAATTTTGCTCTTTATTTGTCACTGCTCGCAGTAGTAATTCTTTTAGTCCGAGTTGCTTTTCTTCGTTTTTCTGTGAGAATTTCTAATTGTTTTTCTTCGAGCCTAATCTGTCTTTCCTCATTTTTTTGTTGCTGCTCGAATGGCATTTTCATTAGTTCCAACATGGTTGTCTTAAAGTCCTCCTTGTTTACAACGTAATTTAATTATAACACACGCTATCTGTTCCCACGAGGAGAGGAGAAAAAAAAACCTCACTTTTGTTCCTTTTTTTTTTCACAATATGTTATTCCCGTACATAAGGTTTATAGTTACGGTGGTCAAAAAATTTTTCCCTTTTCTTGTTCGGAAAAACATAATGACTTATTTATTTCTTCTTTGCACAAGAAAGAAAAACAATAAATCACTTTGGTTAAAGAAAAAATTAACTTACAGATTTTTTCCCTTTCTTGTTAAGAAAATTATCTCTAATATAAAACTTGTTAGATTTTTTAAATATGCATCATTCTGTGTGTACGTTTCTCCTCGCTGTGTATAATTCTATGCTTCAAGACAATCGGAGAGAAATTTTAGTTTCATCTTAACATCATTAAAACAAACCCAGTTACATGTCTGAGCCCATGAACTGCCATTGTTATATCAGACATGTAATACGGGATTAAATTAGTATTGCTAACATGGAAAAATCCCTTAGTTGTTTCTTATCATTTCCACCGATCGTGTTGGTAGGCCGCCAGTTAATATTTTTTGTCATGACTATTAGCAATGGGGCCGCGTTCACGGTATGAGGAGTTACGACTTTTTCATGATCATGACTTTAATGATTTATTTTGATATTTTTAAACCTGCCAAGTTGGACAAAGATAAAATCGCTGCTGATTGTGAAAAAGGCTTCTACTCAGTGGTGGACTGGGGTAAGAAATAGCTCGTAAATTTTAATGCTTCCAAAACGAAGCTGCTATCTAGTAACCACTATAAACAGTTCGTTTTGCACCCCATCATCATGGATTAAACCAGTCTCCCCGAAAGCAATACACTGCGCCTCATCGGCCTCACTTTCTTAGCCGGCCTCAAGAGTAAAACTACATTGAATCAATAGCTAAATTTACTGCTAGAATATATGGCACACTGTGTCGGGCCAGGATTTTTTTCTCGCCTAAATCTATCTTAAACATATACAAATCAACCATCCGCCCATTGAATAATCTTGCTATATCTGGTCAGGCACCCTTGCTATTCATCTCGGGCTTCTTGACAGGATCCAGAGGAGAAGCAATGTTATCGGTCAAGACATGGCATCTCGACTCCAGCCACTTTTTCAGCGGCGGGATGTGGCTTGCCTCTGTCTCTTCTATTAATATTTTCATTGGTTCGACTTCGACTAGCTTGCTTAGCTTCCTGGTGCCTCAACTTCTACTCTACCAGCTTCTTTCCTCGCACTACTCGCCTGTGGATACCCCTTCTGTATACTTACTTCCCAGATAGCTACAATCTCCATGAGTTTAAATGCAAAGTCAATTGCCATCTCTTTTCTCCTTGATTACTTCTCTTATCCTTTCTTCAACACCCCCTCTTTATCTTGTTCTTCCCCCTCTTTGCTCTACTCCCATGCAACTCTCCTAACATGAGTATTCCCCATCCTTCTCTTAACCATTCTCTGAACCGGTTTCTCTTTCTCTTCACTCTCCTTTTATGTGGCTCCCTGCGCACCAGTGGCAGTACTGCCTTGCTTAGGGTGAAAGGATTAAAAAAGAAAGCATTACCCTACATTTTACCGACAGTTTTAATATTTTTGTATTATATATCTACGTTTTCCATTGCAGTTTACCGAAGCAGTCTTGAAAGTATGCTTCAAAACGTCTCCAAACTAATCACAGAAGTTGCTAATTTCGTTGAGAATATGGATATTGATAATTTTGATCTGGCAAAAATAATCGATGATGAACAGTTTCAGTTTTTAACAGAAGACGCAGAAGAAGAGGAGGTTGAATATGAAATTTCAAATATCGATGATTTTAAATCTGCAGTAGAAGTTATGAACGGAATACATTGTTCACAGCGAGGATTGACTGGTGAATGTTGCCAATCTATAAAAGTTATCGATAAAAAACTAACAAGTAAGTTTCTTTCTATTCATAAAATTATGCTACCAAAATTTAGTAAAATACTTTTGTTGGTGCGCACTATATATTGAGATTGTATAAACAACAACAATGTAAATAACGAAACACCGGGTGTCAATAAACTGTTTTTGAAACAAGACTTTAGAAAATGTTGGAAAGAAAATACATTATTTTTTGCTCTAATAAGGATCTTAAGATATCTATGCACAATGATGTATTAATCATAAATAAGAATCAGATCTTCATTAGTCAATTGTGGATATGTGGCGGTTCCTTTTCATTGGAAGTTGTGATTTAACTCCTAGCGAAGAGGATACATGTTCTTATGAAGACTAACATTTTTAACTTATCCGTACCGGTATCACTACAAGGGAAAATAATCAGAAAGCTAGTTGATCAAGTATTGGTCTATAAATTCTACTCCAATTATCCTACACTAGCAAAAAAATATCCTAATTATTCTTAATTTAGATTAATGTTAAATAATTTTGCATTTGCTTGCATATCTGATCTAGAAAAATATCTTTAAAGGTTTCTTCATACTAAGAACATGGTGCTTTCTAGCTCTCAAGCTATGCACTGGTGGAATTAAAGAACAAAGAGCATTTACAATGAAAACAATGCTAGACTAGTGACAGACTTGAAATGTATTAACATGAAAACTCTTTAAAAAGCAATATAAGACTTTTTTAATATCGCACCGAAAAGTTTTTTGAAAATGACATTATAGGGTGTTTCGGATTAACTGAAAAACTACAAGATTAAAACATGATAACTTTCAGAAAGATTAGAAAGGAAATGCATGATTAATCTTATGCTATAAAAATGATAATGATATGGATAAAGAGCCATAGTTTATGTCTTTTCACGTATGGAAAATCATGACACGTTTCAACGTAATTATAAAATAATATAATATAATATCCAAAAAATATATATATATACCCAAAAAATGGTTAAATATATACAAAATTTTTCAATTTTCCTCAAAAATTACTTCGTCAGAGATATTTTTATAGAAATAATAATAATCTAAAATAGCATTATTTTTATTAAACTAAGAGAAATCATGATTTTCATTTAATACCAAAATATAATGTATATTTTTGTTATCTTTTAATAACAGTTTGTGTAGGCATCAGTATTTCACTTCCGGATTCTGCAAAAATGTTTGTGACTATCAATGGAAAAAGCGTTTGGTCCGGTTATATTGGTACGTATCAATCAAGAGGTTAATTAAAACATCACTTAAGTCTTAAAAATCAACAGGTACCATACAATTACAATTAAAGTAAACTATAAAAATTTATGAATTGGTTTTTACGATAGATATCTAGATAGCTAGGTACATAAGTATCTTTATAGCCTAAAGATAGAAAAGGTAATTAATTTTGCACACTATCATCTCCTTCCTTGTCAATGCACATAATTTCCTATTTAGTATTCATCGCAGGGTATCATACGTAACATGAATTAATTTCATCAACAGCTGACAGACGTTAGCATTCTGGATCACTTGTCAATGGGCAGAAAAAAAGCCCTTTTGAATTCTATGGAAAAGAAAGTATGTAAAAAAAGTCAATGTCGTTTAATCTTTCTGTTTACAGCCGAATTAAAGACTGACGTATCAGCAATTAATCTGTCTTAGAATTCTTACACAATGAAACAATTGGAGGTCGGGTAAAAGCAAATTCAAAATTGCATTTTGTATATTAAAAAGTATAGTGTTAAAATAACGCATCTGACGTTTACATTCTAAGTAAATGTGTGTATTAAATTTGGATTTTTGCGAAATTCGAAATACTCAAATTGAATGAAATAAGTTATGCTTGGATCAGATTGGTTCAATAACTGTTTGTCGTTATATTCTGTTTTGATTAATTTGGGCAAATTTACTGATATCATTGTTCTTTTGTTTATTCAGGATTTCCCACTAAAAATTTGAAAATATGTATACCTTTCGAACTCATGAAAATCTGCATCAAAGTTTTCAGCTTCCACCTTTCCAGACACGATATAAAAGTATGCTTCTCTCTCACACTAGAATTTCTTTCCATTCACATTGATAGAAATTTGGGATGCATTGAGAAAAGATTTGCCTTGGATGAACTCCCAACAAACACAAATAAACGAGATTTATTCAATGCTTACAAAAACTATAAGAAGTTCTTGACTTCAAGTAGATTTGATTATAACGACAATGGTTTCAGATTCGAACAATAACAAGTCAGAAAAGGATGGATCGTAGCTCTTCCGAACAAAATATTTCCAGTTCTGACCCATGAATTTACTATTTAAAGTCCCTGTGTAATTAATTTGTAAATAAAATTAAGTGAACATCAAACTTTTGTTTATTGTTTTTAAATTCGAATACACAACATTTAGCATATTCTGTTTTCTGCCGTATTTTATCGACAAGCGATGGAATACAGTAGGGTGAAGTAGTTACCCTTTCGGTAATATCTCTTGTATCCCTGTTTTGTTGTTCACATTTGCATCATCCAGAAAAACAAATCCTTTACACATCCACCCAAAAGGTAACCATCCTCCATCGATTATTATGCATCTACTCTCATCCATAGAATATAGAATTAGTAGAAATTCCACAAAGGAAGAAGTATTTAATAGCACAATAATCTTTATAATACTTCTTTAAAAATAGTGAATATAAAAACCCAAATATCAAATATGTAAAGGAAAATATCTACACCGAATAAAAATAGAAATATTATTTGGTATACACTTCATTTTAACCAAATGGTTAGCGCTAAGTTAGGCAAAACATTCCTCGCTTCGACTGAGAATCATTTTCCTAATAATAAGCAAAATTTTCAATAAGAATACACTAAAATTAAGTTATAGTTGTACGGATAATGTAGAAAAAATTACAAAAAAACAAAACAAAACATAATAACAATATTTTAAATAAAAATTTAATCCTAAATGAAAATAAGAATCATTCCAAAACTAAAATCAATATTTTAGGCAATGAAATATGTAATTGTATAATTGTAGAGCGTCCATTAAAAAATAATTGCCTTACTGAATCTACTGTTTATCAATGTACTACTTCTACTACTGAAAACCCTAGTAATATAAAGATTTATGTTGGGAATACTGAAAATTAATTTAAACAATGATTTTATCAACACGCTTCTTCCTTTAATAATAATAATTACGGTGATCAAACATCTCTATCTGAATATGTTTGATATTTAAAAGAAACTAATAAATCTCACAGAGTAAAATGGAAAATTAAAAACGATATCATTTAAGTCTTTAAACGACTCATACCCTTGTGTCTATAGGAAAAACTATATATTATTAAATTTCTTAAAAATAAGGATATATTAAATAAACGTAAATAAACGTAATAAAATGAATGTCATATGCAAACATTAAAAATGTTTACATATGTTATTCAAAATGTGGTTTATAATTCTTCATAAAAAAATATCGATTAACTTACATATATCCGGTACTTTGTTTTGTATTATGATATAATAATAATTTAATAGATATTAAAATCTATGCAAATTAAGAGTACATGAAGAATAGACGAAAAAATGCACTCTAAACCGAGTATTTTAAATTGTTTGAATAGAGGAGGAATGGAAGGTTTTCAGTTGTTCATCACCTTGCATAGTCACCAGTAAGCTTTCTAACCAAACATGCAAAATTCTATATTCTGCTTCACTCCATCAGCAAACAATAGCTTAGCATCCTTTAGGACACACATACATTTATTATGAAGGCGTCTATTGTGATTAGACAATTTACTCTGTAATAGCCGAAAATATTTATTGTAAGACAAACAAAGGGTAACTTAATTATAACTTAATTATATGGAACATGAAGCTGATTTTCCAGTGGAGCTCACATTTATTTACACAAGGTTTCTCAGGAAGCGCTTCAAAGATGAATCTATTAAGTTCTTCAGGTGTGTCGCCACTGTTGTATTTTTCATCTATCATTTCTATGATCTTATTGATACAAAAATTGTCTAAGGCTGAGAAAAATATCGATAATATCTTATTTAGAGCGATAGATTAGCTTACTTTGGCAAATTAAGGGCAACATGTTTTATTTATTAATAAATGCAAAAGTTACAAGTAACAAAAACATATTTCATTAACATAGTATATCATATTCCGGAGATAGTCATCTGATCAAAATAGGCGCCTATTCACGTCTGTTCGCAATGAGTGCAAGAGAACCCTAAATGACGCCAAACGGTTGTTTGCTGAGAGAATGCGACAGCGCATAGCTGACCGCAAGTTCGGCTCCAACGACTATTGGCGGATTTGCAAACGAGTGTTGGACAACAGCAAAACCTCAGCACCTCCTTTAATCCAAGAATTTGAGGTTCTCACGTCATCTGCGGACAAAGCTGAGTGGTTTGCCCGCAGATTCTCATCCAACTCCACATTTGACTCATCTGGAGTATACCCACCCGACTTCCCTATTAGAACTGAATCCAAACTGCACGACGTATATATTACCCCGACAGTAGTATCCCGAGTAATTTCAAAACTTGACCCCCATAAGGCGAGCAGAGACGATGGAATCCCGGTGATAGTCCTTAAGAAGTGTGCTCTTGAACTCTCCCCTGTCCTCTCTAAACTGTTTAACTACTGCCTGTCTGCTTCCTGTTTTCCTGCATGCTGGAAGTTCTATTCAGTCGTTCCTGTATTTAAGAATTGTGGTGAAACCTCTGACCCTTTCAGCTATTGCCCTATCAGTCTTCTACCAATATTCGGGAAAGTGTTCGAGGCCATAATCAATGTTGAAATAGTTCAACATCTTACTGCCCACAAACTCTTCTCCGACAGGCAATATGACTTCTGCTTTGCCAGGTCCACGGCCAACTTGCTAACAACCGTAACGGAGTACATGCTCCAGGAACTTGATGAGTCTGACGAGGCTCGCGCGGTTGCTCTGGACATCTCCAAGGCTTTTGACAGGGTTTGGTACTCTGGCCTTCTATATAAGCTACGGGGTTACGGCATTACCGGTCGCCTGCTTGACCTAATCCAATCTTTCTTAACAGCAAAATGAAGGTCGTTTGGAATGGGCATGCCTCTTCATCCTACAGCACGAATGCTGGTGTCCCACAGGGCTATATCCTGGGCCCGACGATCTTCCTTATTTTCATCAACTACCTCCCTGATGAGATCAAGGACCATGTAGGCATCTACGCAGATGACACCACAATATACTCCCGCACCAGTAACAAACCTGTCGTGGCGGATAGACATAATCTCGCTACTGACCTTGAACGGGATCTACACTCTGTGGTGAATTGGGAGAAGAAATGGCTTGTCAACTTCAATGCGTCTAAGTTCAAGCTGTTGTCTGTCAACCATCACAGGCAACCTCTCCTGCCTCCCATAAGCATGGACCAAGCGATTCTCCCTGAGAACAATACACTGCGCCTTGTCGGTCTTACCCACTCTTCAGACCTCAAATGGAACCACTATATCGAATCCATAGCTAAATCCATTGCTAAGAAGGTTGGGTCATTATGTCGATCCAGGATGTTTTTTCCGCCTGAATCCATTCTGCATATATACAAGTCAACCATCCGTCCGTGCATGGAGTACTGCTGCCATTTATGGTCGGGCGCCCCTGCCGTTCACCTCAGTGTTCTCGACAGGCTCCAAAGGAGAGTCTGTAATGTGATAGGTACTGACTTGGCGGCTCGACTGTAGCCACTTCCCCACCGACGAAATGTGGCCTCCCTTTTTTCTGTTCTATAAATACTTTCATGGCTTCTGCTCGGACGAACTTAAGTCACTGGTGCCTCCTCAACAGGTATTTACTTGTGCAACCAGACTGGCAAGTGGGCCCCACCCATTCACAGTCAGGTTAGCCAAATGCAGACTACAATTCTACTCCTGCAGCTTCTTCTCTCGCACTTCCCACCTGCGGAACTCGCTCCCATAGTCTTGCTTTCCTGATGGCTACAAAGAATTTATATGCAATGTCAATACTCATCTATTAACCACTGGTCTCTAGCTCTCTTCCTACCCCGTATATCCTTCCCTTTCTCTCCACCTATGTACCTGTCATCACACCTGCATTCTCATCTTTCTGTTACTCCTTTCTAATTGGTTTGTACGCCTCAGTCTCTTCTAATTAATCTTTTTACAGTTATGTAGCCCCCCGCACATCAGTGGCATTTCCGCCTTGCTTGGAGTGAAATGATTAAAAAGAATATGCATGAATATGTTTTCTAATTATTTCACCTCAAGCAAAACGGTAATGCCACTATTACGCAGGGAGTTTCAGGGATTGAAGGTAATTTTATTTGCAGCCTCGTAACTTATAACGAAACACGGAAATACTGGAAAAGAACTGAATCAAAATGTTAATATAAATGTCTAGTAAAAGAAATGATCTAAAGTGATTTTGCGAAATAATCTGTTGAGTCTAATTTAGTTTGTCAGTCAGTCAGTTAAGTGCCATACGTGATACACGCTTGGGCGATCATGTCTCGAAAGAGACATGACTGACTGGGCAGAAGATTATCCCGCAGTAGGTTGCCATTGCTTTCTGCGGTAGACTGGTTTCCGACCAACGCTATAGAACCCAATCTGTCCTGTTATTTAACCCATAACTGGAAGGAATAGACGGATTAATACCTTTCCCAAGGGTATTTGCGCGTCAGTGAATGCAATGAATTCAGCTGGAATTCGAACTCGGCTCCCCAGATTTCTCGTTCCGAGCCGATATCCAATGCACCACAACGCACATGTAGCATGTGCTAAATATAAAGCATTAGAAAAGCATTCACATCGACAGTAAAGCCTTATTTATTAAATAAGCTGTAATGCTTCATCAAACTTTAAAAATATTTTCCTGCTCTACATAAATTACATTGAAAATTTATGGTAAGAAAAATAAAGGGTATAAAACTTAAAGGAAACCTGTGAATTATATTTCTTAGTATTTTTATCCTAATAAAATTATTTGTACTGAATTCTGGATTAACTATTTTTCTGCATATCGACAAGGTTTGGAAAAATGCAGGGAGTGCAGGACTCTCCCTTTTTTGTATTACGATAGTTCATTGTATTCGCTTGAACTTTTAAAGATGTCAATTTTAAGTGACACTACACATCTGTATTTTTATTCATTGTAGATGTAGATAATAAAACAAAAAAATGGAAATGGATAATCCCTAAAGAAATTCCGGAAATATACAAAAATTACCCATTTTAAGTCTTATACGATTCGCTGAATTTCCAAGTAAATTGAAGTACTTTTATAATAGGATGTAAAGTAGAAGTCCCACCCTTGAATATTAATTAAAAACGGTGCCTGCTAAAACTATAAATTCTGCTGACAACTGAGTCCATACGCAAGTGAGTTTCTGACTGAGACAAGGTGACAACATTTGAATGAAACTGCGCCCTTCGGTCAAAAACGCCATGATGAACTCGCTTGTTGTAATTGCAATGTGTACCCTGATCGGGTTTACATTGACATCGGCATTTGTCGTAGATCGAAGTGATAATGAAATACCAGAATCTGTGGAGGGTAAGTAAAGATAATTGCAAATTTCTATATTTCCTTTCCTTTCTCTATCATACACTCGAACACACACACACACACACTATATATATATATATATATATATATAGCCACATCAATGAGCTATGGATGACTGAAACATAAATTAGTCATCCACAGCTCATCAATGCGGCTAGACACATCTATTTGCTTCCAGCAGGGATCAAAACTCTACCAATTTGGTGTCAGTTTCAGCGCCTACTCCCTAAGCCATGGGCGCATAAATATGTAAGGAGAAATTTTAGCGTTTAATATATAAGCGGTGTATATACACGCCAGTCACAGACAGAACAATTAATTTTGAAGAGTAACGCGTATATATATATATATATATATATATATATATATATACTAGCTGTATGGCCCAGCGTTGCTCGGGTGTAATGAAAGCTTTAAAACTAATCCATGGTCCTGGAGCTCAGACTCTTTGGACGTTGGCACGAAAGACTAAAAAGCAGTAGTTGTTTCCAGTTAAACAAAACCGTAGATTGAAAGAAAAATGAACGGATGTAAGTCAAATTTTCATTTCCTGGTATCGATATCAAATAAGTTTTTTCGTCGTAAACTGATTTTGAAAGCTAAATAAGTCCTCTGAGTAAATGGTATCATGGCTGAGACTAAGAACTACAATTATACCTACTTAGAGCCAAACCCAAAGCAAAAACTAAAATAAAAGGACTGAAAAACATACTGACATACAGGCAGATAAACAGACACAGACAAACAACTTGCCTTTTATATATATATATAAATATATATATATATATATTATCGATTTTCTGCACTATTGTAAGAACTGCACCCTTGAAACTTCTGAATATAGTTTCTTATGTTTTTGTCTATGAGTGTATCAAATTTGATTAAAATCGGACCATTCCTTCTTCTCACCCGAATTTTTAGATAATCGATTTTCGATATTTATAGACACAAAATCTAGCTAAGAACACTTGCAGACACTTATAGTACAATTGTGTGAAGTTTTTTATGAAAATCGGTTCAGCCGTTTCGGAGTCTATAGGTAACGGACACACACACATAAACACAACACAGAAAAAGTTCCATTTATATATATATATATATATATATAACGTTCAGAAATTTAGGAGGACTTTCTCCTGTTCCCGAAAAAAAATTTTATCATGAGGCATATAATATATATATATATGTGTGTGTGTGTGTGTGTGCGTTTGTGTGTTATTAATTATACTTTAGAACACGTAAAAACCAAAATCTACTACAAAATTGTACATTTTTTTCGACATTGAGAGAACAATGTCTCATCATGTAGTTAATAATGATGATAAACGTTTTATTGAAAATTTAAAAAAGAAGTCACTTCATTTTGTCAATAAAACGTTTATTACCATCATTATTAACTACGTGATGAGACATTGCTCTTTCAAAGTCGAAAGAAAATATATAATTTTGTCGTAGGTTGTAGTTTGAACATATTTTAAAGTAGAATAAATAGATAAAAATATAAGTATAATTAATAATAAGTAATAATTGTTCTATTTTTATAGTGTGCAGTTTCAAATGAATGTTTTTAACCTTGCAATTATTTTCTTCGTACCTTATTCATATATATATATATATATATATATATATATATATATATATATATATATATTAAACTTTCATTTAAACATGTTTCGTTAAAAACAACTGACCAGGAAATCTTTACTAATTTTTATTTAATTTTTCTATTATATTTGATGTTTACTTTTTGTCAGAGATAAGGATTGTAAAAATGTTGAATAACTTTCGACTTTCATGCGGTTTCAGCTACTTTATTGGCCATTTTCAAGTAACCTATTTTTCCGATGTTATGCCTGACTGTAACTTTGTCTTTTTTTTTTTAGTTTTTGAAAAGGATAGTTTTTCAAAGCTATTACATGATGCGCGCAGCTAGGCATCGCGTGTGCGTCTGTCTGTTTTTTTCAAAAAACTTTCAGAACTCCATTTCTAATTTTAGATAATGTAAGATTGATGGTAGGAGAGATTTGTTTGAAATATAGTTCTTCTCTTATAGTCAGGTAATATTGTGATTAAAATATTTTGTATTTTCAACCAAAATGTTTCTTAAGAGCTCTTGTAAAACCATGGTTAATAAATGCTCCACAACAGACTACGTAACAATGTTTCACCTATTGAGGGGAATTGGTTAGTTTTGAATTTTTACAAACATTTTATCTCCCAATCAACGACATCATTTGAAAAACACGAGAAGAGTTGAAACGAAAAAGCTACTTTGTCGTGATATTATAACATACTTATGTAAATTTTGAATAAATATTATTTGCTCTACACTGAACTGAGCACACTTTAAAGTTTTTTAATCGGAATTTTATTCTATCTATATCAACCTAATACTCTGTTATATATATATATATATATATATATATATATATATCTATATATAGATAACATAGTGATGATCCACGTATACTGTCTTAATAATAGGTATAGGAAAAACTACTAAAGATTTGTAAGTTTAAAAATGTATTTTTTGACAGTATTTATTTATTTCTATTATTATATTTGATATTTCTGTTATGTCGCCAAGTATAAATGAATAACTCAACAGAATCAGAATATAAGTTGTATTCCGCGAAAAGACGGTTAATATGTACAGAAGTGATTAGTAATATTTACAATAGAAAGATACAAGAGTCCAATCCGTCGTAAGACGTGTGTATACGTAATTACTTCCGGTACACCACCTTCCGGTACACCACCTTCCGGTACACCACCGAAAGTGCGACTGACTCTTCAGTAATTCATTAGAGACTCTCAAGTGACTCTCTACCGACCCCCGTGTAGAGAATCCACCATTGCTATATATAGCAATGGGAACAGTCCATTTGTAGTCAAATAGAAGCGGCGCCCTAACACCCCCCTCCTAAGACTTTTGCTTCAATCGTATTTTTTCTTTTTCGGGTTTACCGACAACTGGTGTGTTAATTTCCTTTTGCGGGTGGATTTCCTGCTACTACCTTCTTGTACCTGAGGCATTTGTAACTCGAAAGTATCAAAAAGATCCTCCACATTTTCATCCATCTCTTCAGGCGCAACAGTTGTCTCTTCCGAAAATCTTTTTCTTAATTGATTAACATGCCTTCTATGTTCAAATTTCGGTCCTTGCACCACATAGAGCATGTTCCCTATACGTCGTTTAATTTTGCCTTTCATCCAGAACGTAGTGTTGTTTTTATAATTCTTGAAAAACACTTTTTCATTCACCACAAATTTTCTTTTAGGTGTGCTTATATTAGGTATATCAGCTTTCTTTGATGGAATTAGCTTATCAAAAACCGAACGTACTTTTCTTGCGAACATTAATTCCTTGATGGTGCTGCTTTGTTTGGCGTAATTCTGTATACCTGTAGGAAGAACTGTAAAGCCGTTTTCGTGGGCGTCTCCGTAGCCTTCCTTAATGCTCTCTTTAGGGTATCCACGAATATTTCAGCTAGACCATTGCTACGTGGGTGATAGGGTGGAGTGGTTATATGTTCCACTTGAAATGTATCGCAGAATTCCTTAAACTCTTTTGATGTAAATTGTGACCCGTTGTCACTGACAATTGTGCCTACTACTCCAAATCTTGCGAAAAGCTCATGGAGTCTGTTTATAGTATTTTTTGCTGTGGGTCGTTTCAACTGAAAAACTTCCGGTCACTTGCTGTAGCTATCTACGACAATTAAGTAATACGTTTTACCCATTGGACCGGCAAAGTCTATGTGCAGTCTCGACTACAGTCTATCCGTTTTCGGCCAAGGCTTTTGTAGTACTTGTGGCGATTTCGCCGCCAGCGCACAACCCTCACATTTTCCAACCATGGCCGCGAATACGTACGACCGCATTAAACTTTTCATTCGATTCACACCGGGATGACCCGTATGAAAACCTTTCAGTATTTTCCTCTGTAACACTTTAGGAATTACAACTCTTTCGCTGTAGAGTAATACGTTGTCGCACGTAGAAAAAGTTTTTGCCATTCGTTGGTCTTTTTCCAGTAATTTATTTTTTACATCTTCGATGTAATCGTCTTTTGACGCTTCCTTTTTTATATCTGCTAATGACACCGGTAAATCTCTGACAGTTCCAGTGAGAGTATTCTTCACTTCCACTTCAGATTTTAATGCTGCTATAACGGTGTCCTCTAAAGGTTCGTTTGACTTCGGAATGAGTCTCGACAACTCATCCGCGTGTCCAATTTTTGTTGATGCTAAGTATTGTAAGTCAAAATTGTAATTTAGAAGCAAAGTACCCCATCTCAGTAGTCTATTTGCAGTATATGTGGGGAGTCCCTTTTTGGATCCGTAAATGGTCAACAACGGTTTATGATCCGTCTGCAATGTGAATTTCCTTCCATGAATATATCTGTGAAACTTTGTTACTGCAAACACTATTGCCAGTGTCTCCTTTTCGATTTGTGAGTAGCTTTGTTCAGCCGGGAGCAGTGTTCTGCTTGCATGTGCAATCGGCTTTATTTGTCCATCCTTCCACTTGTGTAATATACATGCACCAATCCCATATGTGCTAGCATCGCAAGCGATTACGATGTCTAATTTGGGATCGTAGTGAGCGAAAAATAAATCTGATGTAAGTCTATCTTTTATCTCCTTAAATGCTTTCTTGCAATCCTCAGACCAGCACCATACTTTATCTTTTTTTAGTAGCTCATTTAAAGGCGAACGCAACTTGTGCAGATTTGGAATGAACTCCTGATAGTAACTCACCAAACCTAGAAAACTTTGCAATGTTTTTACGTTTTTTGGATCTGGCATATTTCGAATCGCATGGGAGCGATTTGGGTCTGGCTTTTTCCCATCTTTATTGATAATATGCCCCAGATATTTAATTTCTTCCAGCAACAAATCCCATTTGCTTTCCTTTATCTTCAAGCCATAATTCCGTATTCTTTTGAAAACTTCCCATAGGTGACCCTTATGTTCTTCGACAGTTTCGCTTTTTATTAGGATGTCATCAAGATATGCGATCGCGAAATCTAATCCTGCCAGCATAGTGTCCATTGTCTGCTGGCACACCGCCGGTGCTGTTTTTATTCCGAACGCCAAACGTTCGTATTTGTAATGCCCCTTGTGAGTATTTATGCACAATAGCTTTGAACTTTCATTCTCCACTGGAATTTGGAGATATGCGTCGCTCAGGTCTATTTTTGAAAAAACCTTCCCGCCATTCAGCTTAGAAAATACCTTCTCCGGGCTTGGTAGAGGGTAGTGATAATCCTCAATGGCGTTGTTTAGTCCGGTCGAAAAATCAGCGCATATTCTAATCTCTCCCGTCTTCTTTTTTACGTAAACAGCCGGTGCGGCCCAATCGCTATAGTCGACTTTTGTTAGTACGCCTATTTTTTCTAGTCTTTCAAGCTCAGCGTCAATTTTATCAATAGCCACATAAGACACGTTTCTCTTCTTTTTGAACACCGGAGTCACGTTTTCTTTTAATTTGATTATCGCCAACGTTTTGGTACATCTGCCCAAAGCTTCAGAGAATACTTCCGGGAAATCTTTTTTTATCTCCTCCTTTAGTATTGTTGTCACGTCAGACGTGTCTGCTCTTATATTTTTACAATAAGAATTTATGGGAAGATCCCACAAATTAAATTCACTCATCCAGTCAGTGCCAAACAGATTATTCGTTCCTTTCATAACGAACGTTTTCAGTCTTCTTGTTTGGTTGTGAAAATTTACGTTGAGAATTAGCTCACCTTCAAATTTGATCCTCTTTCCAGTCACCATTTTAGCCACTTTACTAGTCTTCATCAACCTTGGTTTATTTAACTTGTACCAGGTTTTCATATTTATGATACTTATATCCGATCCACTATCTAGTTGCATTCTCACCGGTTTTTTTAAATATTTTCACTTCTAAATATTTTCTAACGCCGTGGTTTTGCTCATATGATCTGGTTAATTTTACCTGCGATTTACGTCTAAATCTACACTTAGACATTTTGTGACCTAGCTTATTACAGTGTCTGCATTTTTTAAATTTGAATGGACAGTCACTGCGCCAGTGCCATTCTCCACAAGCATAGCAAGCTTTTTTGGGGGGGTCTTTTTTCAAAAGAAAATTTTTTTCCCCCCCAAGGGCGAATGATTTCTTCGTCTTGGAGCCGGAGACCGAAAGTGTGATTTGCGATTTATCTTTTTTATATTGGCTACAGCGGATTCCTGTATTTTTTGCGTCTGCTTTAATACTTATACATTTCTGGCAATAATCCGCCAGATTTTGCAGAGATAAGTTTTGTTCGTTCTCCAACTTTGTCAAAATTTTTCTCCTCATCTTGCTGTCTTTCCTTGACACCAGACCTTGCACGAAAATTAAACATTTAAAATTGTTTGCAGTTAGTTCTGCAAGTTTGAAATCGTCGCAGTTTTTGTTAACTACCGAGGCGAACGTGGTGTAATCTTCAGCCTCGTTCTTTTGCAGATTTAGGCATATCCACCTTTTATGGAACAAGGATAACCTAGGGCTAAATAATTCTTTTAATAGTTTTACTGCCTCATTGAATTCTAGATCCCTTGTTTTTTTTCGGAAGGATGAAGTCCGTGAATTTGTTATGTTCATGCGTGCCTAATTTCCTGAGGAGTAACCTGATTTTTTTCTCCGAAGACCATGACTTACAGTCGATTTCAAAAAAGTCCTGGTATCTATGGTAATACCTTTCAAAAGTTTTGTCTTCGTCTGGATTATAATTGAAAGTTTCAATAGTCGACCAGATGGTGTTCTGGGAGAACGTACTCTCATCTGAGTTTTTATTCTTCTCTAGAATTAACTCTACGAGTTCTTCTTGCCATTTTTGTTGTTTTTTGTCACTTTCTAGACGTAACTGCATCATCTTCTCCTGTAGTTCCAATTGCTGTTTTTGGAATTTTTCCTCCATTCTTTCTTGTATCTGTAATTGCTGTTGCATTTGACATTTCAACAGTTCTAACATGGACTCTTGAAATTGTTCCATTATTACAATTTCTTTATACCGAGGGAAAAAGACCGAAATTTCAACCTCCTCAACAGAAAAAAATTTCACCACAGACAAAAATAGAAAGATATAACTTACGCTTTCTTTGCCGTGTAATAAATTTCGTCAACGCAGTTAATGGTGTAGTACGTATATTTTTCAGAAGTACTTTCGTGTATGACCTGCGAAACTTTTTTCTACGTCCAATTGAAATCTTTGTGTAAATTTGAAATTCTTCGTCCGCTATTGTATTGTGGGACGCGTTTTGGTTTCTTCTTCTTTGAGATCTCTTCGTCACCACCGTTATGTTTGGGACGAATTTTGTTTCCACTTCTGGGTAAATTTGAAGTAATTCGAAGTAACTTTGTTGCCACTATTATGTTGTGTGACGAATTTTGGTTTTCACCTCCGCGTAAATTCGAAGTAATTTAAAGTATCCGTCCATTGTTAATGTCGTGGGACGATTTTTTCTTCCAACATCTTCGTCGCCACTGTTAATGTCGTGGGACGATTTTTCCTTCCAACATCTTCGTCGCCACAGTTATGTCGCCAAGTATAAATGAATAACTCAACAACAGAATCAGAATATGAGTTGTATTCCGAGGAAAGACGGTTAGTATGTACAGAAGTGATTAGTAATATTTACAATAGAAAGATACAAGAGTCCAATCCGTCGTAAGACGTGTGTATACATGATTACTTCCGGTACACCACCGGAAATGTGACTAACTCATAAGTGACTCTCTACCGACCCCCGTGTAGAGAATTCACCATTGCTATATATAGAAATGGGAACAGTTCATTTGTAGTCAAATAGGAGCGGCGCCCTAACAATTTCAGACCGTCCTCGGCATTTCATCAGAAACAAATGACTTTAAAATTTAAATTAGAAGCGTTTTCGCGAGAGTGTTCGTACTGAGATTGTTTACATCACGTGATGCAGAAAGCGACAGATGTTTTAATATTTGTAAACGTAAACCTATCTGTAATAATACTTATAAATTTTGCTAAATAAATTTTTTTAAATGTATCTAAAAAATGTTTAACTATTGAAATATTTATAAAAATTCAAAACACCTATGTCCCTATTTAACCCTAGCCTGTATGTATTTACTTCTAAAATCCAGTATTTTTCTTTCTTTCTGCGTGAGTATATAGAACTAAAATCGGAATTTGCAGTTTTCTAATATGTGTCCTTTTTTATTGAAGTGTTGAGCTATGGGTGAATACTGGTTGCTTTGGCGTATGCTTAGTTTATGATTATTGAAACGGAATCTAAATCTATTTCCAGATTCACCAATATATCCTCTATTTGGACATATTGAACAGAAGAGAAAATATATAATGTTTTGGCTATCACAGCAAGCTCTCACCTGCAACGCACGACTTAAACTAGCGTGAACATCTATCCATTTAAAAAAAAAAGCTTTCAACACTCTATCTCATCTATTAAATTATTTAATTTATTATTTATGAAATAATATTTACAATATAAACAAGACCATTTCCCTTTGCCTATTCGCTAATTTTCACCATGCAAAGTATCTGGAAAACTCTGTGACTGATCCAAACGCTGAGCTTCTCAATCACTTAGTTTCTCACGCAAGTGCTGGGTGTCCCAACGCGTTTTCCAAGTAACCACGATGGACAGGTTTCTCTTTTAGATCTCTTGCTTCTATCCTTGACTTTTGCCATGTAATGCAGCTCCACCCTCTTGGCAAATACGATGACGCTATGGTGTCTGAAAATATATCATTCTACTTTTCCTTCATCCAGGAATTTCCTAGCAGAAGAATATCAAACTTAGCAGACTGTTATTAGTTTCTTTTGCGATAGTTTTTGGTCTTTCAAGTCGCCTCTTAGCTGAAAGCGGGCATTAATATTTTCCTCCCAGCTAAGGAACTTCGACCTAAACCTCGTTTCATCTCCTTGGTTCTCTTCTGCTTGCTAGGCTGCCATCGCCCACAGGAATAATTTCTTGCGGTTTTACCGGAGCGACACGTTTGATATCAATCGGCCCCTTTTTGTAATGAATGTAAAATTGTCCTAAACGATGCTAAACCTTTTGTTTCTGATAGAATGGAGCAGCGTATAGCGTCTTGCAAGTTTAGTTCGGAATATTACTGATGGCTCTGAGTGTGCTCAACAAGAGAAAACCCTGGATCCCCCCTCTATTCAATTTCAAGTTCTCACATCCACAGCAGACAAAGTCAAGTGCTTTTGCTTGCAAATTCTCGTTCAACTTCCCATTTGACTTGTCTAAAATACCCACATACAATTTCCCACCGAGAACTGACACTCACCTGAGAAATAAATATCTGATCTCTAACATAATTTCTAAGCTTGACTCTCATAAGGCAATTGGAGGTGACGAAATTCCAGTCGTCGTCTTAAAATATATGCCTCTGAGCTGAATCTAGGCACCTCCAATATATATAAATATTGACTTACTGCTTCTTGTCTTTCTTGTTAAGAGCCCTCCTCTGTAGTTCACGTATTAAGAATTATGAGGATCCATATGACTCCTCTAATTATCGCCCGATTAAACTCTTTATTCTTTTTGGCAAGGAGTGGATATCGGCTCGGAACGACAAATCGAGGACCTAAGTTTGAATTCCAGTTGAATTTTTGCATTCACTTTCGCACAAATGCCGTTTGGAAAAGTATTAATCCGTTTCTTCCCCCCAGTTATGGGTTAAATAATAGAACAGACTGGGTTCTAGAGCCTTGTCTGGCAACCAGTCTAACGCAGAAAGCAATGGCAACCTACTGCGTGATAAACTTCTGTCCAGTCAGTCACGTCTCTTTCGAGACATGATCGCCCAAAGCATGTATCACATATGGCGCTTAACTGATTCGAAGCTATTATCAATGCTGAAATAGTTAGGCATCTCACACCTCATAAACTTCTTGCTTACAAATATTATGCATTCCGCTTCGCCAGTTCTACCGTTGATATGTTAACAAACATCACTGAATAAATGTAACAGGCTATTGATAAGAACGACGAAGCTCGATCAGTTGTTCTTTATATCTTGAAAGCATTTGACAGGGTTTGGCATTCTGTGCTGGGTCTAGGGATACGGTAATTCTAGAAGATTGTTTGATTTGAAACAGTCATTCCTAAGAAATGATGGTTGTTTGGAACGGTCAAGCTTCTAGATTCTTTCGGACGAAAGCAGGCGTTCTTAATGGCTATATCCTAATTTCTACGCCTTTTCTGATCTTCATCAATAATCTTTCTGTTGTAATCAGTACCCAAGTTGACATCTATGCTGATAACATTACCATTTAATTCCGTTTTAATAGGAAATGTGCCAAGGCTGACTAAGTAAACATGGCTGCTGCCTTTCAAAAGGACGTACAATCCGTGATTGAATTTGGTAGGAAATGACTTGTAAATCTGAATACCTCCAAAACAAAGCTTCTCTCCTTTAACCATCATGAAGAAATTTTCTTGCCTACTATCAAAATGGATTACTCAAAAAGAGCAACACACTGCGCCTCACTGGCCTCAGTCGTTCAAACAACATAGGGAATGACTTCATCGAATCTATAACTATATCTACTGCTAGAAATGAAGGGTCACTTTATCGGGCCAGAAAAATTCTCTTGTAAGAATTTTTTTGCACATTTATAAATCTACAATTCGTCGGAGATTTGAAAACAATTGCCATATCTGGTCGGTAGCGTATGTATGCTATTCATCTTGAGGTTCTTGGTAAAATTCAATGAAAGATTTGTAATATAATCGACCCTTACATGGTAGCCCGCATTCAGTCACTTTCTCACTGGCGTGATCTGACTTCGCTTTGTCTTTCCTACAAGTATTTTAATGACATCTACTTTTTTGCCTGGTTTCACAGGTATTTACGCGTGCTACTAGATTGGTATCGAGGTCAAACCCGTTTTAATAACAACATAATAGTATAAACACAGTAAGCAGCTTAAAAAAATCTCTTCCGGACATAGACAAAAATATTTCTCTCCAGATTTCTTTACGTTATTTAATGTGAATTGCGATGACATATTGAGGAATACAGTAGATAGGTTTCTCGTTTTTCTTTCTGATTTTGAATTTAAGGTAGTCCTCCTTCAAGTCTCGCTGTCATTTCAAGCTGCTAATTCCTAAATGAAAGATTGAGAATAAACAAAATCCATGCTTATTCCAGGAGTATTTGTACGAAACTGAATCGGATGGCTGATTCTATATTCGACGTCGATAACCGTTACGCAAACCACACGCCCGTATAATAAAATATATGTTTAATGATTTCACTAATAAATGATATTGAAAATTATTTGTAATATAAAAATTGTTAGATTTTTAAAATTTGTATTTATCATTCTGTGTGTATGCTTCTTCTCGCTGTGTATAATTCTATGCCTCAAGACAATCAGAAAGACATTTTAGTTGTATCTTAACATCATTAAGACAAAAAAGTTACATGTTGGAGCCCTTAAACTTTCACTGTTATATCAGACAAGTAATACTGGATTAAATTAAGATTACTAACATGGAAGAATCCTTTGGCTGACTCTCGTCCTTCCCATTGATCATGTTGGTAGGCGACTGGTTAATACACTTTTGTCATGACAAGTAGCAATGAGACAGCGTTCACGGTATGGGGAGTTAAGTCTTTTTCATGATCATAATTTTAATGTTTATGTCTTATTTAGATATTTTTGTACCAATAAGAATTAAATTATTTTTTACCTCCAGTTTTAATCTTTTCTTATTATTTATCTACAATTTCCATTGCAGTCTACAGAAGCAGTCTTGAAAGTATGCTTGAAAATGTCTCTAAACAAATCACAGAAAACGCTGATTATGATGAGCATATGGACATTGATAGTTTTGATGTGGAGAATTTGATCGATGATGAACAATTTCAGTTTTCAACAGAAGAAGCAGAAGAAGAAGAAGAGGTTGAGGATAAAATTTCAAATACCGATGATTTCCAATCTGCCGTCGACGGTATGAGCGGAATACGTTGTTCATGGCGACGATTTAATGGACGTTGTTGCCAATCTGTAAGAGTTTTAAGACGAAGACTGTCAAGTAAGTTTCTTTCTATTCATAAAAATATATTATCAAAATTTCTTTTAAATATTTTTGATGGTATGCACCATAAAAACATTGCATAAGCAGCAATAATGTAAATATTGAAACCACAGATGTTAATAAAAGTTATTTAAACAAAACTTCACACACTTTTGGAAAGAAAATAATTTATATTTTGCTCTGGTAATGATAATATCTACGACACAAAGAATTGATGGAAATGATAGGAAACCTCGACATTTTCGGCAAAGATATAAGAATAATCAAGAATCTCTACTGGCAGCAAACGGCCTGCATACGGACAGGTAACGACCTCAGTAGATACACAAAGATAGAAAAAGGCGTAAGACAAGGCTGTGTCTTTTCACCGGATTTGTTCAACCTATACAGCGAGAATATTTTGAGGACCCTAGATGACACACCAGGATTTATTATTGGAGGCCACAACCTGAACAACATAAGATACGCGGACGATACAGTACTGATTGCGGACACGGAAAGGAAACTGCAAGATCTCATACAGAAAGTAGCAGTGGAGAGTGACAAGATGGGACTACAAATAAACTTTAAGAAAACTGAGTGCATGGTCATCAGCAAAAGATACAACCCAAAATGCCAAATACAGGTGGGGGATAACAGAATCAAACAAGTCCAAGAATTTAAGTACCTAGGAAGTGTTCTAACAGGAGATGGAAAGTGCGACACGGAGATCCGAAGGCGAATTGGCATGGCAAAGGACGCGTTCCAGAAGATGAGCAAAATACTAACACACAGGAAGATCTCAATAGAAACGAAGAAAAGAGTGCTAGACTGCTACGTGATGTCAGTTCTTCAGTACGGCTGTGAATGCTGGACAATATCATCGAAAATGAGGACAAAACTGGAAGCGGCCGAAATGTGGTTCTACAGAAGGATGCTACGGATATCGTGGACTGAGCATACAAGCAACGACGAAGTGTTAGAAAGAATGGCAACAAAAAGGAAATTGATGCTGAGCATCAGGAAGAGACAACTAAAGTTCCTGGGACATGCAATGAGGAAGGAAAGCCTGGAGAACCTGATACTGACTGGTCAGATAGAAGGAAGGAGAGACAGAGGAAGGCAGCGGATAACATATTTGCAGGGCCTGATCAGGTGGATGACGGAACGGGGGTTGCCAGGAGCAACAGGAGCAAACATACTAAGAGCCACAAGGGATAGGGAGACGTGGAGATCCATGATCGCCTACGTCCTGAAGGGACAGGGCACATAGAAGAAGAAGAAGAATGATAATATCTATGCGAAATGGTGTAGTAATCATAAGTAAAAATCATATCTTCCTCATTCAACTCTCGATATGTAGCGTTCCTTTTCATTGGAAGTTGATATTTAACTCTCAACAAAGATGATACATGTTCTTATGAACACTACCATTTTTAACTTATTCGTACCAGTATCACTATAACGGAAACAAATTAAAAAAAAAGTTGCTAAATTATTGGTCTATACATTTTACTCCAATTATTCTACACTAGAAAAAATAATTGGGTTAAATATTTTAGTTAAATGATAAATAATTTTGCTTTCGCTTGTATTTTATTTCATACTGATATTTACACAAAACGTAATATTTTATATACGTATATCTTTGATAGAAAAATCTCATATAGAAGAGAATCAATTTTATCTTATATCAAAAAATTATTTGAAGTAATACATTTTAGTATTCATATCTAATCTGGTAGAGATGTCAATAATTTTGTTTCATAAAAAATAATTTTCCTGCTAAGTTTTTCTCGAATACCTTGCTCTAGAATCATTCGATGAAGATGTTGACAGTCAAAATGATAATGCTGAAAGAGGTGTGTGATATAATTGATAGAGAATGTGGTTGGAAGTGGTAGTTATGAGGATAAAGAATAAAGATGATACGAATTTTTTTTTGAAGAAATCAATATGGAACATCGCAAAGTGCCATTAACTTTTAAAATAGACACCTTGGGAAAGTTTAAAAATCTCGCATGACTAACTGTTTCTTCAAATAACGTTATGGGCTGTGGTTTTAACAAAAAGATTAAGTCACGATAATTTACATGATGATTAGAAAGGAAATTAATCTTATTCACTGAAAAAGATAATGATAGCAATCAGTAGCCATATTTTGTCTATTCAAGAATAGAACGTCATGACACTTTTTAACGTAAAATGCAATAATGTTTTTTATGTACACAATAAAATATCAATGTGAACAATTTCTCGAATTTTGTATAGAAATAACAATAAGCTAAAATAGAAATTTCTTTTATTAAACAACTAAGAAAAATCATGAATATTATTTAATATCATAACATAAAATATATTTTTTTCTTTTTTGATAACAGTTTGTGTCGGCATCAGAATTTCACCTCCAGCTTATGCGAGACTGTACGTGAGAATTAATGGGAAAACAATCTGGTCCGGAAGTTTGGGTATGTATCTGTGGAGAAGTTTATTAAAAATCAATTAAAGCTTATAATCAACAGGTACTATATACAACAAATTAAAGTAAATTATACACATTTATGAATTGGTTTTTACAATAGCTAGATAGATAGATAGATAGATAGATAGATAGATAGATAGATAGATAGATAGATAGATAGATAGATATAAGCATATAAATATCTCATACCCTAAAAATGTAAAGTAATAAATTTTACACAATATCATGTTCTTCCTTGTCAATACACATGATTCCGTATTTAGTTTTCATTACAGGTTATGATGCGGTAACATAAATTAACTTCATCAACAGCTGATTTACGTTGGCATTCCGGATCGCTCGTCAATAAGAAGAAAAACCTCTTGAATTCTATGCAAAAGAATGGATGTAAAAAAGGCAATGATATTGTAACAGTTTTGTTTAAGGTTTACAAAAACCTTTTTCACTTATGTCCTAAAATCTTGGTGAGGGCCAAGAAATTAAACCAGTATTTTTGATTTTGTGTTAATGGCAAACGATACTGACATCACAAAATGTAGATAAAATCACCTAAAATAGATCAAGATAAATTATCGTTTAATGTTTCCTGCTTACAGCTCGATTACTTGCTAATCACCAATCAATAACTTCTAGTTTGAAATTCATATTGTGAAACTCTTGTAGGTCTGGTAAAAACAAATTCAAAAAGACATACTGCATATTAAATATTATTCTATTAAAATAGAGCACCCGACACCGATATTCTAAATAACATTGTGTATTAACTTTGGATGTTTGCAAAATTCAAAATCCTCAAATCGAAGAAATTGCTTAGACCTTCTTTTTCTTCTATGTGCCATGTCTCTTCAGGACGTAAGCGATCATGAATTCATGGATTCAATCAACCCCGTTCTGTCATCCACCTGCTAAGACACTTCAAATATGTTATCTGCTGCTTTCCCCTGTCTCTTCTTCCCTCTATCTAGCCTATTAGTATCAGGTTCTCCTAGCCCTCCTTCCCCATTGCAATTCCAATGATCTTTAGTTGTTGTTTCCTGATGCTCAGTATTAATTTTCTTTTTGTTTCCATCCTTTCCAAAACTCCATCATTGCCCACATGCTCGATCCATGATATCCACAGCATCCTTCTGTAGAACCACATTTCAGCTCTTTCAATTTTTTCCGTTATCTTTGATGATATTGTCCAGCATTCACTGCCATATTGAAGAACTGACATCACATAGCAATCCAGTACTCTTTTCTTTGTTTCTAGCAAAATTTTCCTGTCTCTTAATACCCTACTCAGCTTCGTTGTTATGTCAGTTTGCCTTCGGAGAACAGACTGATTAAATAATTGTTTATCGTTGTATCCTTTTTAGATTACTTTGGGTAAATTTGCTGATATCATTCTTTTGTTTATTCAGGAGTTCACCGTAGAAGTATTGTCATTTGTAGACGTTTTGGACCCTTGAGGACCTGCTTAAAAGTGTACAACTTCCACATTTCCAGACACAGGATGTATTTTTGCCTTCGTATCATCGCACGACTTGGTTGGTATCGCGCTGGTAAAAACTTGGGATGTGTTTATAGAAGGTATGCATTGGATGAAATCCAGACAAACACAAACAAACCAGATTTATTCAATGCTTATAAAAATGGTAAGAAATCCTTGTCTTCAAGTGAATTTAAGTATAACGATAATGTCGCCAGATTCGAACAATAACAACGTCAGAAAAAGATGGATCGCAGTTTATCTGAACAAACCATTTCCAGTTCAGACCCAAGAATATGTCCGTTTAAAGTTCCTGTGTAATTTCTTTGCAAATAAAACTAAATGAAAATCAAATTTTTTTTTATTGGAATACACAACAATCAGCATATTCCGTTTTCAACCGTATTCTATTGCTTGTCGGTAGGGTTAAATGTTTACTGTTTCTCCATAGTTGTTGTATATCTCTTGCCTCTCCATGCAACTGTGGTATATGGTCCCTGTTATTTAAGTCATGGTATTTTCTCTTTTCATAAAACCATCATCACATATCCTATCGCTCAGTATTTTTTATTATCCTCAAAAGTAGTTAAACTAATCTATTATTACCACTTGAACTACTTTAACATTTGTCAAGCTCAGAAGAGCTACATCCTTTAGTTTCACTAGCTCCGACCTTCACACTTTAAGCCTACCAGGCTGCGTATACGCTGTTAACTCATCCACAATCTCTTCCTAACAACTGTAAATCGATCGTAATGACTTCACGTTTAGGGTCAACTATTTGTGATTCTTCAAAGTGGTTTCAAGAGTAAAGATAAATGAGAAATAAAAATATGACAAGTGTACAAAGAACGGAACGCCAAAATGACTGGCAACAAGTAGGTACCTCCAAAGATCCTCTAAAAAAATTCAATAACATGATAAAATAGGCATCAAACTTAATAAAAACAAACATTTATCGCCAAAATGTTTGCTATGATTAAGAGGCAATTGCAAAGTTTTTTTTATTATTTTATTAATTGTTTTAATCCTTACTAACACGTTCGAAATTTTGGTTAAGGTCAGCGATTACAATTGAGAATTTTAGCTGAAAATCGTTGTTTGGAAATACTTGCAAAAATCATATAATCTGATTTCAGAAATTATTCACAAAGGAATGAAATTATTTTTGAAATTAGCTTTATAATTTTGAATTATTTTTGTATGTGTATAAATGTGTTGATTTTTGTAAGTATGTGTGACTATATACGACATTATCATAAGGCAAGAGTGATAACTATAGTAAATTTAAATCAAAATTTCTAAAACTTAATAATAAAAATAACAAAGCTGCCCCTATGGTCTAAAAAGAATTTTTAAAAAATGAAGAATCCTTCTTAAAGCTTTTATTTTAGTTTTAATTTCATTTAATAGATAAAATGTAATAATTCCAAAAAGTGTCTATGTCAGCGAACACCTTCCCTTAGCTAGGGTGTCATCTTTTGAATCCCCAGATCATTCTTTCATGTGCTTCCGCCTCTCACTTCTCAGCTCGATTAGCTATCTCTTCTTTCTGTACCGCTCTCCTTCCTCCCCTGACTGTTCGTTACTTGACATCATTTCTGACAATATTGACAAAGCCATTTCTACCCATCCCTCTGCCCATGTATTCGTGTTTGGTGACTTTAACGCCCACCACACCAAGTGGCTGAAGAACGCTGTCACTGACCCTGCTGGTGTCCACACCATGAACTTTTCAATCACCCAATCCCTTACGCAAGTAGTGGACTTCCCCACGCGTTTCTCCGACAACCCTAACGGAAGGAACTCACTTCTAGACCTCTGCTTCACTTCCATCCCAGACTCTTGCACTACCAGACAACTCTGCCCACTTGGAAACTCTGACCACACTGTAGTGTCCGTCAATATTTCACTCCACTCCCGCCCGACCCATGAAACACAGACAAGTAGAATATCATACTGCTATCAAAGAGCAGACTGGGATTCGTTCCGAGACTTCCTCTGTGACATCCCTTGGAACAACGTCTTTAGTCTTCCCATCGAAGAATGTGCATCCGAGGTCTCCTCCTGGGTTAAGGCTGGCATTGATGCCTTCATCCCTGCTAGGAAATTCCAGCTTAAATCTCATTCGTCTCCATGGTTCTCACCCGCTTGTTCGGCTGCCATTGCCCACCGGAATCATTTCTTCCGACTTTATCGTAACTATGCGTCGGAACAAAACAGGCGCCTTTTCACTTCAGCTCGTAATAAGTGTAAAAGGGTACTTAACGAAGCTAAGATGTTGTTTGCTGCCAGAATGAAGCAACGCATAGCATGCTCTAAATTCGGCTCTAAAGACTACTGGCGACTCTGTAAAAGAGTACTTAACAAGAGCAAGTCCACAATACCCCCGCTAATCAACAAATTTGAGGTCCTCACCTCCCCAGCAGATAAGGCTGAATGTTTTGCCCGCAGATTCTCGAACAATTCGAGTCTGGACTCGTCTGGAGTTTTTACACCCGACTTCTCACCTAGAACCGAGGCACAACTGAATGATGTCCACATTACACCTTCGCTTGTCTCTAAGATAATCTTAAAACTTGACCCTCACAAAGCGAGCGGTGGTGACGGAATCCCAACCATAGTCTTAAAGAAATGTGCCCCTGAACTCTCCTCTATCCTTTCTAAGCTCTACAACCTCTGCCTATCTGCTTCCTGCTTTCCTGCCTGTTGGAAATCTTCCTCTATAGTTCCTATATTTAAAAACACTGGAGAACCCTCTGACCCTGCAAATTACCGCCCTATCAGCCTTCTTCCGATCTTTGGCAAAGTGTTCGAAGCCATTATCAACGCCGAGGTGGTTCAGTATCTCACAGCACACAGGCTCCTCTCGGACAAGCAATATGGTTTCCGCTTCACCAGGTCCACTGCTGATATGCTAACGACCATCACCGAGTACATATACCAGGCACTCGACAGGAATGGCGAAGCTCGAACCGTTGCATTGGATATATCTAAGGCGTTCGACAGAGTTTGGCATGCTGGCCTTCTATGTAAACTGCGGAGCTATGGTATAACTGGACATTTGTTTGAACTAATCCAGTCATTCCTCTCTAACCGCACAATGAAAGTGGTATTAAACGGACATGCCTCTCAGAACTACCATACAAACGCAGGTGTCCCCCAAGGCTCCATCTTAGGTCCTACACTCTTCCTGATATATATTAATGATCTCCCTGATTCCATAAGAACCCAAATAGGTTTGTACGCCGATGACACCACAGTTTACTCTCGCCTCCAACAAAAATCTGGTGTAGGCGTCAAAGCTAAACTTGCAGCCGAGATTGAAAAAGACCTCCAATCCATATTGGACTGGGGTAAGAAATGGCTAGTAAATTTTAATGCTTCTAAAACGAAGCTACTGTCAATTAACCATCATCGACAATCTCACCTACCTCCCATTAGCATGGACCAGGCTTGCCTCCCAGAGAGTAAAACACTACGCCTCCTTGGTCTCACACTTTCAGCGGACCTCAAATGGAATGACTATATCGAATCCATTGCTAAATCCGCTGCTATGAAAGTCGGTTCTCTGTGTAGGGCCCGGAAGTTTTTTCCGTCTAAATCTATCCTGCACATTTACAAATCTACCATCCGCCCGTGCATTGAATACTGCTGCCATATCTGGTCGGGTGCCCCTGCTGTTCTCCTCGGGCTTCTCGATAAGGTTCAGAGGAGGGTCTGTAATGTGATAGATACCGACTTGGCAGACCGCCTGCAGTCTCTCTCCCACCGGCGAGACGTGGCTTCGCTGTGTCTCTTCTATAAATACTTTCACGGCTTCTGCTCCGATGAACTTAGATCACTGGTGCCCCCTAAATACGAATTTGCACGAGATACTAGATTAGCAACTAGATCCCACCCTTTTACAGTGAAATCGATAAAATGCAGCCGTAACTTCTACTCCAACAGTTTCTTTCCTCGCACTTCCCGACTGTGGAATTCTCTTCCAAACGATTGCTTCCCCGACGGCTACAATCTCCAGGAGTTTAAATGTAAGGTCAATAGACACCTCCTAACACACTAACCTGCTCCCATTCTATCAAACACTCTTCCCATCTGCCCGACACTCATCCTCGCTATCCTTACTCATCTATCACCTTTCTCCTGACATTCCCTATGTCTAACCACTCCTTCTCTTTACCTTCCCCTATGTAGCCCCATGCGCAATAGTGGCAGTGGAATGCCTTGCTTGGGGTGAGATGATTAAAAAAAAAAAAAAAAAAAAAAAAAAAAAAGTAAAATATTCGGCTGTATTAAAAAGAAAACTAATCCTTTCATTTAATGTAAATGAACTGGACGTTTTTATGTTTCTAAAATAGCTGATTAGCGCCCATTTTAGCGCCATTTCATCGTCTAATTCCGATATAGGCTTATTTTAAACACGACAACGCTTGGTCATTGGCTGTATTTTTTATCGCTACTTATCTATTTATTGGTGTATGTGTGTCTCTTGAAATGTCATCAATTGTGACTGAGCAGAATATTATCCCGCAGTAGGTTGCCATTGCTTTCTGCGGTAGACTGGTTTCCGACCAACGCTATAGAACCCAATCTGTCCTGTTATTTAACCCATAACTGGAAGGAATAGACGGATTAATACCTTTCACAAGGGTATTTGCGCGTCAGTGAATGCAATGAATTCAGCTGGAATTCGAACTCGGCTCCCCGATTTCTCGTTCCGAGCCGATATCCAATGCACCACAACGCACATAATGATGATCATCTCGACTAAAAAGAATTTTTTGAAATGAAGAAACCTTCTTAAAGCTTTTATTTTCATTTAAGAACAAAAGGAATTTTGTCGTGAAGAAGGAATAATATTAGGCATGTATCATGCAAGAAATTCGTAGGGACTTTCAATGCTTAGTTGCGCTCTGAAGTATTAATAGATGATTTAATAAATTTATTTTAAATTTTTGCATTATTAATTCTTGGATTTCATCGTAGGATATTTTTATTGAGTATTTTTTAAATCTAATTGTTTGACTAAAATCTTAAACATATATATTGTTAGCAATTTAATTAATCTAATTTGTCTAAATTTGTGTAAATTGTGCTTTACGAAAACTGTTTGTCGTTCAGTCAATACCTTGTGGATTTCATTGCGTTATGGTGAAGTGGATATCGGCTCGGAACGAAAAATCGAGGAGCCGAGTTCGAATTTAATTTACGCACAAATACTATTGGGAAAGGTATTAATCCGTCTCTTCCCTCAAGTTATGGGTTAAATAATACGACAGATTGAGTTCTATAGCCTTGGCTGGCAACAAGTCTATCGCAAAAGCAATGGCAATCTACTGCAGGATCGTGCCCAGTCAGTCATGTCTCTTTCGAGACATGATCGCCCAAAGCGCGTGTATCACGTATGGCACATAACTGACACACACGACCACCGAAATTCCCACCGAAGGTGTCCAGTAAGAGTGATGGCAATCGGACGTGAAGGTGAGGAAAACACACACACACACACACACACACACACACACACACACACACACACATATATATATATATATATATATATATATATATATATATATATATCCTCAACATGATTCATACAAGCCCATAACATTTTGGAACTGTAGCGTCTGAAAATGGTAGAGCCAATCATCTGATTTGATTACCACTTTGTAATAAGAACTTCCAAGATTCAGCGTGTTGTATACACGATATTTTGCAATTTGGCTTCCCATTTCATTAATACGCAGCAATGGTTACACATTCAATAGAATAAACCTATTTATGGTTTGCAAGTAATCGATTAACCGCCTTTTCCTTTGCTTCTCAGATGATGTCATCAATACTTGAGCATTATATGAAGATTCATCTGGTTCGATGATTACTTCGCTACATTCGTGTTAATTCTGCTTACACATTCAATAGAATAAACCTATTTATGGTTTGCAAGTAATCGATTAACCGCCTTTTCCTTTGCTTCTCAGATGATGTCATCAATACTTGAGACTTATATGAAGATTCATCTGGTTCGATGATTACTTCGCTAAGCATTCGTGTTAATTCTGCTTACACATTCAATAGAATAAACCTATTTATGGTTTGCAAGTAATCGATTAACCGCCTTTTCCTTTGCTTCTCAGATAGTGTCATCAATGCTTGAGACTTATATGAAGATTCATCTGGTTCGATGATTACTTCGCTAAGCATTCGTGTTAATTCTTGCATTCAATAGAATAAACCTATTTATGGTTTGCAAGTAATCGATTAACCGCCTTTTCCTTTGTTTCTCAGATGATGTCATCAATACTTGAGCCTTATATGAAGATTCATCTGGTTCGATGATTACTTCGCTAAGCATTCGTGTTAATTCTGCTTACCCCATTCAATAGAATAAACCTGTTGCTGGTTTTGCAAGTAATCGATTAACCGCCTTTTCCTTTTGCTTCTCAGATGATGTCATCAATGCTTGAGACTTATATGAAGATTCATCTGGTTCGATGATTACTTCGCTAAGCATTCGTGTTGGTCGCACATTCAATAGAATAAACCTATTTGCGGTTTGCAGTAATCATTTAACCGCCTTTTCGCTTTGTTTCTCAGATGATGTCATCAATACTTGAGCCTTATATGAAGATTCATCTGGTTCGATGATTACTTCGCTAAGCATTCGTGTTAATTCTGCCCATTCAATGAAATAAACCTATTTATGGTTTGCAAGTAATCGATTAACCTTTTCACTTTGCTTCTCGAATGATGTCATCAATACTTGAGACTTATATGAAGATTCATCTGGTTCGATGATTACTTCGCTAAACATTCGTGTTAATTCTGCTTACACATTCAATAGAACAAACCTATTTATGGTTTGCAAGTAATCGATTAACCCTTTTCCTTTGCTTCTCAGATGATGTCATCAATGAGACTTATGAGGGTCATCTGGTTTTCGATGATTACTTCGCTAAGCATTCGTGTTAATTCTACTTTACATTCAATAGAATAAACCTATTTATGGTTTGCAAGTAATCGATCCGCCGCCTTTTCCTTTGTTTCTCAGATGATGTCATCAATACTTGAGCCTTATAGCAAAGATTCATCTGGTTCGATGATTGCTTCGCTAAGCATTCGTGTTAATTATAGCACACATTCAATAGAATAAACCTATTTATGGTTTGCAAGTAAATCGATTAACCTTTTTCCTTTTAGCACTCAGATGATGTCATCAATACTTGAGACTTATATGAAGATTCATCTGGTTCGATGATTACTTCGCTAAGCATTCGTGTTAATTCTACTTACACATTCAATGAAATAAACCTATTTATGGTTTGCAAGTAATCGATTAACCGCCTTTTTCCTTTGCTTCTCCAGATGATATAGCGTAATACTTGAGACTTATATGAAGATTCATCTGGTTCGATGATTACTTCGCTAAGCATTCGTGTTAATTCTGCTTACACATTCAATAGAATAAACCTATTTATGGTTTGCAAGTAATCAATTAACCGCCTTTTCCTTTGCTTCTCAGATGATGTCATCAATACTTGAGACTTATATGAGATTCATCTGGTTCGATGATTACTTCGCTAAGCATTCGTGGTAATTCTGCTTACACATTCAATAGAATAAACCTATTTATGGTTTGCAAGTAATCGATTAACCGCCTTTTCCTTTGCTTCTCAGATGATGTCATTAATGCCCAGAGACTTATATGAAGATTCATCTGGTTCGATGATTACTTCGCTAAGCATTCGTGTTAATTCTGCTTACACATTCAATAGAATAAACCTATTTATGGTTTGCAAGTGATCGATTAACCGCCTTTTCCTTTGCTTCTCAATTGATGTCATCAATACTTGGGGCTATATGAGGGTCATCTAGTTCGATGATTACTTCGCTAAGCATTCGTGTTAATTCTTTCTTACATTCAATAGTCATCTGTTATGGTTTTTGCAAGTGATCGATTAACCGCCTTTTCTTTGCTTCTCAGATGATGTCATCAATACTTGAGACTTGTGAAGATTCATCTGGTTCGATGATTACTTCGCTAAGCATTCGTGTTAATTCTGCTTACACATTCAATAGAATAAACCTATTTATGAATGCTGCAAGTAATCGATTAGCAGCTTTTTCTTTTGCTTCTTGGATGATGTTATCAGTACTTGAGCCCTCTATGATGATTCATTTGGTTTGATGATTACTTCGCTAAGCATTCGTGTAAATTCTGATTACACATTCAATAGAGAAAAACTATTAATGATTTGCAATTAATAGATTACCAGCCTTTTCATTTGCTTCTCGGATGATGTCATCAATACATTAGCCATCTACTAAGATTCATTTGGTTCGATGATTACTTCACTATGGATTTGTGTAAATTGTGCTTACGAAAACTGTTTGTCGTTCGGTCAATACCTTGTGGATTTCATTGCGTTGTGGTGAAGTGGATATCGGCTCGGAACGAAAAATCGAGGAGCCGAGTTAGAATTTAATTCACGCACAAATACTATTGGGAAAGGTATTAATCCGTCTCTTCCCTCCAGTTATGGGTTAAATAATACGAAATGGAACAGCGATAGGCACTGAACATTAATTGTTGTTAGGCTAAAAATATTTAAAGTAGTTTCGATTCTCCAAAGGGAATCTAGGAACGGGAATGCTGTCGAAGAAAATTGTGGCTTAAAATCACGTCACAGCAGATATTCTTCATTATGCAATATTTTGTTCATATACATCAAATCCAAACAGTATTCAATTACATTAAAAAAGGGACGCATTTGTCATAAACCCTGACTGAAGCAAGAAAACATCGGCCATTTATTAGCAGTTACAATGCTAGAGTTGATATAATTACCTGAACTACCATTGTTAACGCGTCAAGAAAAGTTCCATTAACTTTCATTTATTTATGATAGTTTTTGAAAGGCAATCAGCTGACGTAGCCTTTATAGTAGTTGTCTTGGATGGATAGCAGAATTTTTAAGACGATTGATTCGAATATTAGTAGATTGACAGGCCTTTAAAAATACCTTAAATTTCTATGTGTGACAGCTAGTGTTTCGAGAAAGGTCGAGAGTTTAGACCTTTTCTACGGGATGAAGAAGCAGTAATAGGCAACTCGAAAGAATTTGCAGAGGTACCAGAAAATTCTCGCTTTGGTAAAAAGATTTCAGAAAAGGGATTGGTGAAATTAGGCACATAGAAGTGGGGGGAAAAGAATGGGTGTTTAAAGTAGCACCTATAGTACCAGACAGTATATAAAAAAGCAGATTGTGTTTTAGTAAATTCAAATGTACAGACATGCTTATAGACAGTTCTTAAATTTTGTGACCTGTTTTCTAAAAATCTCTGTCTTACCTGGCATCATGAAGCTCGTTAATAAATGTGTCCATGGCACTTTCATCACCGATTTTTCATAAGCAGTCATTCACCGGAAGTTGCAGTATTTGCTTAGAGCTAGTAACTGTTTAAACTGGTGTTGCTTTTTTTCGTCATAGGATAGTGAGTAAGTGACGAGCAAATATATTATTTGTAGTATTTAGCTTACAGGATTTTGATAGCCTCTTCATAAAACGAACACTCTACGATAATCTCTTGAATAGTCAGTCAGTTAAGTGCCATACGTGAAACACGCTTGGGCGATCATGTCTTGAAAGAGACATGACTGACTGAGCAGAAGATTTTCCCGCAGTAGGTTGTCATTGCTTTCTGCGGTAGACTGGTTGCCAGCCAAGGCTATAAAACCCAATCAGTCCTGTTATTTAACCCATAACTGGAAGGAAGAAACGGATTAATACCTTTCCCAAGAGTATTTGCGCGTAAGTGAATTAAATGAATTCCACTGGAATTCGAACTCGGCTCTCCGATCTCTTGTTCCGAGCCGATATCCACTGCATCACAACGCACATCTTGAACAGTATGTGATACGTAATTAGTCATCAGCCCTTTGCTTGTTTGTCTGTCAGTCCGGTTTCTCTGTGTGTAAGTTTTAAATTAGATTTTCAAACGCCATCTGCTTGTTGGTCTAACGTTTGCCATCGACATCAGATTTAGGGTTGACGTCAGATCGTTGTGGGCGGATAAGGGGTTTCATTTCTGGTATTAAAACTCAATAAATTGCAAAAAAACAACTCAGAGGCGTAATAAAACTTAAATTTTTATTGAACTTGAACAGCTAGACAGCTTTTTTAAAGTACCTAAATAAAGAAAAGGCCTTGTTTTAAGGAAGTAAACCGTCAATAAGAGAGGTAACTCCTGTTTGTCTATACCACAATATGCAATAAAATGATGTAATATTATAATGATATCCAAATCATATTCTAAAATATTCCATTCGTTTAGGTTTATATGAATGTGGTAAAATATTTGCCATTTTTCTTTTGGTAAACAAAAAAGCTTTGAACTGCTATTTTATTCCTAATCCCTTATAAGGTATCGAAAAATAGTCACCTTCACCATAGATGTAAAAGGGACTCAAAGTTACAGAAATGTGCTTCTTCGTTGTTTTAATCAATCCTGCCAGTTTAAACCCTGATAACTGGCACGTCCACGCCAAGAAAATTCTAAATAATTTGATTATAATTGAATGAATATTCCTTTTTCCAAATGTCCACTAGAAAAAATAAAGACGCTAGGATAATTCTGGTGAGCTAGTGAAATCAATATTACCTAACTTGGCAATTTATGCTTCACATTAATTTCTTAATATAATCCCTATTCAAAGTTGCTAAGATAATAAATTTACTTATGGGCAATACCCAATCTAGTAAATCTGTTACATTAGTTATTGAGCCACAACAAAACATTTAGCGAACCATTCTGGACACTCAATTTCGTTGATTAGAGCGGAGATTGAGGGCTTAATGCTGTTCAGCACGTTTTTACAGAGCCTCCAGTCGTCTTTTGAGCCGAACTTACGGGATGCTATGCGCTGATTCATTCTAGCTGCAAACATCAGCTTAGCTCCTTTAAGTACCTTCTTGCACTCATTACGAGCCGAGGCAAAAAGGCGCCTGTTATGGTCCGACGCGTGACTCCGGTAAAGCCGAAAGAAGTGATTTCGGTGGGTGATGGCAGCTGAGCAGGTAGGGAAGAACCGGGGAGATGAGTGGGATTTAAATCTCAACTTCCTGGCAGGGATGAAAGCATCGATGCCAGCCTTAACCCAAGAGGAGACCTCAGTAGCACAGTCGTCAACAGGAAGGCTAAATACTTTGTTCCAAGGGAAGTCACTCAGAAAATCACAGAACGAGTTCTAATCGGCTTAGTACCGCACAGTGTAATTTTCCTAAACTGCACAGGACAGACATATAACCAAGTTGCACTCTGCGCGAGGACAGAGACGCAGTTGAGGCTGGAATAGCCTTATATTTACTATTGGGGCAATAGTAAATATTACAATGAATGTGACACAAAGTCTTTGTTTCAAGAAGGGTTAATCAGCAGCACCGTAGAAAATTTCCCAAACGAAATCCTCAGCTGGAATAGATTTCAACACAATTCGGAAACTGCTGTTTTTCGATAGTTTGGAAGAGTTCATGTGTGCATGGGTACATTACATTAACACATATCATACGGCTAATTACATTTAATTTTTTATCAGAGTATTGTCAAAATGTTTGAGTAATGCATGTACGCAATTTAAATCAATGCACAAACAAATATTTTTTTTTTGGCGAAATTAAAAGTTGCATGTTTTTACATAAAAGTATTTTATGAGTTTTTATTTTTTTTACAATTTGTTGGTTGATATTAAAACTTTTATATAAATGGTTATGTGACTTTTATTAAAAGCTCAAACATTTGATAGCATTAGTCATTGATGTGATTTTGCATTTAATATCATTGGCAATTGCTGCAGTTATAACATAAAAAAAGACTGAGAACGGCTTTCATTTATTTCGTCAAAAATATATAAATGCCACACTAATTTGCATGTTCGGTCTTTGCGGTAAAAGAACTTAAAATTGTAGTAATAGAAAATTGGTTAGATTTTTTGGAATTTCGAATGTTAAACCGATTAGTCATGTTCAAACTGACTTGTCTCGCATACTATTAACGCCTCACGCCGAGTTACCTAGATATTTGGATTGCATTTGTATTTTGTTTATTTTCAGTAAATTTAAATTATTTATTTATTGTGCTTTGTTTCATTTGTTGAAACCCATCTGTTTTTATTCTGTTTATGATAAGAAATAGGATGCAAACGATTAAATTGATGTGTGCAACAAACATCCTTGAAAAGATGATCACTTAATTTGATATCCCTTAAATATGAAAACACTTATACTAAAAGACAGTATGTACTAAGTTTAGAAATTAAAGTATGGATTAAGTAGTGATTGTCTAACTGAAGCGGATCTTAGTAACACTATAAATTTGATTGATAATTCACTCTAGACACCAGTGAATATCTCCGCTACTAAGACACGCTGACAACATCCAGTGGGGCTGAGTCCTTCAAGCAAAATCTCTCCAGCTAGCACGATGAACTCTCTTCTTGTAACTGCGGTGTTTGCCCTGGTCGGGTTTAGCTTATCATCAGCGGCTTCTCTGAATTCGGGTGATAACGAAGTGCCGGAATCAATGGACAGTATGTATGAATCTATTCTATTTAACTTCTTCTATATCGCTCTACAATCATTCACACAAAATGAAAGCAATATAATTTTAAATAGTTATTCTAAAGTAATATATATATATATATATATATATATATATATATATATATATATATATATATTAAAAAGCGAATATAAGAACAAGTTAACATATAATAAACCTACAATAGACTCCGAATCATCCAAAAATAAAAATAAAGGAAACTGTAGAAAAAGAAAGATAATTTGGTTTAACCCCCCTTATTGTAAACTAACTAACATCAATATTGGTAAATATTTTCTCAAGTTAATAGACAAAAATTTTAATAACAGTAACCCTCTACGGAAGATTTTTAATAGGTACACCCTTAAAATTAGTTATTCTTGCACCCCGAATATGGACAGCCTTATTAGTTCCCATAATAGGAGTATTCTGGTGAACTTGCGCAATGCTGAATCTAGGTCCGGAATTCTAAACGAATGCAGCTGTAATTCTGTGGACACCTGCCCGGTGGAGGGAAAATGCAAATCCACCCAGGTGATTTATGAAGCCCTCACTGTTAGAGATCCCATGTCGAAATGTGTATCCGACACCTTTGAATTTTGAAAATTTTCTCTAATTTATATTGGCTCTGTATTCTTAACACATTGAGCTCTCCGCTTGCATCACTTTTTCAATGTTAAATATTTTTTTAATATTGATTAGGATCAGGTTCTTGGAATTTACCTTCCTACTCTTCCACTTCGGATTAAAGAAAAACAATATATATATATATATATATATATATATTGTAACAAAGTTGTGGAGCTCGTAGGTTTTTTAATCTGTTGTTCATGCATTTACTTTTATAAAGAGTGCTCGATACAAACGTAGAGCGTTATATTGTAATAGTTGTTACAATGGTTTATAAATTCATAGTATCTCCACAAAAATTTTCGCGTTTCGAAGGTAACCATGCATTTTTGGTTGCTTCTTCTTCAGGTGATCAAGTTGGTATGAAAATTATCTGTTGAAAATGACCGTTTATTTGTGGTGGATTTGTTTTTTAGGTGAATGTGGGGTTGGGATGTGATTTGGATTCTGTTGACCTTATTAACAAACACAAATGCCTCTACAACAAGTCCCTAAAAAGAAGCGGCTACAGAAACCAAGACATCCAATACATAACAAACTATAACCACAACAAGAAAAATAGAAATAGAAAAATCATTTGGTACACACCTTCTTTAAAAAAAAACAAAAAAACAAATCCACCACAAATAAACGGTCATTTTCAACAGATAATTTTCATACCAACTTGATCACCTGAAGAAGCAACCAAAAATGAATGGTTACCTTCGAAACGCGAACATTTTTGTGTAGTGATACTATGAATTTATAAACCATTGTAACAACTATTACAATATATATATATATATATATATATATATATATATATATGTTTTCCATTTGCAAACGTGTTATTACGCGACCTCGGCTTCTACTATGAGTGGTGTCTTCAGGCGATTTGCAATAACTGATTTTACGGTTTTTTTTAAAAACGCTCACGTCACGGTGTTTTTTTTTTTTTGAACGCGCAATTTTTAAAATTACAAGGGATTATGGCGTTTTCATCTATGGTTGTATGAACCTAAGAGGTATTTTCTAGTATGGTTACACTTACTCATAATTTCCGTTCTTTCATTATATATATACATATATATAATATTATATATATATATATATTTATATAAAATTATATGTACATAATATTTTATATAATATATAATATTTTATATATATATATATATATATATATATATATATATATATATATATATATATATATATATATATATATATATATATATATATATATATATATATATGCTTGTGTGTAATATATATATATATATATATATATATATATATATATATATATATATATATAAAGCATTTTCAAACCTTATTATTGGTGAAATACTTTAGAGAATAATGTCCTCTGTTACAAAATATTTCCCTAGCTCATTTTAGAATCGCAACCGGTCAGACTGATATTAGCTACGAGCTCACTTGTTACAGTTTTCACAAACTAACTCAAATATGCTTTTTTTTTTAAAAAAATAGCACGCGAAAGCTAATATTTATCATTGTCTTGGTAATACTTAAATAGTAACGTCAGTATTTGATATATTGGGGACACAAGTTGAGTTTTAGACAATTCTTCTAAAATTGAAATTGCTGTTTAAATAATTTGTAAGCAAATATTTCCTTAAATGTTTTTGTACTCGTGTAAGTGTTTTCTTTTCTGGAGATGAAAAATTGTAATAATTGTCACATTGCATATACCCGAGGGCTTTCGGCTATTGCATTAGACATTAATATATATATATATGTATATATGTGTGTGTGTGTGTGTGTGTATTATATTTTTGATTGAATGTGTTGATTTTATTTTTCTAGAGTAACTTTTTTTTTCGAAAGAAGACCTGCACATTGTGTTCGTATCCATATTTTGTTACTGAGTGTTGACACTTATTTTTCATTATTTTTATACTGTTTTTATATGCGGATTAGACTATTATACTTATATTTTCCACTGGTATGTTGCGGAAGAACATTAGTAGGTTTCCATGTTTGTTTAGATGAACTCTAATTGAGTTGGTATGGCTCATTTGAGCACAAACGGAAATCTACCAGACTAGAAAAGATGAAAGAAATTAAAAAGAGGAACCAAGAAGTGTGTGTGTGTGTGTGCATGTGCGTATGAGAGAAAAAAGGCTGAAAGAAAGAGAGAGAAAGAAAGAGAGAGAAAGAGAGGTAGAGAGAGAGAAAGAAAGAGAGAGAGAGTGAATGATAGGTAGAGAGAGAAAGAGAGAGAGAGAGAGAGAGAGAGAGAGAGAGAGAGAGAGAGAGAGAGAGAGAAATTTGTATTAAGACAGTAAGAATTTATCCAAACTTTTTTGTAAAATTCAGTTATTGTATTTTTCCGAATCTTGAAAAAGATATTGTATATCAGTATCAAGATTTTGTATAAAACTTTGGAAGTTCATGTTTTCTATTTGGTTCGAGGATTTGGAATTTTGTCAATCATTATAAAAAATGGCCATGATTACGGTTAGAAACAAAATTATGTTCTTGTATTTTTAGGACGTTGGAATTGGGATGAGTTCATATTGACACCTTTTTTACAATCATTTCACCCCAAGCAATGCATTACTGCCACTAGTGCGCAGGGGGTTACATAAGAGGAGAGTGATGAGAAACAGGAACAACTTGTCGAGGTTGTCAGAAAATGGCTAAGATAAGGGTGAGAACACTGTTGTAACGAGAGCTGATGAGAGTAGAGTAGACGAGGAAGAAAACATGAGGAAAATGATGCGAGTCAAGGAGATATAGATGGCAAATGACCTTGCATTTTAATTATTGGAGATTGTAGCTGTCAGGGAAGTAAGTATTCGGAAAGGAACTCTACAGACGGGAAGTGCGAGAAAAGAAGCTACCAGTGTAGAAGTTGCGGTTACATTTTATTGGTTTCACTGTAAAAGTGTGGGACGTAGCTGATATTCATTAGCTCGAGTAAATTCATGTAGAGGGGGCACAAGGGAGCTAAGCTGGTCAGAGAAGAAGCTGTAAAAGTATTTGTCGAAGAGACAGATGGAAGCCACATTACGTCGGTGAGAAAGTGTCTGGAGGTGAACTAACAGGTCGGGAAAGACCATGTTGCTGATTCTCTGTTGAATTTTGTCAAGAAGCCCGATATGAATAGCAAGGACAGCCGACCAAATATGACAGCAGTACTCAATGCACATGGTGGATGATAGATTTATGTATGTGGAAGATAGCTTCATATGGGAAAAATTCCTGGCCCTACACAGTAAACCGGATTTCCTAGCAGCGTTTGAGGTCATCTGAGACAGGCCGAGTAAGCGCAGTGTTTTGCATTCAGGAAGACTAGCCTGGTCCAAGGGGTGTAGGAACGATTGTCTATGGTGACTAACAGCAGCTTTGTTTTGGAAACATTAACATTTACGAGCAGTTTCTTACTCCAGTACCCCAAGTATTGGAGGTTTTTTTTTTTCAATCTCAGCAGCGAGTTTCGCTTTGTCAAGCTATGCGGATTTCTGATCGAGGCGAGAGTAAATGGTGGTTTCGTCAGCGTAGAGGCCTACTTGGGATCTGATTACATTAGGGAGATTGCTGATGAGTATCAGAAAAAGCGTAGGGCCTAGAATAGAACGTTGAGGGACACCCGCGTTCGTATGATGGTATCTGAAAGCATGTCCGTTCAATACTTCCTTTATTAAGCGATTTGAAATGAACGACTGGATTAGATCAAATATTCGTCCAGTTATACCATAGCCTCGTAGCTTGCATAGAAGGTCAGCATGCTTGACTCTTACAAACGCTTTGGAGATATCCAGGGCAACAGCTTGAGCTTCGACGTTTTTTATCGAGAGCCTGATATATATCCTCAGTGATGGTCGTTAGCATATCCGCATTAGACGTGCTGAAGCGGAAACCATACTATTAGTCAAGGAAGAGACTGTAGACTTTGAGATGTTGAACTATTTTGGCATTGATAATATCCTCGAACACTTTGCCAAAAATTGATAGGAGGTCGATATGTCGATAATTAGAGGAGCCCGAGGATTTTCCAAAATTCTTAAATACAGGAAGCACAGAGGATAACTTTCAGCAGACAGAAAAGCAAGAACGAAAGAGGCAGTAGGCGTAGAGTTTGGAGAGAAGGCACATTTCTTTTCTTTAGGGCAATGACTGGAATTCCGCTGCCTTTGCTTGCTTTGGGGGGGTCAAGTTTGTAGAGAATCTGTGAGCAAAGCACTCGACCTTGTCTGCTGAAGATGTGAGGACCTCAAATTCATTGATTAAAGGGGGATTGAATGCTTAATGTTATTTAGTACACTTTTACAGAGCCGCCTGTAGTCTTTGGAGCCAAAATTACGGGATGCTATACACTGCCACATTCTGTCAGCAAACAGCAGCTTATCGCCATTAAAGATCCTCTTGCACTCATTACGAGCAGAGGCAAAGAGGCGACCATTATGTTCAAACGCATTGCTCCGATAAAATCGGAAGAATTGATTCCTGTAGACGATAGCGGCCGAGCAAGCAGTGGAGATCAAAGGGGACGAATTGGGTTTATGTCGCATTTTCTGGCTGGGATGAAAGCATCAATACCAGCTTTAATCCAAGAGGAAATCTCGGACGAACAGTGTTCAACGGGATGACTAAAAACTTTGTTCCTAGGGACGTCATACAGAAAGTCTGCTCTTTGACAGCAGTAAGATATTCTGCAAGTCTGAGATTCTTGTAGTAGGGGGAGTGGAAGGAGAATGCAAACTGACACCTCCGCATGGTCAGATTATCCAGGAGGGCAAATCTGCTTGACATTCAAGAGTCAGGGATGGAATTGAAACAGAGATCTAGCAGTGAGTCCATTAGGATTATTATAGAAACGTGTGTGGAAACCCACCACTTGGATAAGGGATAACAGTGATTGAAAAGTTCATAACACGTACTCCGGCAAGGTCTGTGACAGAGTTTTCAGGCACTTAGCGCGGTGAGTATTAATTCTCCAAAGACAAATATATGGACAAACGGATAAGAAGAATGGCCTTATCAATCTTGTTCGAGATGCTGTCAAGTAGAAACAGCCAGGAGATGAAAGAGAGCGGAAAGAAAGAAAAGCTAGCTAACCGAGATTAGTAGAGAGAGACGGATACAAATGTAAGAATAATCTACAGATTCAAGAGAGCTCTCCCTAGCTAGAAGAAGATATTTGCTAACATAGACTCCATGTATATGGATATTAGAGTCCTTCCTAAAGAGTGGAAGGTAACCAGGGATGAAGAATTCAGAGGAGGCGATAGGAGGTTCAAAGTTAGTTTCACAGAGGGCTGAGATGTCAGGTGAGTTTACTTAGAAGAAGGATTCAACACTGCAAATTTGGTACGGATACTCGTATGTCCGAGAAAGAGATGTTGACGGGTTTGGGTGCTTTTTGTATTACTTGTTTAGTTGTGTTTTTTATTGTATGTCGTCGTGGCTAGTGATTTTTATTAAAGAAAAGGCTTAGAATAGTTGCATCAGTCGGTCGCCATATGCAACATGTGTAGAAAAGAAACTGGCGCAGACTGAAGCATAATGTGACCACCAGAGGCTCTTGCAGGTACACCCATCCATGAGCGACATGGCACTACAAGAAACCCCGATATTATCCAACTGCTGATCAGAGCAGCTTCTCGAGACGCTACGCAAGAGTTCGGGCTCCTAACTACCAGTCGGAAGCAGCAACCAGGAAACTACTAACCTGTACCCTCAGAATAAAGAGACGTTGCCACCATTCACAAACATTCTAAAACGCTTGCAACATCATTACTACATTGACAAGAGGAGTGGAAAGAAACCTGGAATCCCTTCTTAAACAAAAAACAAGTCATGCGCCTTTACTCCTATTAAAAAGAAGAGGGAGGTGTATGAACCGGGCGATAGTAGAGGTTTTCTACTTCAATTAAAAAAAAATTACTAAGTTTTAACTTGGTTAAAGCGGGGAGATGCCTGGTCAATATAATAGTTTTCAGATATCTTCCCTTAGAAATTCAAAGGAATGAGTAAATAAATAAAATTAGCCTTTGCTACCGCAACGATAAATATTTACTAACTGAAATCTTAACTGGTAAGAAACAAATTTTTAAAATTTATCCAACGCTATATGCAAGAAAATAAAAAATACATTTTCCAAATTAAACTCATATTGCAAAATGTATAATAAAAATTAATCAGGCTCCGACGGATGAATTGAACAAATCGTTTTGTGTGTGTTTACAAATTTGTTTACAAATTTGTTTACAAATTTGTGTGTGTTTACAAATTTTTAAAATTTATCCAACGCTATATGCAAGAAAATAAAAAATACATTTTCCAAATTAAACTCATATTGCAAAATGTATAATAAAAATTAATCAGGCTCCGACGGATGAATTGAACAAATCGTTTTGTAAACACACACACACACACACACACACACACACACACACACACACACACACACACACACACACACACAAGTGTGTTCAAGATCATAGACGATTGACTATATGGGCAGATATTGTCATTATTTTATAAACGATTCAAAACAGTATCCCTTGCTGCTTTAATTTATATTTTAAAGCTTTACCCCTTCATCTTCATATAAACACGACTATGTTTAAGTAACACTTCTCTAGTCCTACTATAAACACAATGAATGAATAGAGAATGCGTTTGTTTTCAATTTACAATGAAACCGATATATGAAAATGTATATTTTTATTCCTTCTTTGTAGATTTTAAAGAAAGTGTCAAAACATTGTTTGGTGAAATGATCAAACAAATCCAAGAAAATACCGCCTTCGACGAGAACACAGATTTTGAGAAGTTTACTCAGGAAAACACACAAGATGATAAAGATGTTTCCATTGTGGAAGAGGTCATAACTAATGATCTTCCAGTCTCTGAAGATGACATGCCCACAGAAAATGTTGAAGGAGGCATGCATTGCTATTCGAAAGGTTTAAGTATTCACTGCTGCAAAATCGTGCATTTTCACGTATGGAGACTAGCAGGTAATTTTTAATGGTTTATGTAGTTTATAAAGAGACTAGCAGGTAATTTTTAATGGTTTATGTAGTTTATAAAGAGACTAGCAGGTAATTTTTAATGGTTTATGTAGTTTATAAAGAGACTAGCAGGTAATTTTTAATGGTTTATGTAGTTTATAAAGAGACTAGCAGGTAATTTTTAATGGTTTATGTAGTTTATAAAGAGATATTCTATATGCTTTCTAAAATTGAAATTCGATATAAACTTGCGGAATATAAATAAAAATGTGGCGAAATTGATGAAGATTATTTTAATCTTAATCGGAATAAAGCTTTTGAAGCATAATTATCTGTACTATTTAAAAACTGACAGACAAGCATCTCAAAACATCGAAAATTAAAGCAGATTGCAAAAGTTTTTTACAATTGTATTCTTTCCTAATGCACATAATTAAGTGGAAGATTATATTTTTAATACTTTTCTCTTCCATTACAGTCTGTATTAATGTCAGAATTCATCCAGCATCTGGTATGAAACTTAACCTATATGTTAATGGACATCATATTTGGCAACACTGGCTACGTAAGTATTATTAGAAAATAAGAAAATTTGTTAGATTAACATTTATAACTTAGTATTAAGTACTACTACTAATACCACTACTATTACTACTACTACTACTATTATTATTATTTAGAAAAAAAAACAGACAGTTACAATAATTGCACAGAATCTGCGTTCAGTCGGACACAAAAGTAATAACTGCTGACGTAATACTAATATCTGGTTCCGTATATGTAAAATCGAAACTCACCAGTTTGTGCTAAAGCCACCCTTAGTCTGAATACCTAAATAAAGAATGAGTGGGATTTTTATTATTTTATTTAAAATTTGAAATAATTATTTACAAATGGGATACTTGAAAAATATGGTCATCAGTAAAATGGGCAGCCCAATATGCCAAATGCAGGTCGGGGATACTAGAATCAAGCCGGTACAAAAATTTAAATACCTGGAAAGTGTTATAACAAGACACAGAGATGCGACACAGAGATCCGAAGGCGAATTGGCATGGCGAAGGAAGCATTCCAGAAGTTGAGTAAAGTATTAAGAAATAGGACAATTTTGCGAGAAACAAAGAAGAGGGTACTGAATTACTATGTGATGTCAGTTCTTCAATATGGAAGTGAATGCTGGACAATATCATTGGAGATGAAGGAAAAACTTGAAGCAACTGAAATACGGTTCTACAGAAGGATGCTGCAAATATAATGGATCGAGCATGTGGGCAGTGATGAGGTCTTAGAATGAAAAAAAAAAGGAAATTAATACTGAGTATCAGGAACAGACAGCTGAAGTTCCTGGGACATGCAATGAGGAAGGAATCTTGGAGAACCTGATACTAACAGGTCAGATAAAGGGAAAAAGAGACAGGGGAAAGCAACGGATAACATATTTGAAGGACCTAATCAGGTGGATGATAGAACGGGGTTTGCATGGTGTCACAGGAGAAGGCATGCTAAGAGTCACCAGGTATAGAGAGACGTGGAAAGTCATGATCGCCTATGTCCTGAAGGGACAGGGCACATAGAAGAAGAAAATTACAGAAAACCTTGCCACTGACACAGAAATAAAAAAAATGACGCATGCAGTTTTCTTCTTTTTTGTTTCTGTCAAACCAAAATTAAACCGTATATTTTCTCATTTTCCAGTCCTTATAAGTTGATATAAATGAATCATATATTTGTTGGCTTATTTGACATTAAAAATGCTGTTTTCCCTATTAAAGATGGTGCCTATATAAAAAGTAATTCTTGATGAGTGGAATGCTTATTCATGAAGAGGAATGCATATTCAAACAATATACTTATTTGAAGAAAGATGTTATTTAATAATTTCATCTTAGTCTGACACAGAAAAATATCTTTAGAGTATCTGACGGTGGTGGAATATGCTGCACAAATTAACGGATAACCACGTCACTTGCTAAACACCATATTACAATAGACAACAGTATGGATTGAATTTGCATTTGTAATCATATTCAAAATTATCCCGCTATTACAACACGTATCTTATATTGCCTTGCTATTTCAGGAGGTGGGTGATCGTCAACACTCAGAACGTTTTATTTCTTGTAGCTCTATTTGATATTTATGCTTTTACTATCCTTCCTAGTCTGACATCCATTTACAAAATCGAGTTACTTAGGTTACTAAATGTTTCCTCTCAAACTGTCGTGAATTTGACCAATGAATGTCAGATTTTCCATGTCCTCTTTCCTCATTGTGTGCCCGAGAATTTTAAATTGAAACTTTTTGATTCAAAGTAAAAGTATTGTTTTTGTTTTCATTTTACTGAAAACATTATCGTTACTCATATGTTTTTCATTGCATTCCCAGCATCCTTCTGTAGAATCATATCTCTTTATCCGTGAAAAAACTATCCAGTATTTGCTGTCATATAGGAGGATTTATATTACATAGCAGTTCCGTATTCTTTTCTTTGTTTCTAATTAAATTATCCTGTAATCATTTTCTTTCCATTTATAGAAAATCACCACAATTACCGCGTTTGTCTTAGAGCTGGAAATTTGCGAATATGCTTTACATTTACGCACGTGTACGTTTCTCGTCACTACGCCAGGGCGTGTATGAAGTTTTTCGCACAATATCATCACATTTGGTATCATAAATACATCGGATGTTTTTGCAAACGCTATGCTAATGAGGAGATTGCAACTACTGGAGAAACCCCTCAAATTCAACCCCTCAAATTTGAAAAAGATGACGAAGTCCTCCCAATTTCCAGAGAAAACAAGCAAACAAAAAACACCCTCATATTCGAATAAGTACAACCGATTTAAGATCAATCCTCGCGTCGCTTTCATCTGTTTGATATTTCCTAAAAGTTTGTTTCCAGAAAAAAAGAATTCTTCGTAAAAAAGAAAAAAAAAAACAAAGAAATTTTCTTAATATTCATCCAAAATTGCATGCATGAAGACACACACACGCGCACACACACGCACCCTCAGGTATTACACACACACACACACACACACACACACAAGTGTGTGTATACATACATATATCCTAGAAAATCAAAAATGAAAAATCAGTCATAGAATGATCTGACTTAATGGATTACTAGGAATATTGTATTTTTAAAATAAAATTGTTTTACTTTTTGGCAAACCGTCTTTCTGTGTTATATGTTAACCCCCTGCTTATATTCTATTTACAATTACATTACTTTATTTTTTTTTCTACTTTTTGTATTTTATGATAGCCCCCTGCTTATATGCTACTAGCAGTATATCCCGGCGTTGCTCGGGTGTAATGAAAGCTTTAAAATTAATCCATGGTCCTGGAGCTCAGACTCTTTGGACGGTGGCACGAAAGACTAAAAAGCAATAGTTGTTTCCAGTTAAAGTGAAACCGTAGACTGAAAGAAAAATGAATGGATGTAAGTCAAATTTTGATTTCCTGGTATCGATATCAAATAAGTTTTTTCGTAGTAAACTGAATTTTAAAGGCTAAATAAGTCCTCTGAGTAAATGGTATCATGGCTGAGACTAAGAACTCCAATTATACCTACTTAAAGCCAAACCTGAAGCTAAAACTAAAATAAAAGTGCTGAAAAAATTACAGACATACAGGCAGATAAACAGACGCACACACAAACATCTTGCCTTTTATATATATATATATATATATATATATATATATATATATATATATATAATGTTTACAGTGTGTTAATATTTACTCTTTGATAATGGCTTATGTGAGCCGAAAGCTTAGACCCGATAAAAAATCAACAATTACTGTGATTTTTTGTTGTCTTTCAACGACATCACCATCAAGTATATCAGACGGTATGAACGGATCCTACACAAAATTAATAGACAAAACTTGTCTATATTATTCAATGAAACCTGCATTAATATATATATATATATATATATATATATATATATATATATATTTTCTGCACTATTGTAACTGTAACCTTGAAACTTCTGAATATCGTTTCTTATGTCTTTGTCTATGAGCGTATGAAATTTGATTAAAATCGGACCACTCCTTCTATAACCCGATTTATTCGATGATCGATTTTCGATATTTATCGGGAGTTCCTCGACACAAAACCTAGCAAAGAACACTCGCAGACGCTTATAGTACAACTGTATAAATTTTCAAGAAAATCGCTTCAGTCGTTTCAGAGTCTATAGGTAACGGACACACAGACACACACACAGACAAAGTTCCATTTATAAATAAGTTTAGATTAGATTAGATTAACAATCACTTTATTTTGCTTTTTCTTTCTACGTTATATGATATTCTCCCGCCAATATGCTATTTACCATCTCTTTAATTGTTTCTTCATTCTGCGTTATATAATAGCCTCCATGTAACATGTTATTTACATTTTTATTGTGCTTCTTTTTTCTACGTTATATTATAGCGCCCTATTCATATTACCATCTCTATTATTTTATTATTCTTTCTACGATATATAATAGTCTTTCGCTTATATATGCTATCTCGTTTTTGTTGTTTCTTCTTTCTACCAATGCCAGTATTCGAAAGTTTTCTTCGTGCGCATCTCTTATTACCATATTCATAGATTTAGATATATATCGTGTACACTCGAAGAAAAAATTTTTCAATCCAAGATATTCGGAAAAATAAAATCCAGATAAACACCATCGTTTAATTTTTCCGTTAACAGCCATATGTAAATATTTGCAATCCGTGAATATTTGCTTCAACCCGTGAATATTTGCTTCAACCCGTGAATATTTGCTTTAACCCGTGAATATTTGCCTAAACCCATGAATATTTGCTTTAACCCGTGAATATTTGCTTCAACCCGTGAATATTTGCTTTAACCCGTGAATATTTGCTTCAACCCGTGAATATTTGCTTCAACCACATTTCCAGACACGATATGACAGTTTGTATCCGTGTCAATTCGATTCACTTTCGTTTTGATATAAATTTGTATTTGTATGCCTTGAATGGACTCCCGAGAAACACAAATAAATCAGATTCATTCAATACTTATAAAAATTATAAGATCTCCTTGACTTCAAGTGGATTTGAGTACAACAATTATGTCGCCAGATTCGAACAATAACAACCTTAAAGGAAAGGGATCGTAGTTCATCCGAACAAAATATTTCCAGTACCATCCTATCAATATGTTTATTTATAATAACAATGTAATTCATTTGAAAATAAAATAAAATAAAAAATTGTATTTTGATTATTGTTTTACAATTCGAATGCACAACATTCATCATATTCTCCTTTCTACAGTATTCTATCGCTAAGTGATAAGATATGGTAGGGTGAAATGTTTAACCTTTCCGTTTAGTTTTTTTTTTTATATCTCTTGTTTCCTTGTTCTGTTGTCCATACTGGCAACACATAGAAAAATGAACCTGTGGTATATAATTCCTGTTATTTAATTCAATGTATACTCTGTTTTCACAAACCTATTTTAACATAACCTACCGCTCTGTAGTTTGATTATCTTATAAGTAATTAATCTATTATGATCAATTATTTTACTTATTTAATATTATATCAAGCTTTAATTTTAAAACAGTAATGTTGAGATAATATGATTGAATTATATGCAATAATATATTCAATAATATATGTGTAATAACAACTTGGAGGTGTGAGAAGAAATAAGTTAGCTTTAATCTGTTTGAATGAGGAGGCACGGTTAGAACACTTATTTATATTATCTAAGTGAATGAAAGTTTTTCTTTCAAGGAAGACAATTGTCATCAAAAGAAAATTGCACCTGTGGGCCTATATCTCATTCTATCCAGTTTTATTTTTAATCATAGAGGATAAATTCGCTCCACCGAACAGGCGTCTGCGGGTCCTATTGTTGTGTCCGGGCAGGTCATTGCTTTTGTAGTCTCGGGCTTTGAGTCTTCTGGGTCTGGAGACTTATTATGTGGGTTTCGCTTCCTTTGTCCAGAGCTGGTATGCACCCATATACTTCTGTATGACGGTTTCTCTGACTCTGAAAACAATGAGTGTGAATCGGATGGTGGATGGGAGCATTACTGTGCCAATGATCGCGTGTCCTACATTAGGTCACATTGGACCCTCATTGTTTGATCTTCTCGAGGATGTAGGTACTCTTTGTCTGAAGCCTCTAGTGTGTCCGTATCCAAATTTCAGGGCTCAATGCCGACATGTTTGTTCTCAAGTGGTGTAACTAAACAGGTAAAAAAATAAGGTCCACGCTTCATACTGATGTTTCCATGACTTTATTCAGGAGTTTCGTAACACCGTGAAAACAACGTAGAACAAAACAGACAACAAGCAAGACGGTTACAGACAGCTTTGAAGAAAAATAATAGATTTCGAATTAAATATGTGGAAACGCGAAAGAATTCAAGTATAAATCCCTTATTTACATATCTAACAATACTTAAAATAACTTAAATAATTACCGTGTTCGCCTGGTAGACCAGTTGTAGGCTTTAAACTCTTGACGGGAGCACAATGTCCGTCGTCTATCGCACATATTGATTTTCTCTTTGTCTTTGTCTCTCACTAACCCCGGGATAAAGGCCACGTGATGCATTACGACAATTTAATACAAACAGATGATTTGTTTAACTTGTATAATAGCCAAATCGTAGGAAAGGAGCATAAACAAATTTTGCATAAATTAAAAAACTTTTTTTTTTGTCATGAAAAGCAGCACCTATCAGCCTCTTGTTGTCATGGCAACACATTCGCTCCGTCGCTCACAATAACGGCAGCTACAAGTGGTGCAGTAGGAGCCTGGGATTCGGGGCCCTCTTCGGGATTTATACTGGGTACTGTTACAACTCTAGCAGGTGCCAAGTCTCTTAGAGGGACAGTGAATTCTTTCCATCTGAGTGTCGGATTAGAGCACAATGAGGATTCACTGCACTTAGCCCACCTCGTTTCTTAGTGGATTATATTTATTGTGCCTGTAGTAGATTGGTATATAGAATTGTATCTATTTGCATATTCTGAGTAGAAGTGTTTACTAATGAAAGGGACAGGTAGAAGCTGACTACTGATCACGTGTCGTAAAAAAACACAATGCAACAATATGGCGTCGACAATAGAATGCTTCAGTTGCTTGGATGCACAGGAATTTGTCGTGACTTGAATAAAATGTTTTGCAGCTCAAGCTAGGGTTAAAAATTGAAAGACATCAAGGTAAAAAAGTCGAGAAAATTAAATATCTAACTTCTTTCTGGCTTTAGCAGTTCGTGAAGCTGTAATGAAAATTTATATTATGGCATTGTTTTTATTAGTTAAGAAGTTCCATTTAAAGTCAGACTATAAACTTCTGGAGTTTATTTTTAACACTAGAAAAGAATTATCAAAAGTTGCTTCTTCCAGGATTGTAGGGTGAGTAATAAAATTATTGGCTTATGATTTTTAAATTAGTGCCTAAAAAGAAATACAATATCACATGTTAACACGATGTCATCGTTACAACTTAATAAGTCTCAAAAAGAAAAGAAAAAGTGAAAATCCGCGATAAAGAAATATAACTCTGGATTGAAACAGACATCTAAATGATCCAATCTTAAGCAAGATTTCTGAGGGAATATGAAGAAACAGTTGGGCTAATTGCTCCAAAGATGAAGGACCTTATAAAGAACTAAGGCATAAATTAACGATTGAATACGGTTTTATCTGTCATGGAGATGTGATAGTACCACCAGAAACAATAAGAAAAGATATTTTTAAAAGTCTACACGATGATATTGCATTGTGGGATAATGGCCACACAGAGGAGATCAAAATTGAAGGAATGGTAGCCAGGGTATTATCGCGATATATAAAGATATGTACACAGATGCCCAAAACTATGCTGAAATAAAGAGCTTTCAACTAGGGATGATACAAACATGACCATAAGGTAACGGACCATAATCACTTATTCATATAGACCATGCACATTAATGACTTGGAACTATTTTAATTTTTGTAGACTCCTACTCTGTGCAGCCTGAAGTTGTTAAAGTTAAAGATAAAAAAACGACTGCAATAAAACAAATACTAAGAGTGGTATTTTGTAGAAATGGTGTACCTTAAGCATTAGTATCATATAAAGCACCAAAAATTTGTGATGAAGAGCTCCAGGGAGTGATGAATGTGTTGTGTAAGTTACACATAAATATAATAAAATATACTGAATACTTTAAAAGATATATTTACCTAAATTATGCAAAAAATATCTGGAAAGACCAAATAGTAATTTTTTTCAATAAAACTGTTTGCTTTGAAACAGTTTTGTTTGTATTTTTCTTTTTTAACCTTCAGACGACTTCAAAACTTTCTGCATCTCTTCTGGACGGTCTCCCTGTTTAAGTTGGTGCATGCTATCATAATCATTGCCTTCAGTTTATCTTTGATTTTAGAAGAAATTTTGTTAATCTCTCGGTCAACTGCGTCCCACACATAATAAAGGGTGTTGCAGTCTGAGGAGTTAGGTAGCCACATATAAAGAGTGATGGGGTTCTCTTATTTGTGGCATGGTGCAGAATTCTGTTCCCAGATATAGGATCTTCCAACAGTCACTCTCCTGACTCTGGACAGCACTTCCTTCTCAAGGAACCTGAGACCCTGTGAGAAGATGAATATAAGCATGACGCTGCCATCATTAGTGATCACTCCAAACACCATGATGTTGACTGAGTCTATCATCCATCTCTTTCCGAATCCTCTGCAATGTTCTCATATTGATATCCAAACACTCTAAAAATGTTATATTAGAGCCTCCGGTCCGAATGCCAAGCAGTAGCGCATGCCGTTTCCGAATTTCTATCAGAATGAATTGCGTCATTGTACTCTTCTTTTCATAGACAGTGCTCAACTGACTCTTCTATAGTGAAATTGACCAAAAGAAAAAACGAACAACCTGCATGCGCCAAATTAAAAATATAAACTGGCGACATATTACTCATCTTACCGTGTATGTAATTGGCTGGGGCAGATAAGCTTCTCCCCTTACAAAATACCACCTCTTCACCCACGAGTTAATAGAGTTAGAGAATAAATGGTGCAGATAATAAAAATGGGATTAAAAATTTCCCATGCTGACATTCTAGAGACGGCTATTTACCAAGGTTACCGTTTCAATTCTACTTGAAGAAAGATTACAAAAGCCATCTTCGTTAAATGAAAGACAAATAAGATCTCCAATGTTTTACTCAGCAAATGAAAGGATGTATAAGAAAGGCAAAGTGTCAAGTCCTGGGAAAGATAATTTTATCATTCAAAAAAGACTTAAACGGCCGTTACATGAAAGAAAGGATAAAGCCAAATGGTCTATTCTAACCAATAAAGGCCCAGAATTGAAAAGGAAGACATCGTGATGGAAGAAGACCTTGACAGAAAAGAAAGGATGAGTTCTTCAGATCAGGATAATGAAATAGAAGACGAGCTTATAGATAAGACCGGAAGTGACTCAGACACGGAAGATGAAATGAGAACAAGATCTCCTTTAAAAAAGGACATAAGAACTCAAGGGTCGGGGAAGAGGAAAAGAATTTGTAGAAGTTCGAAAATAAACAAACGACTTAAATCTCTTCAGCTCAAGGAAGTGCAGTTGATTCGTAAATATGATTGTGACTATTTGAATATATTAAACAGTTTGTTCATAAGTTTGATTTAATTTAACTGTTTATTTTAATAGTTTGTTCTATTCTATTTTTATTTTTTATCTCGTTTATTCTTCTCAGGTTTAAATGTCTTTTTATATCAGTTTTTTTCTACTCTGCTTCCGTCGCCATATTGGTTTTATTTTAACCAAATTTTACTAGACTATTGTTTTATTTTAATTTAATTTGTAATTTATTTTTCAGTTCTGTTGAACCAATTTTCATTTTTTTATTTCTTCTTGTCAATCCACTTATCCCCTCCCTTAGTTTTTTCCCGTCGACTGCTATCTTATCTTATCTTATTTTTTATTGTAACTTTATTTTAATGTTACGAACCTGTGTTCGTTTTAATTTAATTTTCCTTTCAACCGTTTTTCTGTTAACCTTTCGAGGTGACATTTTATTTTAAACTTCTCCGGAAGTAGGCAATTCAGATTATTCTTCCATTTGATTTTATGTAAAACCTTTTCTTTTTTGAAGTTTATTTAAAGTGTAACCTTTTATTTTAATTTTACCAATCTTTTGTTTTGGGTTTATTTTTCTTTGAACACTTCGGGTTTACATTTTAGTACTTGTTTTAATATCAAGCTAATTTTGAATTTCCTTTTCTTTATTTTACCGGAAGTAAGCATTTCAAGCTTTTTTTTCTGTTTTTTGTTTCCTTTTCGATATTTAGTTTTTCTTTATCGTGTAGATTTCATTGTATTTTTACGAACTTTTTGTTTTATATTTGTTTTGAAAGTTTTGTTTGTATTTTCTTTTTTAACCTTTAAGAGTTAATCTCTATTTTTTTAATTTACTCAACGCAATATTTTGTATTTTGTTCATTGTTAACAGTTTTCCTTTTCCTCACATTCCGTTACATTTAATTTTAATTTTAAAACAAGAAACATATTGGTGGAAATTTTAAGACTTTAAGATGGACGACAATAGTCGTAAAAATTTATTTGGATCTAATTCAAATGACGCTAAGATTGTAGGAAGAAAAACGACAAAACTACCTTACAAGTTGGGGGAGGACGTCAGCCGTATTTCTCTAGCTCAAGCGGAAAACCATAGAAATAGGATGAAAGAGTTAAAGTACCTTTTATCTAGGTACCTGCACTCATTTTCGATATTTTAAATTGAATTTTTTAAAATAAAAAAAAAAGCTTTCTTGAAACGTTTATTTTAATATTAAGTGAAAGCTAAATAATTAAATTTACTATTTTAAGTAAGAAAAATACACTGGTGTATTTCAGAGAGAAATTGTATTGACTACAATATAAAATTTTAAAATGTTTTTGAATTTTTCGCCCGTTTTTGGGCGATCAGCAGATTTGTAAACAAAAGTTAGTTTTAGATTTTAAAATTCTTGCAAAAATAAAAATATACATCTGTGACACATAACTTTTGAAATATTAGCGAATTTGAGATTAAATGAATCTGATTTACACAGGTATTACTTAATTATAGCGTGAAATTTAGAATAAAACTATTTTTAAACACAGTTAACCTTTCTGACCTATTCACCGTAATTGAAATTTGTTACCGGATCGAGATATGATAAGCGTATGGCAATCACAAGTGACATAGTTTTACAATTTTTTTCGGGCAAATGGGAGTAATTCTGAAATACATGACATTTTAATTTACACAACATAGAAATTACCATACAAAAAACACTTCAAGTACACACAAACAATGAAAATTATTTTAAAAATACGATGGCGAAGTGTTTTGTATTAAACTTTTCAATTTACGATTAGTAAATATAATCTTCACTACGTAACCTGCCAGCCTAACGTTTACAAGAATTGGAAATATTTTAAAAATATTTTTGAAACTTTAAAAATTATTACAGTTTTAAAAATCAAAAATTAAAACAATTCTTTTTATAATTTCATTATTAATCAATTTTTTTCCAGATTATAATGTCTGACATTTATATTATTTATTAAGCAATTAAAAGATTATCTGATTAAATGAAGTCATAGTTTTATTGCATTTTTTATTTTACTATTCGGGGCAGATTTTCGCTAAAAGGGGCAGATTTTCGCTAAAAGGGACTAAATGGTTTAAAAAAAATAATACATGATTTACATTTCCCAATGTGTCATGTGTTTAACTAATAAAACCATTTTTGCCTTCAGAATTCAATTTTCTGAAATTTTATAAATTTAAGTGGAGGGAGGGTAACAGATGTAAAAAATATTTTTACCAAATATTTTAAAAATGATGATTTTAGAAATAGTTTTATTCAGTTGCAAATAAGTCCTGAAAGTTTCATTTAATTCCGACAATTACTTGATATTTGCAAGGATTTCCAAATTAATGTGTTTGCCACCGGAAAAAAAAAGTTACCAGCTGGCGATAATCAAAACAAGATTTTTGCCAAAATTTCAAATATGTTAGAAAGAATAAAAAAATATTTGAAAAATTATTAAAAATATTTTGATTTTTCCTCTTAATAACAACATAAACATTTTGATGGAGAAAGTTTGCTTTTATTAAGTTTAGGGACCTTTTTCTTCATACTATGATGCTTTTCAGCAATTTTTATTAATTATCTATGAAGAAGTACGAGGAAAAAGATATTGAAGTGCCCACAAACTTCCGCAAGGCCCAACACTTACTTACGGTCATCCGTACTTGGTCTGGGGCGCGGTAGATATGGGGTATGATTGAGGAGGCTATAAACTCTTTTTAAGATCTCCTCGCCCATTGCAATAATAGACAATTGAATAATTTGAAACAATTTTGTTTAGGACGGGTCCCAGTTTCAGTTCACTCCTCTAATTATATGGGGATTAAAACTAACTTATCCTTGAGATATTGGCAGATTCTCAAGCGATTGGCCAAGGGTCGATGATAGGGGCTGTGGTTATCTTTACTCTGTCCATATTTAAGCCAAGCACCCAACCCTAATCAGAACTGACAATGTATCTCTGGTTAGCAATTTTCAATGCCCAGGGCCTGAGATCTGAATCTCGCAGGACGAGGCTTGCTCGCGATCTTCAGTTATTCGGGGTGGATGCATGTTTTTTGCAGGAGACCCGGTTTTAAACTAATTACTATGATGACATTCTACTTTGTAGGTGCGATCTCTATTCAGCATATTTTGATAGACGGCCTAGAGTTGTTTCCTGGCTGGTGAGCAAGTCTCTGAAGTGCGCTGTCTTCAAGAATACAGCGAACTGGGTTTGCGAGCTAGATATTACCATAACGAATAAGGCTTTTCATCTCACTGGGATTTATGCGCCCAATTACCATGCAGAGCGAACTGTTTTGTTTCGGCAGATTGAGTCATTTTAGAAGATATCTCACCGGGTAGTGTTAACAAGGGAATGGAATGACGTCCTTGACCTTAATATAGATCGTATCGGGCAAAGACTGGATATTAACAACCTGGGTGTGAAACCATTTCCGTCCTTTATCGATAGGAATGGTCTTGTAGATAAGTATCTCAGGAGGTAGTGTGGACTTGAACTAATAATCCCTAGTTAAGAATGTCAACGTAAAGCTATGAGTTTGTTGAAGTTTATATTCGATAGTTTATAGAGATCATAGACTTGTTCGGGTTCATTTAAATTTTTATGTCTTGGGTTAGATTGATTGGCTACTGAAAATTGAATGTGTCATTGCTTGACGGTCGAGATTTCCAGGACCAACTGTTACTAATACCCCAGCGGGAACTGGCGGAGACTGTGGATGGGAATATGTTGTGGGCGTCTTTATAATCGATTGTTAGATTTTTTGCTGCTGACAACAGTTGTCGGTTCAATGTAGCTAATTTAGTAGAACAAACGGCATGCGGTAATATTCCATGAGAGCGGGGACTTAGCCTTAGTTAGGGCGGATCAGGCTGTGCTAGTTAGGGCTTGGTTAAAAAGAATGTCTTCTGAGGCAACAAATATGGCTGCTGAACTGCGTGCAGTAGAATCTCGAAATAAAGTCAATCGACATATCGGAAGTATCACATTGCCGGATGGGTGAACCGTGACCATAGACGTGGGCATAGGTGAGGCTTTTTGAAACTAATTTCAGGATTTTTTAACTGGGAGTCCGGTCTTAGCCCTCTTCAGTTTGTCGTCTACTTGGTCGTCATTACCCGCCTCATGGCAGCTGAAGAGACTGGGTGTGAGGATCCCATTACAGAGCCTGAGACCTGGAATGCGCTGAAACTGGTTGGCCGAGACATGACTACGAGATTAGATAGTATTTCTCAGGAAATGTACTTTAGACAGTCGCCCGTTTTTGTCTCCTTGCTGGCGCTGATTTACAACAACTCAATGAAGTAGGAGACTATACCTTACCGCTTCACCAGGGGTGTGATCAAGTTGCTTCACAAGAACAAGAACAGTGGGGATTGTATAGGTCATTTGATGTTGAATACTAACTTGAAGATTTTAGCTCAGATATTAACGGCCCTTTGCAGGTTTCCTCTCTGATTGACCCCGAGTATATTTTTGTTGTGAAGAGCAGGACTTTTCAGGACAACATTAATTTGGTACGCTTGAGCGTCAAGAAAGTCGACAGTGAAGCTGCAATATTTAATTTGGATTAATCCAAGGCTTTTGATAAGGTTGACCATCGATTTTTGCTATCTTTCGCCACGGTTTTCCGGCTTTACTTTTGCCCCTATATTCTCCAGCTAGTGGAAGTGAATGGGCTACGATGGAAGTCTTTCATATTGTATGGCTCCATTTGTCAAGCGTGTCCGTTTTTGCCTTTGCTTTATGTTCTTGTGTTGGCGCTTTTCCTTTGAAAGTTAAAGACGAATCTGATTCTACTATTTTGACCAGGTACTCCACTTATGCTGACGACCTATCAGTTCTTGCTTCGGCCAAAGCCGAGATTGACGAATCAGCAAAGAGCCTGTGACTGGGACCAATACCAACCTCGATAAGTTTGTTGGCTTGCGGTTGGGTACGTCGGAGGAATATTTCCTTCTCGGACATTTCCTCTGAACGGGCGGACCGGTCAAGGTACCAGTCCCAATCTCCTGTTGGAAATGAATTGGTCAGTGATGCGGGGAAAGGCCGAGTTTTCAATTCAACTGTGGATTCAGAGGAGGTTTTCCTTGAAGGGGAGGGTGAATGTATGTACTTTGCACTTCAACCCAATTCTTCTTTACCGATTCTTTGTACTTCTACTTCCGTGTCCTCACTCAATTGGATTCTGTACAGCTTTTGTTCTCTATTCTGTGAAAAGGAGGCAATACTCACAAAGTATGTCGGGAGATCTGTTACATCTACACTTTTGAGGGTGGTCTGGGTATGCGTAGCGTTGAGATTCGTCAACATGCGTTTTGCATCGCTTTCCTAGATAGATGTGTTTGCAATTGGATGAGCCCAGAAAAGCTTTCCATCCTTGAGGAGTGTGCACTAGTCCAAGGAAGAAGCCCACCGTCCATCTCAAGACGTATACTTCTTCTACCACGAATGCTGATTCGCTCTTAATTTCATCTTACGGGTAATATTGCCTTACCGATGTCCAGGCGTTGTTTCGTAAGGCTTTATATCGCCTATTATTTAAGAGATCCACACAGGATGATCTGATGGGCGTGCTCGGTCGGACGAAGCAGGAGCCTCGCTCACTATAGCTGAGTTAAAATGTCTCACTAATGATGAAGCATCATTCACCTGGCTGATTATTTGAAAGGCCTTCTTTGTAGAGAAGAAACTTTGTGCAGCAGCCTACAGTCATTTCCAATTTTCGTTAATTCTGGGCTGTTGACAGAAACCGTCGATCATGCAGTTGTACAAATTTGTTGAAGCTATCATGATTCACATGTTGCGTGAAATTTCTTTGTCCTTTGTAACATTCTCGTATCGCCGTTGACTAAGGCTGAGGACTATGTTTTCTTTTGCTTACTGGGTGTTATGCGAGTCGTGATTTCGACATGACAAAAGGAATTCTATGGGGACGAGAAGTTTACCTTTTCTCTACTTATCTTGTACTTTAGGCACCACTTTAAAGTCGAGATTAGGACGGAAAGGAGACGACTCCCCCACCAGAATTTGGCAAAAGGTGTGTGAGTCTTGTGAGTATCTACCGAGTAAGAGCTGTTGATCCAGAGTGGATGTTTGATGCCGGTTAAGCATCAGGATATTGTTTTTTTTTTTTTTTGAATAAACATGGGCAACCCGCCCAAAATAGGTTAGTTTAGGCTTCTTTTGTTTTTATTTTTTATGCCAAGTTAACTTAGCTAGGGGATGAATGTTCGTTGGCTCCCATTTTCTTTTTGACTCCATTTTCTTTAATTCATCATTTTTTTTTCTCCAATTAGGTGATCAGAAATGACTTTAGTTATTTGAGTGTATTTTCTTTTGTTTTTCCTGTTGTGGGTTATTGAGTGGATGTTTTGGATCGAATTAATTTCGTCCAGTTAACTGATGCTTCTGTTGCATTTTGAAGATCAAGGCGGGGGGTTATTAGTAACTTGTTTTTGTTTTGTTTCTTCTATATATTTTTTCTTTTCCTTGTTTATATTCATTGGGGAAATTTTTATACGTTTTTAATTTTTTCACTTGTCCTCCACAAAACATTTGTACATATGGTATTTTTGTTATGACAACATAGAATCTCTGTGATGGATTTAGTAAGAATGGTAAGTAAGAATGTGGCGTTTTGTTTCAGTGATTATTGTGGCGTACTAGGGTCAATGATTGGGCTAGCTGACAGATGAAAACCAACCGTCCTCATCCACTTTTTCGTCCTTGTGCCAAATTTGTACCTTAGTACATTAAATACTGAAATTCTCTACTGATTACGTGCTTTAGAACAATAGAATTAAACAGTGTCAGACGTAGCATCGCGGCGGAAGCGTTCCGGGTTTCGAGAGAGAAGCGAGGTTCCAGCCTAATTCCGAAGAGTTCGAAGGGCGTACAGTGAATCGGGGAGGAGTAACTTCCATTCAGTGATTGGGCATTTGCGATGTGCAGTAGTCAACTGCACTGTTTTCCATATTATGCTATTATAGTGTTCACATTTCCAGTTAACTTGGGGGTGATAAAAAGTCGTTCAGCTTGCGGTCATCCTTTGTTTGCGTCGGAATTATGTCAGCTGCTCTGAAATGCTGGAACCTCGAACATAACAAATAAGGAGTATACTTTCCGGGTAGGGAAATAGAAATGGGAATTGCGAATATTCATCGTTGGTGGTCAGCATGTATCGATTCCTCGTTTTGGACGGTAAAAGGCCTTTGAAGTCTGTGTTCAGTTTATCAAATGGTTTAATAGCTTTTATTAGTGTACCTGATGTGCGGTTTGTGTTCGGTGACTTTTTTATTTCGTCTTTGAAATATGGTAAGTTTCTGGTCCTTACAAACTGATTTATAATTCGTCATTATACCTGGATTATGCAATTCATTCAACAGAATTGCCAACTTCAATAACTTCAATTTAATCGTTCGGAGTCCGGTGTCGTAGAGCCTTTGTTTACAGTATACGCCAGTAAGTTAACATTTTTCACGCAAATGAAAAATTTGTTATTATCTAGTGTCAAACTATATTTATCGCTGCCATAAATCTTTTAAGATAGCTATTATGATTGGGGACGTGCGTTGTGGTACAGTGCATATCGGCTCGGAACGAGAAGCCGGGGAGCCGAGTTCGAATACCAGCTGAATTCATTGTATTCACTTACGCGCAAATGCCCTTGGGAAAGGTATTAATCCGTGTCTTCCTTCCAGTTATGGGTTAAATAACAGGACAGATTGGGATCTATAGCCTTGGTTGGTAGCCAGTCTACCGCAGAAAGCAATGGCAACCTACTGCGGGATAATCTTCTGCCCAGTCAGTCATGTCTCTTTCGAGACATGATCGCCCAAGCGTGTATCACGTATGGCACTTAACTGACTGACTGATTATGATTGGAGTGACTGAGCTCACATACTGTCATATTATCGATGTCGGCAGAAGTTACTTCCAGCTTTGCATCGCTAAAAATTCTATCGATAACACTTCGGAAGCTCGCGACGCCTTTTGTTACTTCGAACGGTAATGGTAGAAAATGATAGAGACGAGCATTTACCTCGGAAGCTGTGTAGAGCCAATCATCTGATTTGATCGCCTCTTGGTAGTAGGCACTCCCAAAGTCCAGTGTGTTGTATACACGATATTTTGAGATTTTGCTTCCTGTTTCATTAATACGTTGCAATGGTTATATATTCAATAGTGTAAACCTATTTATGGTTTACAAGTAATCGATTACCAGCCTTTTTTGTTTTGCTTCTCGGATGATATTATCAATACTTGAACCCTCCATGAAGAATCATTTGGTTTGGTGATTACTTCGCTAAGAATTCGTGTAAATTCTGATTTACAAAAACTGTTTGTCGTTCGGCTAATACCTTTTGGATTTCATTGCTATGGCCTTGCAGTTGGATGTTTATGGGACAGCGAGAGGAACTAAACAAAAATCGTCGTTAGGCTGCACATACTTATAGCCGGTTTCGATCCTCCAAAAAGAACTTCGATACGGGAATGCTTTCGAAGAATATTGTGGTCTAAAATCCCGTCTTAGCAAAAATTCTTTATTACGGAAAGAGTGATGTCGTTATAAGATATTTTCTTCAGATACAACGCACCCGAGCAGTATCCAATTACATTCAAATATAAGGACGTATTTGCCATAGGTGCGTGACTAGAACAAAAAATATCCGCCATTTATTAGCCTTCACAATGCTTGAGTTGATATAAGTACATGAACTAAAAAGATCTTTTCCACGACAAGAGAGAGCAACCGATAATACACAAAGGTGAGAACGGACCGGAATTATTAAAGTTCGAAGTGGAAGATGCAATGAATAGAAACAGAGCAGTTGGACCAGGCGGCATTGTAATAGAGCTACTGATAGCCTTGAAAGAATTCGGCATAGAAAAAATTACAGAAATAATAATAATGGTGTAATACCAGACGACCTAAACAAGTTGATTTTCATAGCATCACATAAGAAGCCAGGTTCAAACGAATGCAAACTTTACCGAACAATCATTTTAATGAGTCACATTACAAAACGGAACGCCCGTATCCTAATGACTAGAGCGAGAAGCAGAATCAGGCCAGAGATAGGACAGGAACAGTGTGAGTTCGTCACAGACACTGGAACAAGGAACGCAATATTTATGATTATGATGCTCTCCGAAAATGCAATACAAATGATGACAGACGTGTAGCTATGTTTCATCGATTATGCAAAAGCGTTCGACAAAATACGTCACAAAGAATTGATAGAGATGCTCAGCCTAGACATATTTGGTAAAGACATAAGAGTAATCAAGAATCTATACAAGTAGCAAATGGCCTGCATACGGACAGGTAACGAATTCAGCAGATAGAAAGGGGCGTAAAACAAGGCTGTGTCTTTTCACCGGATCTGTTCAACCTGTACAGCGAGACTATTCTGAGGACCGTAGATGTTATGCCAGGATTTGGCATCGGTGGCCACAATTTGAACAACATAAGGTACGCAGATGATTCAGTGCTAATAGCAGACACAGCAAGGATACTACAAGATCTCCTAGGTAGCTGAAGAGAATGACAAGAAAAGACTACAAATAAACTGCAAGAAAACCGAATGATTGGCAATCAGGAAAAAAGAGCAGCCCAAAATGCCAAATACAGGTGGGGGGATACTAAAATCAAGCCGGTACAAAAATTTAAATACCTGGGAAGTGTTCTAACAGAAGACGGAAAGTGCAAAACAGAGATCCGAATACGAATTGGCATGGCGAATGACGCGTTCTAGAAGCTGAGTAGAGTATTAAGAGACAGGAAAATGTTGCAAGAAACAAAGACAAGTGTACTGGATTGCTATGTGATGTCAGTTCTTCAATATGGCAGCGAATGCTTGACAATATAATCGAAGATGAAGGAAAAACTTGGAGCAACTGAAATGTGGTTCTACAGAAGAATGTTGCGGATATCATAGATATTATGTGAGCAATGATGAGGTTTTGGAAACTAAAAGAATATTAATACTGAGCCTCAAGAAGAGACAGCTAAAGTTCCTGGGGCATGAAATAAAGAAGAAAGGCTTGGAGAACCTGATACTAACAGGCCAGATAGAGCGAAAAGAGACAGGGAAAAGCAGCGAATAACATATTTGAAGGGTCTGAACAGGTGGATAACAGAAGTGGGGTTGCGTGGTGCAACAGGAGAAAGCGTGCTAAATATCAGCAGGGATGATCGCCTACGTCTTGAAAAGAAAAGTTAGAAGAAGCACATTGTGAACGCATGAATAAGAGATTACATCATATTACAATTGACAACAGAATAAAGTTACAAGTATGGATCGAAATTGCATTTGCATCATATTCGTGATTATCCGTTATTACAACACGTATCTTATATTGCCCTCTCCTTTCAAAACGTGGGTGATCATAAACCTTCAGATCTGCTTATTCCTTGGAGCTTTAATCAATGTTTATCTTCTTACTATCCTTCCCAGTCGGCAGTCTGACAACCATTTACACAATCGTTTCCTTAATTTACTAGATGTTTTTCTGTCGTTAATATGACCAATGAGTGTCAGATTTTCCATGTCCTCTTTCCTTGTTGTGTGCTCGAAACATTTAAATTGATACTTTCTGATTCTAGGTACAATTGTTTTTTTTTTTGTTTCACTTTTAATTAAAACATCATTATTGCTCCCATGTTTTATCCCTAGCATTCCCAGCATCCTTCGGTAAAATCACATCTCTTCATCAGTGAGGAAACTCTCCAGTATTTCCTGTCATATATGAGGATTGATACTACATTACAGTTCAGAATTCTTTTTTATTTGTTTCTAAATAAATTTTCCTCTAATAATTTTCTTTCTTTTTTATGTTTTAGTGTTGGACATTTGCAAATATCAGTCAGTTAATTGCCATACGTGATACACGCTTGGGCGATCATGTCTCGAAAGAGACATGACTGACTGGGCAGAAGATTATCCCGCAGTAGGTTGCCATTGCTTTCTGCGGTAGACTGGAGGGAAGAGACGGATTAATACCTTTCCCAATGGTATTTGTGCGTAAGTGAATGCAAGGAATTCGACTGGAATTCGAACTCGGTTTCCCGATTTCTCGTTCCAAGCCAATATCTACTGCACCACGACGCACATGCTTTTGCAAATATACTTCACATTTACCCACGTGTACGTTTCTTGTTACTACATCAGAGCGTGTATCAAATTCTATGAAAAATATGAAAACGTTTTGTATCATCATTAAAACCGGATGAATTTGCAGGCGTTATGTTCCTGAGGAGATTTCAACTGCTGAGGAAACGCCAATTCAACACATCAAAGATTTAAAAAAAATGACGAAGTTATTTCAATATCCAAAAATACAAGCAAATAAAAAAACTTCTTGACATTCAAATAATTATGAGCTATTTGAGATCAAATTTCGCGTCGAATTTGTCAGTCTGATATATTCTACGAGTTGGTTTCGAATTAAGAGAACGTAATTATGGTTTATTAAGTAAAAAAAATTCTTAAAGAATTCTTTTAGTCTTCAACCCAAAATTGCATGCCCGTAAACACACGTAAAAAAAGGAACACACACAAAAGTAACAACCTCCCACACACACCGAATAATCAAATTAAAAATAGACACGGAATGATCAGATTAAATGAATTTCTGCCAATACAGAATTTTTAAAATAAAATTGATCTACATTCTAGTAAACAGTCTTTCTGCTTCATATGAAAAATTCCTGCTTATATGCTATTGACAATCTCTATTTTGCTTCTTCCTGCGTTATATGATAGCCACCTGCTTACATGCTATACATTATCTCTACATATTCTTTTTTTTTGCGTTATATGATAGCCTCCTGCTTATATGATATTTACGTTAGTTTATTTTGTTACTTCCTTCTATGTTATATGTTAAAAATTGCTGTTTACATGCTGTTGAGCATCTATTTAATTTGTCTCTTATTTCTGCGGCATGTGGTAAATACCTGCTTGTATGCTATTTAGCATCTTTTATTTTCTTTTTAATTTCTGCGTTATATGATAGCCCCTGTTTATATGCGATTGGCCATATCATTATTTAGTTTCTTCTTTCTTCGGTATATGGTGAGTTGCTGCTTGGATGCTATTTAGCCTCACTTTATTTTTTTGTTCATTCTGCGTTATATGATAGACTTCTTCTTATATGCTATTTATCATGTTTTTATTTCCTTTCTTCTTTCTGCCTTATATGATAGACTTCTTATTTAATGCTATTTATCATGTTTTTATTTCCTTTCTTCTTTCTGCCTTGTATGATAGACTTCTTCTTATATGCTATTTATCATGTTTTTATTTCCTTTCTCCTTTCTGCATTATATGATAGACTTCTCATATGCTATTTTCATGTTTTCATTTCCTTTCTTCTTTGTGCCTCACATGATAGACTTCTTCTTATATGCTATTTATCATGTTTTATTTCCTTTCTTCTTTCTGCCTTATATGATAGACTTCTTCGTATATGCTATTTTCATGTTTTTATTTCCTTTCTTCTTTCTGCCTTATATGATAGACTTCTTCTTATATGCTATTTAACATGTTTTTATTTCCTTTCTTCTTTCTGCCTTATATGATAGACTTCTTCTTATATGCTATTTATCATGTTTTTATTTCCTTTCTTCTTTCTGCCTTATATGATAGACTCTTTCTTATATGCTATTTATCATGTTTTTATTTCCTTTCTTCTTTCTGCCTTATATGATAGACTCTTTCTTATATGCTATTTTCATGTTTTTATTTCCTTTCTTCTTTCTGCCTTATGTGATAGACTTCTTCGTATATGATATTTATCATGTTTTTATTTCCTTTCTTCTTTCTGCCTTATATGATAGACTTCTTCTTATATGCTATTTATCAGGTTTTTATTTCCTTTCTTCTTTCTGCCTTATATGATAGACTCTTTCTTATATGCTATTTTCATGTTTTTATTTCCTTTCTTCTTTCTGCCTTATATGATAGACTTCTTCGTATATGCTATTTATCATGTTTTATTTTCTTTCTTCTTTCTGCCTTATATGATAGACTTCTTCTTATATGGTATTTATCATGTTTTTATTTTCTTTCTTCTTTCTGCCATATGATAGACTTCTTCTTATATGCTATTTATCATGTTTTTATTTCCTTTCTTCTTTCTGCCTTATATGATAGACTTCTTCTCATATGCTATTTATCATGTTTTTATTTCCTTTCTTCTTTCTGCCTTATATGATAGACTTCTTCTTATATGCTATTTAACATGTTTTTATTTCCTTTCTTCTTTCTGCCTTATATGAGAGACTTCTTCTGATATGCTATTTATCATGTTTTTATTTCCTTTCTCCTTTCTGCATTATATGATAGACTTCTCATATGCTATTTTCATGTTTTCATTTCCTTTCTTCTTTCTGCCTTATGTGATAGACTTCTTCTTATATGCTATTTATCATGTTTTTATTTCCTTTTTTCTTTCTGCCTTATATGATAGACACTTTCTTATATGCTATTTTCATGTTTTTGTTTCCTTTCTTTCTGCCTTATATGATAGACTCTTCTTATATGCTATTTATCATGTTTTTATTTCCTTTCTTCTTTCTGCCTTATATGATAGACTCTTTCTTATATGCTATTTTCATGTTTTTATTTCCTTTCTTCTTTCTGCCTTATGTGATAGACTTCTTCGTGTATGCTATTTATCATGTTTTTATTTCCTTTCTTCTTTCTGCCTTATATGATAGACTTCTTCTTATATGCTATTTATCATGTTTTTATTTCCTTTCTTCTTTCTGCCTTATATGATAGACTCTTTCTTATATGCTATTTTCATGTTTTTATTTTCTTTCTTCTTTCTGCCATATGATAGACTTCTTCTTATATGCTATTTATCATGTTTTATTTTCTTTCTTCTTTCAGGCCTTATATGATAGACTTTTTCTTATATGCTATTTTCATGTTTTTATTTCCTTTCTTCTTTCTGCCTTATGTGATAGACTTCTTCTTATATGCTATTTATCATGTTTTTATTTCCTTTCTTCTTTCTGCCTTATGTGATAGACTTCTTCTTATATGCTATTTATCATGTTTTTATTTCCTTTCTTCTTTCTGCCTAATATGATAGACTTCTTCTTATATGCTATTTATCATGTTTTTATTTCCTTTCTCCTTTCTTCATTACAGGATAGACTTCTTCGTATATGCTATTTATCATGTTTTTATTTCCTTTCTTCTTTCTGCCTTATATGATAGACTTCTTCTTATATGCTAAATATCATGTTTTTATTTCCTTCCTTCTTTCTGCCTTATATGATAGACTTCTTCTTATATCCTATTTATCATGTTTTTATTTCCTTTCTTCTTTCTGCCTTATATGATAGACTTCTTCTTATATGCTATTTTCAAGTTTTTATTTCCTTTCTTCTTTCTGCCTTATATGATAGACTTCTTCTTATATGCTATTTATCATGTTTTTATTTCCTTTCTCCTTTCTTCATTACATGATAGACTTCTTCTTATATTCTATTTATCATGTTTTTATTTCCTTTCTTCTTTCTGCCTTATATGATACTCTTTCTTATATGCTATTTATCATGTTTTTATTTCCTTTCTTCTTTCTGCCTTATATGATAGACTTCTTCTTATATGCTATTTATCATGTTTTTATTTCCTTTCTTCTTTCTGCCTTATATGATAGACTTCTTCTTATATGCTATTTATCATGTTTTTATTTCCTTTCTTCTTTCTGCCTTATATGATAGACTTCTTCTTATATGCTATTTATCATGTTTTTATTTCCTTTCTCCTTTCTTCATTACATGATAGACTTCTTCTTATATGCTATTTATCATGTTTTTATTTCCTTTCTTCTTTCTGCCTTATATGATAGACTCTTTCTTATATGCTATTTATCATGTTTTTATTTCCTTTCTTCTTTCTGCCTTATATGATAGACTCTTTCTTATATGCTATTTATCATGTTTTTATTTCCTTTCTTCTTTCTGCCTTATATGATAGACTTCTTCTTATATGCTATTTATCATGTTTTTATTTCCTTTCTTTTTTCTGCCTTATATGATAGACTTCTTCTTATATGCTATTTATCATGTTTTTATTTCCTTTCTCCTTTCTTCATTACATGATAGACTTCTCCTTATATGCTATTTATCATGTTTTTATTTCCTTTCTTCTTTCTGCCTTATATGATAGACTCTTTCTTATATGCTATTTATCATGTTTTTATTTCCTTTCTTCTTTCTGCCTTATATGATAGACTTCTTCTTATATGCTATTTATCATGTTTTTATTTCCTTTCTTCTTTCTGCCTTATATGATAGACTTTTTCTTATATGCTATTTATCATGTTTTTATTTCCTTTCTCCTTTCTTCATTACATGATAGACTTCTTCTTATATGCTATTTATCATGTTTTTATTTCCTTTCTCCTTTCTTCATAACATGATAGACTTCTTCTTATATGCTATTTATCATGTTTTGATTTCTTTTCTCCTTTCTTCATTATATGATAGACTTCTTCTTATATGCTATTTATCATGTTTTTATTTACTTTCTTCTTTCTGCCTTATATGATAGACTTCTTCTTATATGCTATTTATCATGTTTTTATTTCCTTTCTTCTTTCTGCCTTATATGATGGACGTCTTCTTGTATGCTATTTTCAAGTTTTTATTTCCTTTCTTCTTTCTGCCTTATATGATAGACTTCTTCTTATATGCTATTTATCATGTTTTTATTTCCTTTCTTCTTTCTGCCTTATATGATAGACTCTTTCTTATATGCTATTTATCATGTTTTATTTCCTTTCTTCTTTCTGCCTTATATGATAGACTCTTTCTTATATGCTATTTTCATGTTTTTATTTCCTTTCTTCTTTCTGCCTTATATGATAGACTTCTTCTTATATGCTATTTATCATGTTTTTATTTCCTTTCTTCTTTCTCCGTTATATGATAGACTTCTTCTTATATGCTATTTATCATGTTTTTATTTCCTTTCTTCTTTCTGCCTTATTTGATAGACTTCTTCTTATATGCTATTTATCATGTTTTTATTTCCTTTCTTCTTTCTGCCTTATATGATATACTTCTTCTTATATGCTATTTTCATGTTTTTATTTCCTTTCTTCTTTCTGCCTTATATGATAGACTTCTTCTTATATGCTATTTTCATGTTTTTATTTCCTTTCTTCTTTCTGCCTTATATGATAAACTTCTTCGTATATGCTATTTATCATGTTTTCATTTCCTTTCTTCTTTCTGCCTTATATGATAGACTTCTTCTTATATGCTATTTATCATGTTTTTATTTCCTTTCTCCTTTCTTCATTACATGATAGCCTTCTTCTTATATGCTATTTATCATGTTTTTATTTTCTGTCTTCTTTCTGCCTTATATGATAGACTCTTTCTTATAATATATTTTCATGTTTTTATTTGCTTTCTTCTTTCTGCCTTATATGATAGACTTCTTCTTATATGCTATTTATCATGTTTTTATTTCCTTTCTTCTTTCTGGCTTATATGATAGACTTCTTCTTATATGCTATTTATCATGTTTTTATTTCCTTTCTTCTTTCTGCCTTATATGATAGACTTTTTCTTATATCCTATTTATCATGTTTTTATTTCCTTTCTCCTTTCTTCATTACATGATAGACTTCTTCTTATATGCTATTTAGCATGTTTTTATTTCCTTTCTCCTTTCTTCATTACATGATAGACTTCTTCTTATATGCTATTTATCATGTTTTGATTTCTTTTCTCCTTTCTTCATTATATGATAGACTTCTTCTTATATGCTATTTTCAAGTTTTTATTTCCTTTCTTCTTTCTGCCTTATATGATAGACTTCTTCTTATATGCTATTTATCATGTTTTTATTTCCTTTCTTCTTTCTGCCTTATATGATAGACTCTTTCTTATATGCTATTTTCATGTTTTTATTTCCTTTCTTCTTTCTGCCTTATATGATAGACTTCTTCTTAGATGCTATTTATCATGTTTTTATTTCCTTTCTTCTTTCTGCGTTATATGATAGACTTCTTCTTATATGCTATTTATCATGTTTTTATTTCCTTTCTTCTTTCTGCCTTATTTGATAGACTTCTTCTTATATGCTATTTATCATGTTTTTATTTCCTTTCTTCTTTCTGCCTTATATGATAGACTTCTTCTTATATGCTATTTTTATGTTTTTATTTCCTTTCTTCTTTCTGCCTTATATGATAGACTTCTTCTTATATGCTATTTTCATGTTTTTATTTACTTTCTTCTTTCTGCCTTATATGATAAACTTCTTCGTATATGCTATTTATCATGTTTTCATTTCCTTTCTTCTTTCTGCCTTATATGATAGACTTCTTCTTATATGCTATTTATCATGTTTTTATTTCCTTTCTTCTTTCTGCCTTATATGATAGACTTCTTCTTATATGCTATTTATCATGTTTTTATTTCCTTTCTTCTTTCTGCCTTATATGATAGACTTCTTCTTATATGCTATTTATCATGTTTTTATTTCCTTTCTCCTTTCTTCATTACATGATAGCCTTCTTCTTATATGCTATTTATCATGTTTTTATTTCCTTTCTTCTTTCTGCCTTATATGATAGACTCTTTCTTATATGCTATTTATCATGTTTTTATTTTCTTTCTTCTTTCTGCCTTATATGATAGACTCTTTCTTATAATATATTTTCATGTTTTATTTGCTTTCTTTTTTCTGCCTTATATGATAGACTTCTTCTTATATGCTATTTATCATGTTTTTATTTCCTTTCTTCTTTCTGCCTTATATGATAGACTTCTTCTTATATGCTATTTATCATGTTTTTATTTCCTTTCTTCTTTCTGCCTTATATGATATACTTCTTCTTATATGCTATTTATCATGTTTGTATTTCCATTCTTCTTTCTGCCTTATATGATAGACTTCTTTTTATATGCTATTTATCATGTTTTTATTTCCTTTCTTCTTTCTGCCTTATATGATAGACTTCTTCTTATATGCTATTTATCATGTTTTTATTTCCTTTCTTCTTTCTGCCTTATATGATAGACTTCTTCTGATATGCTATTTATCATGTTTTTATTTCCTTTCTCCTTTCTGCATTATATGATAGACTTCTCATATGCTATTTTCATGTTTTCATTTCCTTTCTTCTTTGTGCCTCATATGATAGACTCTTTCTTATATGCTATTTATCATGTTTTTATTTCCTTTCTTCTTTCTGCCTTATATGATAGACTTCTTCTCATATGCTATTTATCATGTTTTTATTTCCTTTCTTCTTTCTGCCTTATATGAAAGACTTTTTCTTATATGCTATTTATCATGTTTTTATTTCCTTTCTCCTTTCTTCATTACATGATAGACTTCTTCTTATATGCTATTTATCATGTTTTTATTTCCTTTCTTCTTTCTGCCTTATATGATAGACTCTTTCTTATATGCTATTTATCATGTTTTTATTTCCTTTCTTCTTTCTGCCTTATATGATAGACTTCTTCCTATATGCTATTTATCATGTTTTTATTTCCTTTCTTTTTTCTGCCTTATATGATAGACTTTTTCTTATATGCTATTTATCATGTTTTTATTTCCTTACTCCTTTATTCATTACATGATAGACTTCTTCTTATATGCTATTTATCATGTTTTGATTTCTTTTCTCCTTTCTTCATTATATGATAGACTTCTTCTTATATGCTATTTATCATGTTTTTATTTCCTTTCTCCTTTCTTCATTACATGATAGACTTCTTCGTATATGCTATTTATCATGTTTTTATTTCCTTTCTTCTTTCTGCCTTATATGATAGACTTCTTCTTATATGCTATTTATCATGTCTTTATTTCCTTTCTCCTTTCTTCATTACATGATAGACTTCTTCTTATATTCTATTTATCATGTTTTTATTTCCTTTCTTCTTTCTGCCTTATATGATACTCTTTCTTATATGCTATTTATCATGTTTTTATTTCCTTTCTTCTTTCTGCCTTATATGATAGACTTCTTCTTATATGCTATTTATCATGTTTTTATTTCCTTTCTTCTTTCTGCCTTATATGATATACTTCTTCTTATATGCTATTTATCATGTTTTTATTTCCTTTCTTCTTTCTGCCTTATATGATAGACTTCTTCTTATATGCTATTTATCATGTTTTTATTTCCTTTCTTCTTTCTGCGTTATATGATAGACTTCTTCTTATATGCTATTTATCATGTTTTTATTTCCTTTCTCCTTTCTTCATTACATGATAGATTTTTCTTATATGCTATTTATCATGTTTTTATTTCCTTTCTCCTTTCTTCATTACATGATAGACTTCTTCTTATATGCTATTTATCATGTTTTTATTTCCTTTCTTCTTTCTGCCTTATATGATAGACTCTTTCTTATATGCTATTTATCATGTTTTTATTTCCTTTCTTCTTTCTGCCTTATATGATAGACTTCTTCCTATATGCTATTTATCATGTTTTTATTTCCTTTCTTTTTTCTGCCTTATATGATAGACTTTTTCTTATATGCTATTTATCATGTTTTTATTTCCTTTCTCCTTTATTCATTACATGATAGACTTCTTCTTATATGCTATTTATCATGTTTTTATTTCCTTTCTTCTTTCTGCCTTATATGATAGACTCTTTCTTATATGCTATTTATCATGTTTTTATTTCCTTTCTTCTTTCTGCCTTATATGATAGACTTCTTCTTATATGCTATTTATCATGTTTTTATTTCCTTTCTTCTTTCTGCCTTATATGATAGACTTTTTCTTATATGCTATTTATCATGTTTTTATTTCCTTTCTCCTTTCTTCATTACATGATAGACTTCTTCTTATATGCTATTTATCATGTTTTTATTTCCTTTCTCCTTTCTTCATAACATGATAGACTTCTTCTTATATGCTATTTATTATGTTTTGATTTCTTTTCTCCTTTCTTCATTATATGATAGACTTCTTCTTATATGCTATTTATCATGTTTTTATTTACTTTCTTCTTTCTGCCTTATATGATAGACTTCTTCTTATATGCTATTTATCATGTTTTTATTTCCTTTCTTCTTTCTGCCTTATATTATGGACGTCTTCTTGTATGCTATTTTCAAGTTTTTATTTCCTTTCTTCTTTCTGCCTTATATGATAGACTTCTTCTTATATGCTATTTATCATGTTTTTATTTCCTTTCTTCTTTCTGCCTTATATGATAGACTCTTTCTTATATGCTATTTATCATGTTTTTATTTCCTTTCTTCTTTCTGCCTTATATGATAGACTCTTTCTTATATGCTATTTTCATGTTTTTATTTCCTTTCTTCTTTCTGCCTTATATGATAGACTTCTTCTTATATGCTATTTATCATGTTTTTATTTCCTTTCTTCTTTCTGCGTTATATGATAGACTTCTTCTTATATGCTATTTATCATGTTTTTATTTCCTTTCTTCTTTCTGCCTTATTTGATAGACTTCTTCTTATATGCTATTTATCATGTTTTTATTTCCTTTCTTCTTTCTGCCTTATATGATATACTTCTTCTTATATGCTATTTTCATGTTTTTATTTCCTTTCTTCTTTCTGCCTTATATGATAGACTACTTCTTATTTGCTATTTTCATGTTTTTATTTCCTTTCTTCTTTCTGCCTTATATGATAAACTTCTTCGTATATGCTATTTATCATGTTTTCATTTCCTTTCTTCTTTCTGCCTTATATGATAGACTTCTTCTTATATGCTATTTATCATGTTTTTATTTCCTTTCTCCTTTCTTCATTACATGATAGCCTTCTTCTTATATGCTATTTATCATGTTTTTATTTTCTGTCTTCTTTCTGCCTTATATGATAGACTCTTTCTTATAATATATTTTCATGTTTTTATTTGCTTTCTTCTTTCTGCCTTATATGATAGACTTCTTCTTATATGCTATTTATCATGTTTTTATTTCCTTTCTTCTTTCTGCCTTATATGATAGACTTCTTCTTATATGCTATTTATCATGTTTTTATTTCCTTTCTTCTTTCTGCCTTATATGATAGCATCTTTCTTATATGCTATTTATCATGTTTGTATTTCCTTTCTTCTTTCTGCCTTATATGATAGACTTCTTCTTATATGATATTTATCATGTTTTTATTTCCTTTCTTCTTTCTGCCTTATATGATAGACTTTTTCTTATATGCTATTTATCATGTTTTTATTTCCTTTCTCCTTTCTTCATTACATGATAGACTTCTTCTTATATGCTATTTATCATGTTTTTATTTCCTTTCTTCTTTCTGCCTTATATGATAGACTCTTTCTTATATGCTATTTATCATGTTTTTATTTCCTTTCTTCTTTCTGCCTTATATGATAGACTTCTTCTTATATGCTATTTATCATGTTTTTATTTCCTTTTTTTTCTGCCTTATATGATAGACTTTTCTTATATGCTATTTATCATGTTTTTATTTCCTTTCTCCTTTATTCATGACATGATAGACTTCTTCTTATATGCTATTTATCATGTTTTGATTTCTTTTCTCCTTTCTTCATTATATGATAGACTTCTTCTTATATGCTATTTATCATGTTTTTATTTCCTTTCTCCTTTCTTCATTACATGATAGACTTCTTCGTATATGCTATTTATCATGTTTTTATTTCCTTTCTTCTTTCTGCCTTATATGATAGACTTCTTCTTATATGCTATTTATCATGTTTTTATTTCCTTTCTTCTTTCTGCCTTATATGATAGACTTCTTCTTATATCCTAATTATCATGTTTTTATTTCCTTTCTTCTTTCTGCCTTATATGATAGACTTCTTCTTATATGCTATTTTCAAGTTTTTATTTCCTTTCTTCTTTCTGCCTTATATGATAGACTTTTTCTCATATGCTATTTATCATGTTTTTATTTCCTTTCTCCTTTCTTCATTACATGATAGACTTCTTCTTATATTCTATTTATCATGTTTTTATTTCCTTTCTTCTTTCTGCCTTATATGATACTCTTTCTTATATGCTATTTATCATGTTTTTATTTCCTTTCTTCTTTCTGCCTTATATGATAGACTTCTTCTTATATGCTATTTATCATGTTTTTATTTCCTTTCTTCTTTCTGCCTTATATGATATACTTCTTCTTATATGCTATTTATCATGTTTTTATTTCCTTTCTTCTTTCTGCCTTATATGATAGACTTCTTCTTATATGCTATTTATCATGTTTTTATTTCCTTTCTTCTTTCTGCCTTATATGATAGACTTCTTCTTATATGCTATTTATCATGTTTTTATTTCCTTTCTCCTTTCTTCATTACATGATAGACTTCTTCTTATATGCTATTTATCATGTTTTTATTTCCTTTCTTCTTTCTGCCTTATATGATAGACTTTTTCTTATATGCTATTTATCATGTTTTTATTTCCTTTCTTCTTTCTGCCTTATATGATAGAATCTTTCTTATATGCTATTTATCATGTTTTTATTTCCTTTCTTCTTTCTGCCTTATATGATAGACTTCTTCTTATATGCTATTTATCATGTTTTTATTTCCTTTCTTTTTTCTGCCTTATATGATAGACTTCTTCTTATATGCTATTTATCATGTTTTTATTTCCTTTCTCCTTTCTTCATTACATGATAGACTTCTCCTTATATGCTATTTATCATGTTTTTATTTCCTTTCTTCTTTCTGCCTTATATGATAGACTCTTTCTTATATGCTATTTATCATGTTTTTATTTCCTTTCTTCTTTCTGCCTTATATGATAGACTTCTTCTTATATGCTATTTATCATGTTTTTATTTCCTTTCTTCTTTCTGCCTTATATGATAGACTTTTTCTTATATGCTATCTATCATGTTTTTATTTCCTTTCTCCTTTCTTCATTACATGATAGACTTCTTCTTATATGCTATTTATCATGTTTTTATTTCCTTTCTCCTTTCTTCATAACATGATAGACTTCTTCTTATATGCTATTTATCATGTTTTGATTTCTTTTCTCCTTTCTTCATTATATGATAGACTTCTTCTTATATGCTATTTATCATGTTTTTATTTACTTTCTTCTTTCTGCCTTATATGATAGACTTCTTCTTATATGCTATTTATCATGTTTATATTTCCTTTCTTCTTTCTGCCTTATATGATGGACGTCTTCTTGTATGCTATTTTCAAGTTTTTATTTCCTTTCTTCTTTCTGCCTTATATGATAGACTTCTTCTTATATGCTATTTATCATGTTTTTATTTCCTTTCTTCTTTCTGCCTTATATGATAGACTCTTTCTTATATGCTATTTTCATGTTTTTATTTCCTTTCTTCTTTCTGCCTTATATGATAGACTTCTTCTTATATGCTATTTATCATGTTTTTATTTCCTTTCTTCTTTCTGCGTTATATGATAGACTTCTTCTTATATGCTATTTATCATGTTTTTATTTCCTTTCTTCTTTCTGCCTTATTTGATAGACTTCTTCTTATATGCTATTTATCATGTTTTTATTTCCTTTCTTCTTTCTGCCTTATATGATATACTTCTTCTTATATGCTATTTTCATGTTTTTATTTCCTTTCTTCTTTCTGCCTTATATGATAGACTTCTTCTTATATGCTATTTTCATGTTTTTATTTCCTTTCTTCTTTCTGCCTTATATGATAAACTTCTTCGTATATGCTATTTATCATGTTTTCATTTCCTTTCTTCTTTCTGCCTTATATGATAGACTTCTTCTTATATGCTATTTATCATGTTTTTATTTCCTTTCTCCTTTCTTCATTACATGATAGCCTTCTTCTTATATGCTATTTATCATGTTTTTATTTTCTGTCTTCTTTCTGCCTTATATGATAGACTCTTTCTTATAATATATTTTCATGTTTTTATTTCCTTTCTTCTTTCTGCCTTATATGATAGACTTCTTCTTATATGCTATTTATCATGTTTTTATTTCCTTTCTTCTTTCTGCCTTATATGATAGCATCTTTCTTATATGCTATTTATCATGTTTGTATTTCCTTTCTTCTTTCTGCCTTATATGATAGACTTCTTCTTATATGCTATTTATCATGTTTTTATTTCCTTTCTTCTTTCTGCCTTATATGATAGACTTTTTCTTATATGCTATTTATCATGTTTTTATTTCCTTTCTCCTTTCTTCATTACATGATAGACTTCTTCTTATATGCTATTTATCATGTTTTTATTTCCTTTCTCCTTTCTTCATTACATGATAGACTTCTTCTTATATGCTATTTATCATGTTTTGATTTCTTTTCTCCTTTCTTCATTATATGATAGACTTCTTCTTATATGCTATTTTCAAGTTTTTATTTCCTTTCTTCTTTCTGCCTTATATGATAGACTTCTTCTTATATGCTATTTTCAAGTTTTTATTTCCTTTCTTCTTTCTGCCTTATATGATAGACTTCTTCTCATATGCTATTTATCATGTTTTTTTATTTCCTTTCTCCTTTCTTCATTACATGATAGACTTCTTCTTATATTCTATTTATCATGTTTTTATTTCCTTTTCTTCTTTCTGCCTTATATGATAGACTTCTTCTTAGATGCTATTTATCATGTTTTTATTTTCCTTTCTTCTTTCTGCCTTATATGATAGACTTCTTCTTATGTACTGTTTATCATGTTTTTATTTCCTTTCTTCTTTCTGCCTTATATGATAGACTTCTTCTTAGATGCTATTTATCATGTTTTTATTTCCTTTCTTCTTTCTGCGTTATATGATAGACTTCTTCTTATATGCTATTTATCATGTTTTTATTTCCTTTCTTCTTTCTGCCTTATTTGATAGACTTCTTCTTATATGCTATTTATCATGTTTTTATTTCCTTTCTTCTTTCTGCCTTATATGATAGACTTCTTCTTATATGCTTATTTTTTTGTTTTTATTTCCTTTCTTCTTTCTGCCTTATATGATAGACTTCTTCTTATATGCTATTTTCAAGTTTTTATTTCCTTTCTTCTTTCTGCCTTATATGATAAACTTCTTCGTATATGCTATTTATCATGTTTTCATTTCCTTTCTTCTTTCTGCCTTATATGATAGACTTCTTCTTATATGCTATTTATCATGTTTTTATTTCCTTTCTTCTTTCTGCCTTATATGATAGACTTCTTCTTATGCTATTTATCATGTTTTTTATTTCCTTTCTCCTTTCTTCATTACATGATAGCCTTCTTCTTATATGCTATTTATCATGTTTTTATTTCCTTTCTTCTTTCTGCCTTATATGATAGACTCTTTCTTATATGCTATTTATCATGTTTTATTTTCTTTCTTCTTTCTGCCTTATATGATAGACTCTTTCTTATAATATATTTTTTCATGTTTTTATTTGCTTTCTTTTTTCTGCCTTATATGATAGACTTCTTCTTATATGCTATTTATCATGTTTTTATTTCCTTTCTTCTTTCTGCCTTATATGATAGACTTCTTCTTATATGCTATTTATCATGTTTTTATTTCCTTTCTTCTTTCTGCCTTATATGATATACTTCTTCTTATATTCTATTTATCATGTTTGTATTTCCTTTCTTCTTTCTGCCTTATATGATAGACTTCTTCTTATATGCTATTTATCATGTTTTTATTTCCTTTCTTCTTTCTGCCTTATATGATAGACTTCTTCTTATATGATATTTATCATGTTTTTATTTCCTTTCTTCTTTCTGCCTTATATGATAGACTTCTTCTGATATGCTATTAATCATGTTTTTTTTTTCCTTTCTCCTTTCTGCATTTATATGATAGACTTCTCGTAACTGCTATTTTCATGTTTTCATTTCCTTTCTTCTTTGTGCCTCATATGATAGACTCTTTCTTATATGCTATTTATCATGTTTTTATTTCCTTTCTTCTTTCTGCCTTATATGATAGACTTCTTCTTATATGCTATTTATCATGTTTTTATTTCCTTTCTTCTTTCTGCCTTATATGAAGAACTTTCTTATATGCTATTTATCATATTTTTATTTCCTTTCTCCTTTCTTCATTACATGATAGACTTCTTCTTATATGCTATTTATCATGTTTTTATTTCCTTTCTTCTTTCTACATATATGATAGACTCTTTCTTCCATATGCTATTTATCCTTGTTTTATTTCCTTTCTTCTTTCTGCCTTATATGATAGACTTCTTCCTATATGCTATTTATCATGTTTTTATTTCCTTTCTTTTTTCTGCCTTATATGATAGACTTTTTCTTATATGCTATTTATCATGTTTTTATTTCCTTTCTCCTTTATTCATTACATGATAGACTTCTTTATATACTATTTATCATGTTTTGATTTCTTTTCTCCTTTCTTCATTATATGATAGACTTCTTCTTATATGCTATTTATCATGTTTTTATTTCCTTTCTTCTTTCTGCCTTATATGATAGACTTCTTCTTATATGCTATTTATCAAGTTTTTATTTCCTTTCTTCTTTCTGCCTTATATGATAAGACTTCTTCTTATATGCTATTTATCAAAGTTTTATTTCCTTTCTTCTTTCTGCCTTATATGATAGACTTCTTCACTTATATGCTATTTGTTATGTGTTTTTATTTCCTTTCTTCTTTCTGCGTTATATGATAGACTTCACTTATATGCTATTTATCATGTTCATATTTCCTTTCTTCTTTCTGCCTTATTTGATAGACTTCTTCTTATATGCTATTTATCATGTTTTTATTTCCTTTCTTCTTTTCTGCCTTATATATGATAGACTTCTTCTTATATGCCATTTTCATCTTTTTATTTCCTTTCTTCTTTCTGCCTTATATGATAGACTTCTTCTTATATGCTATTTTCATGTTTTTATTTCCTTTCTTCTTTCACCTTTTATGATAAACTTCTTCGTATATGCTATTTATCATGTTTTCATTTCCTTCTTCTTTCCGCCTTATATGATAGACTTTTTCTTATATGCTATTTATCATGTTTTTATTTCCTTTCTTCTTTCTGCCTTATATGATAGACTCTTTCTTATAATATATTTTCATATTTTTATTTCCTTTCTTCTTTCTGCCTTATATGATAGACTTCTTCTTATATGCTATTTATCATGTCTTTATTTCCTTTCTTCTTTCTGCCTTATATGATAGACTTCTTCTTATATGCTATTTATCATGTTTTTATTTCCTTTCTTCTTTCTGCCTTATATGATAGACTTCTTCTTATGTGCTATTTATCATGTTTTTATTTCCTTTCTTCTTTCTGCCTTATATGATAGACTCTTTCTTATATGCTATTTATCATGTTTTTATTTCTTTCTTCTTTCTGCCTTATATGATAGACTCTTTCTTATAATATATTTTCATGTTTTTATTTGCTTTCTTTTTTCTGCCTTATATGATAGACTTCTTCTTATATGCTATTTATCATGTTTTTATTTCCTTTCTTCTTTCTGCCTTATATGATAGACTTCTTCTTATTATGCTATTTATCATGTTTTTATTTCCTTTCTTCTTTCTGCCTTATATGATATACTTCTTCTTATATTCTATTTATCATGTTTGTATTTCCTTTCTTCTTTCTGCCTTATATGATAGACTTCTTCTTATATGCTATTTATCATGTTTTTATTTCCTTTCTTCTTTCTGCCTTATATGATAGACTTCTTCCCATATGATATTTATCTGTTTTATTTCCTTTCTTCTTTCTGCCTTATATGATAGACTTCTTCTGATATGCTATTAATCATGTTTTTCCTTTCTCCTTTCTGCATTATATGATAGACTTCTCATATGCTATTTTCATGTTTTCATTTCCTTTCTTCTTTGTGCCTCATATGATAGACTCTTTCTTATATGCTATTTATCATGTTTTATTTCCTTTCTTCTTTCTGCCTTATATGATAGACTTCTTCTTATATGCTATTTATCATGTTTTTATTTCCTTTCTTCTTTCTGCCTTATATGAAAGACTTTTTCTTATATGCTATTTATCATGTTTTTATTTCCTTTCTCCTTTCTTCATTACATGATAGACTTCTTCTTATATGCTATTTATCATGTTTTTATTTCCTTTCTCCTTTATTCATTACATGATAGACTTCTTCTTATATGCTATTTATCATGTTTTGATTTCTTTTCTCCTTTCTTCATTGATAGACTTCTTCTTATATGCTATTTATCATGTTTTTATTTCCTTTCTTCTTTCTGCCTTATATGATGAACTTCTTCTTATATGCTCTTTATCAAGTTTTTATTTCCTTTCTTCTTTCTGCCTTATATGATAGACTTCTTCTTATATGCTATTTATCAAGTTTTTATTTCCTTTCTTCTTTCTGCCTTATATGATAGACTTCTTCTTATATGCTATTTATCATGTTTTTATTTCCTTTCTTCTTTCTGCGTTATATGATAGACTTCTTCTTATATGCTATTTATCATGTTCATATTTCCTTTCTTCTTTCTGCCTTATTTGATAGACTTCTTCTTATATGCTATTTATCATGTTTTTATTTCCTTTCTTCTTTCTGCCTTATATGATAGACTTCTTCTTATATGCCATTTTCATCTTTTTATTTCCTTTCTTCTTTCTGCCTTATATGATAGACTTCTTCTTATATGCTATTTTCATGTTTTTATTTCCTTTCTTCTTTCTGCCTTTTATGATAAACTTCTTCGTATATGCTATTTATCATGTTTTCATTTCCTTTCTTCTTTCCGCCTTATATGATAGACTTTTTCTTATATGCTATTTATCATGTTTTTATTTCCTTTCTTCTTTCTGCCTTATATGATAGACTCTTTCTTATAATATATTTTCATATTTTTATTTCCTTTCTTCTTTCTGCCTTATATGATAGACTTCTTCTTATATGCTATTTATCATGTCTTTATTTCCTTTCTTCTTTCTGCCTTATATGATAGACTTCTTCTTATATGCTATTTATCATGTTTTTATTTCCTTTCTTCTTTCTGCCTTATATGATAGACTTCTTCTTATATGCTATTTATCATGTTTTTATTTCCTTTCTTCTTTCTGCCTTATATGATAGACTTCTTATTTAATGCTATTTATCATGTTTTTATTTCCTTTCTTCTTTCTGCCTTGTATGATAGACTTCTTCTTATATGCTATTTATCATGTTTTTATTTCCTTTCTCCTTTCTGCATTATATGATAGACTTCTCATATGCTATTTTCATGTTTTCATTTCCTTTCTTCTTTGTGCCTCACATGATAGACTTCTTCTTATATGCTATTTATCATGTTTTTATTTCCCTTTCTCCTTTCTGCGTTATATGATAGACTTCTCATAGCACTATTTTCATGTTTTCATTTCCTTCTTTGCGTTATATGATGAACTTCTTCGTATATGCTATTTATCATGTTCTTATTTCCTTTCTTCTTTCTGCCTTATATGATAGACTTCTTCGTATATGCTATTTATCATGTTTTTATTTCCTTTCTTCTTTCTGCCTTATATGATAGACTTCTTCGTATATGCTATTTATCATGTTTTTATTTCCTTTCTTCTTTCTGCCTTATATGATAGACTTCTTCTAATATGCTATTTATCATGTTTTTATTTCCTTTCTTCTTTCTTCATTATATGATAGACTTTTTCTTATATGCTATTTATCATGTTTTTATTTCCTTTCTTCTTTCTGCCTTATATCATAGACTCTTATATGCTATTTATCTTGTTTTTATTTTCTTTCTTCTTTCTGCCTTATATGATAGACTCTTTCTTATATGCTATTTTCATGTTTTTATTTCCTTTCTTCTTTCTGCCTTATATGATAGACTTCTTCTTATATGCCATTTATCATGTTTTTATTTCCTTTCTTCTTTCTGCCTTATATGATAGACTTCTTCTTATATGCTATTTATCATGTTTTTTTTTATTTCCTTTCTTCTTTCTGCCTTATATGATAGACTTCTTCTTATATACTATTTATCATGTTTTTATTTCCTTTCTTCTTTCTGCGTTATATGATAGACTTCTTCTTATATGCTATTTATCATGTTTTTATTTTACATTTTCTTCTTTCTTCCTTATATGATAGACTTCTTATTATATGCTATTTATCATGTTTTTATATCCTTTCTCCCTTTCTGCATTATGATAGACTTCTCATATGCTATTTTTATGTTTTTTCATTTCCTTTCTTCTTTGTGTGCCTCATGTGATACTTCTTCTTGCTAATAACTGTTATCATATTTTATTTCCTTTCTTCTTTCTGCGTTATATGATGAACTTATTCGTATATGCTATTTATCATGTTTTTATTTCCTTTCTCCTTTCTTCATTACATGATAGACTTCTTCGTATATGCTATTTATCATGTTTTTATTTCCTTTCTTCTTTCTGCCTTATATGATAGACTTCTTCTTATATGCTATTTATCATGTTTTTATTTCCTTTCTTCTTTCTGCCTTATATGATAGACTTCTTCTTATGCTATTTATCACGTTTTATTTCCTTTTCTCCTTTCTTCATTATATGATAGACTTCTTCTTATATGCTATTTATCATGTTTTATTTCCTTTCTTTCTTTCTGCCTTATATGATAGACTTCTTCTTATGCTTCTTATTTATCATGTTTTTATTTCCTTTCTTCTTTCTGCCTTATATGATAGACTTCTTCTTATATGCTATTTATCATGTTTTTATTTCCTTTCTCCTTTCTGCGTTATATGATAGACTTCTCATATGCTATTTTCATGTTTTCATTTCCTTTCTTCTTTCTGCGTTATATGATAGACTTCTTCGTATATGCTATTCATCATGTTTTTATTTCCTTTCTTCTTTCTGCCTTATATGATAGACTTCTTCGTATATGCTATTTATCATGTTTTTATTTCCTTTCTTCTTTCTGCCTTATATGATAGACTTCTTCGTATATGCTATTTATCATGTTTTTATTTCCTTTCTTCTTTCTGCCTTATATGATAGACTTCTTCTTATATGCTATTTATCATGTTTTTATTTCCTTTCTCCTTTCTTCATTATACTTGATGAATTTCTTCTTATATGCTATTTATCATGTTTTTATTTCCTTTCTTCTTTCTGCCTTATATGATAGACTTCTTCTTATATGCTATTTATCATGTTTATTTCCTTTCTTCGTTCTGCCTTATATGATAGACTTTTTCTTATATGCTATTTATCATGTTTTTATTTCCTTTCTCCTTTCTTCATTACATGATCGACTTCTTCTTATATGCTATTTATCATGTTTTTATTTCCTTTCTCCTTTCTTCATAACATGATAGACTTCTTCTTATATGCTATTTATCATGTTTTGATTTCTTTTCTCCTTTCTTCATTATATGATAGACTTCTTCTTATATGCTATTTATCATGTTTTTATTTACTTTCTTCTTTCTGCCTTAATATGATAGACTTCTTCTTATATGCTATTTATCATGTTTTTATTTCCTTTCTTCTTTCTGCCTTATATGATGGACGTCTTCTTGTATGCTATTTTCAAGATTTTATTTCCTTTCTTCTTTCTGCCTTATATGATAGACTTCTTCTTATATGCTATTTATCATGTTTTTATTTCCTTTCTTCTTTCTGCCTTATATGATAGACTCTTTCTTATATGCTATTTATCATGTTTTTATTTCCTTTCTTCTTTCTGCCTTATATGATAGACTCTTTCTTATATGCTATTTTCATGTTTTTATTTCCTTTCTTGTTTCTGCCTTATATGATAGACTTCTTCTTATATGCTATTTATCATGTTTTTATTTCCTTTCTTCTTTCTGCGTTATATGATAGACTTCTTCTTATATGCTATTTATCATGTTTTTATTTCCTTTCTTCTTTCTGCCTTATTTGATAGACTTCTTCTTATATGCTATTTATCATGTTTTTATTTCCTTTCTTCTTTCTGCCTTATATGATATACTTCTTCTTATATGCTATTTTCATGTATTATTTCCTTTCTTCTTTCTGCCTTATATGATAGACTTCTTCTTATATGCTATTTTCATGTTTTTATTTCCTTTCTTCGTTCTGCCTTATATGATAAACTTCTTCGTATATGCTATTTATCATGTTTTCATTTCCTTTCTTCTTTCTGCCTTATATGATAGACTTCTTCTTATATGCTATTTATCATGTTTTTATTTCCTTTCTCCTTTCTTCATTACATGATAGCCTTCTTCTTATATGCTATTTATCATGTTTTTATTTTCTCTCTTCTTTCTGCCTTATATGATAGACTCTTTCTTATAATATATTTTCATGGTTTTATTTGCTTTCTTCTTTCTGCCTTATATGATAGACTTCTTCTTATATGCTATTTATCATGTTTTTATTTCCTTTCTTCTTTCTGCCTCATATGATATCATCTTTCTTATATGCTATTTATCATGTTTGTATTTCCTTTCTTCTTTCTGCCTTATATGATAGACTCTTCCTTATATGCTATTTATCATGTTTTTATTTCCTTTCTCCTTTCTTCATTACATGATAGACTTCTTCTTATATGCTATTTATCATGTTTTTATTTCCTTTCTCCTTTCTTCATTACATGATAGACTTCTTCTTATATGCTATTTATCATGTTTTGATTTCTTTTCTCCTTTCTTCATTATATGATAGACTTCTTCTTATATGCTATTTTCAAGTTTTTATTTCCTTTCTTCTTTCTGCCTTATATGATAGACTTCTTCTTATATGCTATTTATCATGTTTTTATTTCCTTTCTTCTTTCTGCCTTATATGATAGACTCTTTCTTATATGCTATTTATCATGTTTTTATTTCCTTTCTTCTTTCTGCCTTATATGATAGACTCTTTCTTATATGCTATTTTCATGTTTTTATTTCCTTTCTTCTTTCTGCCTTATATGATAGACTTCTTCTTATATGCTATTTATCATGTTTTTATTTCCTTTCTTCTTTCTGCGTTATATGATAGACTTCTTCTTATATGCTATTTATCATGTTTTTATTTCCTTTCTTCTTTCTGCCTTATTTGATAGACTCTTTCTTATATGCTATTTATCATGTTTTTATTTCCTTTCTTCTTTCTGCCTTATATGATGGACGTCTTCTTGTATGCTATTTTCAAGTTTTTATTTCCTTTCTTCTTTCTGCCTTATATGATAGACTTCTTCTTATATGCTATTTATCATGTTTTTATTTCCTTTCTTCTTTCTGCCTTATATGATAGACTCTTTCTTATATGCTATTTATCATGTTTTTATTTCCTTTCTTCTTTCTGCCTTATATGATAGACTCTTTCTTATATGCTATTTTCATGTTTTTATTTCCTTTCTTCTTTCTGCCTTATATGATAGACTTCTTCTTATATGCTATTTATCATGTTTTTATTTCCTTTCTTCTTTCTGCGTTATATGATAGACTTCTTCTTAGATGCTATTTATCATGTTTTTATTTCCTTTCTTCTTTCTGCCTTATTTGATAGACTTCTTCTTATATGGTATTTATCATGTTTTTATTTCCTTTCTTCGTTCTGCCTTATATGATATACTTCTTCTTATATGCTATTTTCATGTATTATTTCCTTTCTTCTTTCTGCCTTATATGATAGACTTCTTCTTATATGCAATTTTCATGTTTTTATTTCCTTTCTTCTTTCTGCCTTATATGATAAACTTCTTCGTATATGCTATTTATCATGTTTTCATTTCCTTTCTTCTTTCTGCCTTATATGATAGACTTCTTCTTATATGCTATTTATCATGTTTTTATTTCCTTTCTCCTTTCTTCATTACATGATAGCCTTCTTCTTATATGCTATTTATCATGTTTTTATTTTCTCTCTTCTTTCTGCCTTATATGATAGACTCTTTCTTATAATATATTTTCATGTTTTTATTTGCTTTCTTCTTTCTGCCTTATATGATAGACATCTTCTTATATGCTATTTATCATGTTTTTATTTCCTTTCTTCTTTCTGCCTTATATGATAGCATCTTTCTTATATGCTATTTATCATGTTTGTATTTCCTTTCTTCTTTCTGCCTTATATGATAGACTCTTCCTTATATGCTATTTATCATGTTTTTATTTCCTTTCTCCTTTCTTCATTACATGATAGACTTCTTCTTATATGCTATTTATCATGTTTTTATTTCCTTTCTCCTTTCTTCATTACATGATAGACTTCTTCTTATATGCTATTTATCATGTTTTGATTTCTTTTCTCCTTTCTTCATTATATGATAGACTTCTTCTTATATGCTATTTTCAAGTTTTTATTTCCTTTCTTCTTTCTGCCTTATATGATAGACTTCTTCTTATATGCTATTTATCATGTTTTTATTTCCTTTCTTCTTTCTGCCTTATATGATAGACTCTTTCTTATATGCTATTTATCATGTTTTTATTTCCTTTCTTCTTTCTGCCTTATATGATAGACTCTTTCTTATATGCTATTTTCATGTTTTTATTTCCTTTCTTCTTTCTGCCTTATATGATAGACTTCTTCTTATATGCTATTTATCATGTTTTTATTTCCTTTCTTCTTTCTGCGTTATATGATAGACTTCTTCTTATATGCTATTTATCATGTTTTTATTTCCTTTCTTCTTTCTGCCTTATTTGATAGACTCTTTCTTATATGCTATTTATCATGTTTTTATTTCCTTTCTTCTTTCTGCCTTATATGATAGACTTCTTCTTATATGCTATTTTTATGTTTTTATTTCCTTTCTTCTTTCTGCCTTATATGATAGACTTCTTCTTATATGCTATTTTCATGTTTTTATTTCCTTTCTTCTTTCTGCCTTATATGATAAACTTCTTCGTATATGCTATTTATCATGTTTTCATTTCCTTTCTTCTTTCTGCCTTATATGATAGACTTCTTCTTATATGCTATTTATCATGTTTTTATTTCCTTTCTTCTTTCTGCCTTATATGATAGACTTCTTCTTATGCTATTTATTTCATGTTTTTATTTATTTCTTTCTTTCTTTCTGCCTTACATGATAGACTTCTTCTTATATGCTATTTATCATGTTTTTATTTCCTTTCTCCTTTCTTCATTACATGATAGCCTTCTTTTATATGCTATTCATCATGTTTTTATTTCCTTTCTTCTTTCTGCTTTATATGATAGACTCTTTCTTATATGCTATTTATCATGTTTTTATTTTCTTTCTTCTTTCTGCCTTATATGATAGACTCTTTCTTATAATATATTTTCATGTTTTTATTTGCTTTCTTTTTTCTGCCTTATATGATAGACTTCTTCTTATATGCTATTTATCATGTTTTTATTTCCTTTCTTCTTTCTGCCTTATATGATAGACTTCTTCTTATATGCTATTTATCATGTTTTTATTTCCTTTCTTCTTTCTGCCTTATATGATATACTTCTTCTTATATGCTATTTATCATGTTTGTATTTCCTTTCTTCTTTCTGCCTTATATGATAGACTTCTTCTTATATGCTATTTATCATGTTTTTATTTCCTTTCTTCTTTCTCCCTTATATGATAGACTTCTTCTTATATGCTATTTATCATGTTTTTATTTCCTTTCTTCTTTCTGCCTTATATGATAGACTTCTTCTGATATGCTATTTATCATGTTTTTATTTCCTTTCTCCTTTCTGCATTATATGATAGACTTCTCATATGCTATTTTCATGTTTTCATTTCCTTTCTTCTTTGTGCCTCATATGATAGACTCTTTCTTATATGCTATTTATCATGTTTTTATTTCCTTTCTTCTTTCTGCCTTATATGATAGACTTCTTCTTATATGCTATTTATCATGTTTTTATTTCCTTTCTTCTTTCTGCCTTATATGAAAAACTTTTTCTTATATGCTATTTATCATGTTTTTATTTCCTTTCTCCTTTCTTCATTGCATGATAGACTTCTTCTTATATGCTATTTATCATGTTTTTATTTCCTTTCTTCTTTCTGCCTTATATGATAGACTCTTTCTTATATGCTATTTATCATCTTTTTATTTCCTTTCTTCTTTCTGCCTTATATGATAGACTTCTTCTTATATGCTATTTATCATGTTTTTATTTCCTTTCTTTTTTCTGCCTTATATGATAGACTTTTTCTTATATGCTATTTATCATGTTTTTATTTCCTTTCTCCTTTATTCATTTTACATGATAGACTTCTTCTTATATGCTATTTATCATGTTTTGATTTCTTTTCTCCTTTCTTCATTATATGACAGATTTCTTCTTATATGCTATTTATCATGTTTTTATTTCCTTTCTTCTTTCTGCCTTATATGATGGACATCTTCTTGTATGCTATTTTCAGTTTTTTTATTTCCTTTCTTCTTTCTGCCTTATATGATAGACTTCTTCTTATATGCTATTTATCATGTTTTTATTTCCTTTCTTCTTTCTGCGTTATATGATAGACTTCTTCTTATGTCTATTTATCATGTTCATATTTCCTTTCTTCTTTCTGCCTTATTTGATAGACTTCTTCTTATATGCTATTTATCATGTTTTTATTTCCTTTCTTCTTTCTGCATTATATGATAGACTTCTTCTTATATGCTATTTTCATCTTTATTTCCTTTCTTCTTTCTGCCTTATATGATAGACTTCTTCTTATATGCTATTTTCATGTTTTTATTTCCTTTCTTCTTTCTGCCTTATATGATAAACTTCTTCGTATATGCTATTTATCATGTTTTCATTTCCTTTCTTCTTTCTGCCTTATATGATAGACTTCTTCTTATATGCTATTTATCATATTTTTATTTCCTTTCTCTTCTTTCTGCCTTATATGATAGACTTCTTCTTATATGCTATTTTATCATGTTTATATTTCCTTTCTCCTTTCTTCATTACATGATAGACTTCTTCTTATATGTCTATTTATCATGTTTTTATTTCCTTTCTTCTTTCTGCCTTATATGATAGACTATTTCTTATATGCTATTTATCATGTTTTTATTTTCTTTCTTCTTTCTGCCTTATATGATAGACTCTTTTCTTAAAATATATTTTCATGTTTTTATTTCCTTTCTTCTTTCTGCCTTATATGATAGACTTCTTCTTATATGCTATTTATCATGTCTTTATTTCCTTTCTTCTTTCTGCCTTATATGATAGACTTCTTCTTATATGCTATTTATCATGTTTTTATTTCCTTTCTTTTTTCTGCCTTATATGATAGACTTTTTTCTTATATGCTATTTATCATGTTTTTATTTCCTTTCTCCTTTATTCATTATATGATAGACTTCTTCTCCTGCTATTTATCATGTTTTGATTTCTTTTCTCCCTTTCTTCATTATATGACAGATTTCTTCTTATATGCTATTTATCATGTTTTTATTTCTTTCTTCTTTCTGCCTTATATGATGGACATCTTCTTGTATGCTAGTTTTTATTTCCTTTCTTCTTTCTGCCTTATATGATAGACTTCTTCTTATATGCTATTTATCATGTTTTTATTTCCTTTCTTCTTTCTGCATATATGATAGACTTCTTCTTATATGCTATTTATCATGTTCATATTTCCTTTCTTCTTTCTGCCTTATTTGATAGACTTCTTCTTATATGCTATTTATCATGTTTTTATTTCCTTTCTTCTTTCTGCATTATATGATAGACTTCTTCTTATATGCTATTTTCATCTTTTATTTCCTTTCTTCTTTCTGCCTTATATGATAGACTTCTTCTTATATGCTATTTTCATTATTTTTATTTCCTTTCTTCTTTCTGCCTTATATGATAAACTTCTTCGTATATGCTATTTATCATGTTTTCATTTCCTTTCTTCTTTCTGCCTTATATGATAGACTTCTTCTTATATGCTATTTATCATGTTTTATTTCCTTTCTTATTTCTGCCTTATATGATAGACTTCTTCTTATATGCTATTTATCATGTTTATATTTCCTTTCTCCTTTCTTCATTACATGATAGACTTCTTCTTATATGCTATTTATCATGTTTATATTTCCTTTCTTCTTTCTGCCTTATATGATAGACTATTTCTTATATGCTATTTATCATGTTTTTATTTTCTTTCTTCTTTCTGCCTTATGATAGACTCTTTCTTAAAATATATTTTCATGTTTTTATTTCCTTTCTTCTTTCTGCCTTATATGATAGACTTCTTCTTGCCATGCTATTTATCATGTCTTTATTTCCTTTCTTCTTTCTGCCTTATATGATAGACTTCTTCTTATATGCTATTTATCATGTTTTTATTTCCTTTCTTCTTTCTGCCCTATATGATAGACTTCTTCTTATATGCTATTTATCATGTTTTTATTTCCTTTCTTCTTTCTGCCTTATATGATAGACTTCTTCTTATATGCTATTTTTATGTTTTTATTTCCTTTCTTCTTTCTGCCTTGTATGATAGACTTCTTCTTATATGCTATTTATCATGTTTTTATTTCCTTTCTCCTTTCTGCATTATGTGATAGACTTCTCATATGCTATTGTCATGTTTTCATTTCCTTTCTTCTTTGTGCCTCATGATAGACTTCTTCTTATATGCTATTTATCATGTTTTATTTCCTTTCTCCTTTCTGCGTTATATGATAGACTTCTCATATGCTATTTTCATGTTTTCATTTCCTTCTTTCTGCGTTATATGATGAACTTCTTCGTATATGCTATTTATCATGTTTTATTTCTTTCTTCTTTCTGCCTTATATGATAGACTTCTTCGTATATGCTATTTATCATATTTTTATTTCTTTCTTTTCTTTCTGCCTTATATGGTAGACTTTTTCGTATATGCTATTTATCATGTTTTATTTCCTTTCTTCTTTCTGCCTTATATGATAGACTTCTTCGTATATGCTATTTATCATGTTTTTATTTCCTTTCTTCTTTCTGCCTTATATGATAGACTTCTTCTTATATGCTATTTATCATGTTTTTATTTCCTTTCTTCTTTCTTCATTATATGATAGACTTTTCTCATATGCTATTTATCATGTTTTTATTTCCTTTCTTCTTTCTGCCTTATATCATAGACTCTTATATGCTATTTATCATGTTTTTATTTTCTTTCTTCTTTCTGCCTTATATGATAGACTCTTTCTTATATGCTGTATTTTCATGTTTTTATTTCCTTTCTTCTTTCTGCCTTATATGATAGACTTCTTCTTATATACTATTTATCATGTTCTTCTTTCTGCCTTATATGATAGACTTCTTCTTGCTATGCTATTTATCATGTTTTTATTTCCTTTCTTCTTTCTGCCTTATATGATAGACTTCTTCTTATATGCTATTTATCATGTTTATTTCCTTTCTTCTTTCTGCCTTATATGATAGACTTCTTCTTATATGCTATTTATCATGTTTTTATGTCCTTTCTTCTTTCGTTATATGATAGACTTCTTCTTATATGCTATTTATCATGTTTTTATTTCCTTTCTTCTTTCTGCCTTATATGATAGATTTCTTATTATATGCTATTTATCATGTTTTTATTTCCTTTCTCCTTTCTGCATTATATGATAGACTTCTCCTTGCTATTTTCTTTCATTTCCTTTCTTCTTTATTTTCTCATATGATAGAACTTCTTCTTATATGCTATTTATATTATTTTATTTCCTTTCTTCTTTTTAGATTATATGATAGACTTCTTCGTATATGCTATTTATCATGTTTTTATTTCCTTTCTCCTTTCTTCTTCCCATGATAGACTTCTTCGTATATGCTATTTATCATGTTTTATTTCCTTTCTTTCTGCCTTATATGATAGACTTCTTCTTATATGCTATTTATCATGTTTTATTTCGCTTTCTTCTTTCTGCCTTATCTGATAGACTTCTTCTTATATGCTATTTATCACGTTTTATTTCTTTCCTTTCTTCATTATATGATAATGACTTCATCTTCTTATATGCTATTTATCATGTTTTATTTCCTTTCTTCTTTCTGCCTTATATGATAGACTTCTTCTTATATGCTATTTATCATGTTTTTATTTCCTTTCTTCTTTCTGCCTGTGATAGACTTCTTCTTATAATACTGTTTATCATGTTTTTATTTCCTTTCTCCTTTCTGCGTTATATGATAGACTTCTCATATGCTATTTTCATGTTTTTCATTTCCTTTCTTCTTTCTGCGTTATATGATGAACTTCTTCGTATATGCTATTTATCATGTTTTTATTTCCTTTCTTCTTTCTGCCTTATATATTGACTTCTTCGTATATGCTATTTATCATGTTTTCTGCCTTATATGATAGACTTCTTCGTATATGCTAGCTTATGTTTTATTTTTCTTTCTTCTTGCTTATATGATAGACTTCTTCTTATATGCTATTTATCATGTTTTTATTTCCTTTCTCCTTTCTTCATTATACTGATAGATTTCTTCTTATATGCTATTTATCATGTTTTTTATTTCCTTTTTCTTCTTTCTGCCTTATATGATAGACTTCTTCTTATATGCTATTTATCATGTTATTATTTCCTTTTTTTCTTTCTGCCTTATATGATAGACTTTCTTATATGCTATTTATCATGTTTTTATTTCCTTTCTCCTTTCTTCATTACATGATAGACTTCTTCTTATATATGTTATGTTTTATTTCCTTTCTCCTTTCTTCATAACATCATAGACTTCTTCTTATATGCTATTTATCATGTTTTGATTTCTTTTCTCCTTTCTTCATTATATGATAGACTTCTTCTTATATGCTATTTATCATGTTTTATTTACTTTCTTCTTTCTGCCTTATATGATAGACTTCTTCTTATATGCTATTTATCATGTTTTTTATTTCCTTTCTTCTTTCTGCCTTATATGATGGACGTCTTCTTGTATGCTATTTTCAAGTTTTTATTTCGTTTCTTCTTTCTGCCTTTTATGATAGACTTCTTCTTATATGCTATTTATCATGTTTTTATTTCCTTTCTTCTTTCTGCCTTATATGATAGACTCTTTCTTATATGCTATTTATCATGTTTTTATTTCCTTTCTTCTTTCTGCCTTATATGATAGACTTCTTCTTATATGCTATTTTCATGTTTTTATTTCCTTTCTTCTTTCTGCCTTATATGATAGACTTCTTCTTATATGCTATTTTCATGTTTTTATTTCCTTTCTTCTTTCTGCCTTATATGATAGACTTCTTCTTATATGCTATTTTCATGTTTTTATTTCCTTTCTTCTTTCTGCCTTATATGATAAACTTCTTCGTATATGCTATTTATCATGTTTTCATTTCCTTTCTTCTTTCTGCCTTATATGATAGACTTCTTCTTATATGCTATTTATCATGTTTTTAATTCCTTTCTCCTTTCTTCATTACATGATAGCCTTCTTCTTATATGCTATTTATCATGTTTTTATTTTCTCTCTTCTTTCTGCCTGATATGATAGACTCTTTCTTATAATATATTTTCATGTTTTTATTTCCTTTCTTCTTTCTGCCTTATATGATAGACTTCTTCTTATATGCTATTTTCATGTTTTTATTTCCTTTCTTCTTTCTGCCTTATATGATAGACTTCTTCTTATATGCTATTTTCATGTTTTATTTCCTTTCTTCTTTCTGCCATATATGATAGACTTCTTCTTATATGCTATTTTCATGTTTTATTTCCTTTCTTCTTTCTGCCTTATATGATAAACTTCTTCGTATATGCTATTTATCATGTTTTCATTTCCTTTCTTCTTTCTGCCTTATATGATAGACTTCTTCTTATATGCTATTTATCATGTTTTTAATTCCTTTCTCCTTTCTTCATTACATGATAGCCTTCTTCTTATATGCTATTTATCATGTTTTTATTTTCTCTCTTCTTTCTGCCTTATATGATAGACTCTTTCTTATAATATATTTTCATGTTTTTTATTTGCTTTCTTCTTTCTGCCTTATATGATAGACTTCTTCTTATATGCTATTTATCATGTTTTTATTTCCTTTCTTCTTTCTGCCTTATATGATATAGACTTCTTCTTATATGCTATTTATCATGTTTTTATATCCTTTCTTCTTTCTGCCTTATATGATAGACTCTTTCTTATATGCTATTTATCATGTTTGTATTTCCTTTCTTCTTTCTGCCTTATATGATAGACTTCTTCTTATATGCTATTTATCATGTTTTTATTTCCTTTCTTCTTTCTGCCTTATATGATAGACTTTTTCTTATATGCTATTTATCATGTTTTTATTTCCTTTCTCCTTTCTTCATTACATGATAGACTTCTTCTTATATGCTATTTATCATGTTTTTATTTCCTTTCTCCTTTCTTCATTACATGATAGACTTCTTCTTATATGCTATTTATCATGTTTTGATTTCTTTTCTCCTTTCTTCATTATATGATAGACTTCTTCTTATATGCCATTTTCAAGTTTTTATTTCCTTTTCTTCTTTCTGCCTTATATGATAGACTTCTTCTTATATGCTATTTATCATGTTTTTATTTCCTTTCTTCTTTCTGCCTTATATGATAGACTCTTTCTTATATGCTATTTATCATGTTTTATTTCCTTTCTTCTTTCTACCTTATATGATAGACTCTTTCTTATATGCTATTTTCATGTTTTTATTTCCTTTCTTCTTTCTGCCTTATATGATAGACTTCTTCTTATATGCTATTTATCATGTTTTTATTTCCTTTCTTCTTTCTGCGTTATATGATAGACTTCTTCTTATATGCTATTTATCATGTTTTATTTCCTTTCTTCTTTCTGCCTTATTTGATAGACTCTTTCTTATATGCTATTTATCTTTTTATTTCCTTTCTTCTTTCTGCCTTATATGATAGACTTCTTCTTATATGCTATTTTTATGTTTTTATTTCCTTTCTTCTTTCTGCCTTATATGATAGACTTCTTCTTATATGCTATTTTCATGTTTTTATTTCCTTTCTTCTTTCTGCCTTATATGAAAAACTTCTTCGTATATGCTATTTATCATGTTTTCATTTCCTTTCCTTTCTTCTTTCTGCCTTATATGATAGACTTCTTCTTATATGCTATTTATCATGTTTTTATTTCCTTTCTTCTTTCTGCCTTATATGATAGACTTCTTCTTATATGCTATTTATCATGTTTTTATTTCCTTTCTTCTTTCTGCCTTATATGATAGACTTCTTCTTATATGCTATTTATCATGTTTTATTTCCTTTCTCCTTTCTTCATTACATGATGGCCTTCTTCTTATATGCTATTTATCATGTTTTTATTTCCTTTCTTCTTTCTGCCTTATATTATAGACTCTTTCTTATATGCTATTTATCATGTTTTTATTTTCTTTCTTCTTTCTGCCTTATATAAGTAGACTCTTTCTTACTATATATTTTCATGTTTTTATTTGCTTTCTTTTTTCTGCCTTATATGATAGACTTCTTCTTATATGCTATTTATCATGTTTTTATTTCCTTTCTTCTTTCTGCCTTATATGATAGACTTCTTCTTATATGCTATTTATCATGTTTTTATTTCCTTTCTTCTGCTTTCTGCCTTATATGATATACTTCTTCTTATATGCTATTTATCATATTTTGTATTTCCTTTCTTCTTTCTGCCTTATATGATAGACTTCTTCTTATATGCTATTTATCATGTTTTTATTTCCTTTCTTCTTTCTGCCTTATATGATAGACTTCTTCTTATATTATATTTATCATTTTTTATTTCCTTTCTTCTTTCTGCCTTATATGATAGAGTTCTTCTGATATGCTATTTATCATGTTTTATTTCCTTTCTCCTTTCTGCATTATATGATAGACTTCTCATATGCTATTTTCATGTTTTCATTTCCTTTCTTCTTTGTGCCTCATATGATAGACTCTTTCTTATATGCTATTTATCTGTGTTTATTTCCTTTCTTCTTTCTGCCTTATATGATAGACTTCTTCTTATATGCTATTTATCATGTTTTATTTCCTTTCTTCTTTCTGCCTTATATGAAAGACTTTTTCTTATATGCTATTTATCATGTTTTTATTTCCTTTCTCCTTTCTTCATTACATGATAGACTCTTTCTTATATGCTATTTATCATGTTTTTATTTCCTTTCTTCTTTCTGCCTTGTATGATAGACTTCTTCTTATATGCTATTTATCATGTTTCTATTTCCTTTCTTTTTTCTGCCTTATATGATACACTTTTTCTTATATGCTATTTATCATGTTTTTATTTCCTTTCTCCTTTCTTCATTACATGATAGACTTCTTCTTATATGCTATTTATCATGTTTTTATTTCCTTTCTCCTTTCTTCATTACATGATAGACTTCTTCTTATATGCTATTTATCATGTTTTGATTTCTTTTCTCCTTTCTTCATTATATGATAGACTTCTTCTTATATGCTATTTTCAAGTTTTTATTTGCTTTCTTCTTTCTGCCTTATATGATATCTTCTTCTTATATGCTATTTATCATGTTTTTATTTCCTTTCTTCTTTTTCTGCCTTATATGATAGACTCTTTCTTATATGCTATTTATCATGTTTTATTTCCTTTCTTCTTTCTACCTTATATGATAGACGCTTTCTTATATGCTATTTTCATGTTTTTATTTCCTTTCTTCTTTCTTCATTACATGATAGCCTTCTTCTTATATGCTATTTATCATATTTTTATTTCCTTTCTTCTTTCTGCGTTATATTATAGACTCTTTCTTATATGCTATATATCATGTTTTCATTTCCTTTCTTCTTTCTGCCTTATATGATAGGCTTCTTCTTAGCTGCTATTTTCTGTCATGTTTTTATTTCTTTCTTCTTTCTGCCTTATATGATAGACTTCTTCTTATATGCTATTTATCATGTTTTTATTTCCTTTCTTCTTTCTGCCTTATATGATAGACTTCTTCTTATATGCTATTTATCATGTTTTTATTTCCTTTCTCCTTTCTTCATTACATGATAGCCTTCTTCTTATGCTATTTATCATGTTTTTATTTCCTTTCTTCTTTCTGCCTTATATTATAGACTCTTTCTTATATGCTATTTATCATGTTTTATTTTCTTTCTTCTTTCTGCCTATTATATGATAGACTCTTTCTTATAATATATTTTCATGTTTTTATTTGCTTTCTTTTTTCTGCCTTATATGATAGACTTCTTCTTATATGCTATTTATCATGTTTTTATTTCCTTTCTTCTTTCTGCCTTATATGATAGACTTCTTCTTATATGCTATTTATCATGTTTTTATTTCCTTTCTTCTTTCTGCCTTATATGATATACTTCTTCTTATATGCTATTTATCATGTTTGTATTTCCTTTCTTCTTTCTGCCTTATATGATAGACTTCTTCTTATATGCTATTTATCATGTTTTTATTTCCTTTCTTCTTTCTGCCTTATATGATAGACTTCTTCTTATATGCTATTTATCATGTTTTTATTTCCTTTCTTCTTTCTGCCTTATATGATAGAGTTCTTCTGATATGCTATTTATCATGTTTTTATTTCCTTTCTCCTTTCTGCATTATATGATAGACTTCTCACTTATCACTATTTTCATGTTTTCATTTCCTTTCTTCTTTGTGCCTCATATGATAGACTCTTTCTTATATGCTATTTATCATGTTTTTATTTCCTTTCTTCTTTCTGCCTTATATGATAGACTTCTTCTTATATGCTATTTATCATGTTTTTATTTCCTTTCTTCTTTCTGCCTTATATGAAAGACTTTTTCTTATATGCTATTTATCATGTTTTTATTTCCTTTCTTCATTACATGATAGACTCTTTCTTATATGCTATTTATCATGTTTATTTCCTTTCTTCTTTCTGCCTTATATGATAGACTTCTTCTTATATGCTATTTATCATGTTTTATTTCCTTTCTTTTTTCTGCCTTATATGATAGACTTTTTCTTATATGCTATTTATCATGTTTTTATTTCCTTTCTCCTTTCTTCATTGTATTAGACTTCTTCTTATGTGCTAATTATCATGTTTTTATTTCCTTTCTCCTTTCTTCATTACATGATAGACTTCTTCTTATATGCTATTTATCATGTTTTGATTTCTTTTCTCCTTTCTTCATTATATGATAGACTTCTTCTTATATGCTATTTTCAAGTTTTTATTTGCTTTCTTCTTTCTGCCTTATATGATAGACTTTTTCTTATATGCTATTTATCATGTTTTTATTTCCTTTCTTCTTTCTGCCTTATATGATAGACTCTTTCTTATATGCTATTTATCATGTTTTTATTTCCTTTCTTCTTTCTACCTTATATGATAAGACTCTTTCTTATATGCTATTTTCATGTTTTTATTTCCTTTCTTCTTTCTGCCTTATATGATAGACTTCTTCTTATATGCTATTTATCATGTTTTTATTTCCTTTCTTCTTTCTGCGTTATATGATAGACTTCTTCTTATATGCTATTTATCATGTTTTTATTTCCTTTCTTCTTTCTGCCTTATTTGATAGACTCTTTCTTATGTGCTATTTATCATGTTTTTATTTCCTTTCTTCTTTCTGCCTTATATGATAGACTTCTTCTTATATGCTATTTTTATGTTTTTATTTCCTTTCTTCTTTCTGCCTTATATGATAGACTTCTTCTTATATGCTATTTTCATGTTTTATTTCCTTTCTTCTTTCTGCCTTATATGATAAACTTCTTCGTATATGCTATTTATCATGTTTTCATTTCCTTTCTTCTTTCTGCCTTATATGATAGACTTCTTCTTATATGCTATTTATCATGTTTTTAATTCCTTTCTCCTTTCTTCATTACATGATAGCCTTCTTCTTATATGCTATTTATCATGTTTTTATTTTTCTCTCTTCCTTTCTGCCTTATATGATAGACTCTTTCTTATAATATATTTTCATGTTTATATTTGCTTTCTTCTTTCTGCCTTATATGATAGACTTCTTCTTATATACTATTTATCATGTTTTTATTTCCTTTCTTCTTTCTGCCTTATATGATAGACTTCTTCTTATATGCTATTTATCATGTTTTTATTTCCTTTCTTCTTTCTGCCTTATATGATAGACTCTTTCTTATATGCTATTTATCATGTTTGTATTTCCTTTTCTTCTTTCTGCCTTATATGATAGACTTCTTCTTATATGCTATTTATCATGTTTTTATTTCCTTTCTTCTTTCTGCCTTATATGATAGACTTCTTCTTATATGCTATTTTTATGTTTTTATTTGCTTTCTTCTTTCTGCCTTATATGATAGACTTCTTCATATGCTATTTTCATGTTTTTATTTCCTTTCTTCTTTCTGCCTTATATGAAAAACTTCTTCGTATATGCTATTTATCATGTTTTCATTTCCTTTCTTCTTTCTGCCTTATATGATAGACTTCTTCTTATATGCTATTTATCATGTTTTTATTTCCTTTCTTCTTTCTGCCTTATATGATAGACTTCTTCTTATATGCTATTTATCATGTTTTTATTTCCTTTCTTCTTTCTGCCTTATATTATAGACTCTTTCTTATATGCTATTTATCATGTTTTTATTTTCTTTCTTCTTTCTGCCTTATGTGAAGTAGACTCTTTCTTATAATATGTTTTCATGTTTTTATTTGCTTTCTTTTTTCTGCCTTATATGATAGACTTCTTCTTATATGCTATTTATCATGTTTTTATTTCCTTTCTTCTTTCAGCCTTATATGATAGACTTCTTCTTATATGCTATTTATCATGTTTTTATTTCCTTTCTCCTTTCTGCATTATATGATAGACTTCTCATATGCTATTTTCATATTTTCATTTCCTTTCTTCTTTGTGCCTCATATGATAGACTCTTTCTTATATGCTATTTATCATGTTTTTATTTCCTTTCTTCTTTCTGCCTTATATGATAGACTTCTTCTTATATGCTATTTATCATGTTTTTATTTCCTTTCTTCTTTCTGCCTTATATGAAAGACTTTTTCTTATATACTATTTATCATGTTTTTATTTCCTTTCTCCTTTCTTCATTACATGATAGACTCTTTCTTATATGCTATTTATCATGTTTTTATTTCCTTTCTTCTTTCTGCCTTGTATGATAGACTTCTTCTTATATGCTATTTATCATGTTTTTTATTTCCTTTTTCTTTTTTCTGCCTTATATGATACACTTTTTCTTATATGCTATTTATCATGTTTTTATTTCCTTTCTCCTTTCTTCATTACATGATAGACTTCTTCTTATATGCTATTTATCATGTTTTTATTTCCTTTCTCCTTTCTTCATTACATGATAGACTTCTTCTTATATGCTATTTATCATGTTTTGATTTCTTTTCTCCTTTCTTCATTATATGATAGACTTCTTCTTATATGCTATTTTTCAAGTTTTTATTTGCTTTCTTCTTTCTGCCTTATGATATACTTCTTCTTATATGCTATTTATCATGTTTTTATTTCCTTTCTTCTTTCTGCCTTATATGATAGACTCTTTCTTATATGCTATTTATCATGTTTTTATTTCCTTTCTTCTTTCTACCTTATATGATAGACGCTTTCTTATATGCTATTTTCATGTTTTTATTTCCTTTCTTCTTTCTTCATTACATGATAGCCTTCTTCTTATATGCTATTTATCATGTTTTTATTTCCTTTCTTCTTTCTGCGTTATATTATAGACTCTTTCTTATATGCTATATATCATGTTTTCATTTCCTTTCTTCTTTCTGCCTTATATGATAGACTTCTTCTTATATGCTATTTATCATGTTTTTATTTCCTTTCTTCTTTCTGCCTTATATGATAGACTTCTTCTTATATGCTATTTATCATGTTTTTATTTCCTTTCTTCTTTCTGCCTTATATGATAGACTTCTTCTTATATGCTATTTATCATGTTTTTATTTCCTTTCTCCTTTCTTCATTACATGATAGCCTTCTTCTTATATGCTATTTATCATGTTTTTATTTCCTTTCTGCTTTCTGCCTTATATTATAGACTCTTTCTTATATGCTATTTATCATGTTTTATTTTCTTTCTTCTTTCTGCCTTATATGATAGACTCTTTCTTATAATATATTTTCATGTTTTTATTTGCTTTCTTTTTTCTGCCTTATATGATAGACTTCTTCTTATATGCTATTTATCATGTTTTTATTTCCTTTCTTCTTTCTGCCTTATATGATAGACTTCTTCTTATATGCTATTTATCATGTTTTTATTTCCTTTCTTCTTTCTGCCTTATATGATATACTTCTTCTTATATGCTATTTATCATGTTTGTATTTCCTTTCTTCTTTCTGCCTTATATGATAGACTTCTTCTTATATGCTATTTATCATGTTTTTATTTCCTTTCTTCTTTCAGCCTTATATGATAGAGTTCTTCTGATATGCTATTTATCATGTTTCCATTTCCCTTTCTCCTTTCTGCATTATATGATAGACTTCTCATATGCTATTTTCATGTTTTCATTTCCTTTCTTCTTTGTGCCTCATATGATAGACTCTTTCTTATATGCTATTTATCATGTTTTTATTTCCTTTCTTCTTTCTGCCTTATATGATAGACTTCTTCTTATATGCTATTTATCATGTTTTTATTTCCTTTCTTCTTTCTGCCTTATATGAAAGACTTTTTCTTATATGCTATTTATCATGTTTATTTCCTTTCTCCTTTCTTCATTACATGATAGACTCTTTCTTATATGCTATTTATCATGTTTTTATTTCCTTTCTTCTTTCTGCCTTGTATGATAGACTTCTTCTTATATGCTATTTATCATGTTTTTATTTCCTTTCTTTTTTCTGCCTTATATGATACACTTTTTCTTATATGCTATTTATCATGTTTTTATTTCCTTTCTCCCTTTCTTCATTACATGATAGACTTCTTCTTATATGTCATATTTATCATGTTTTTATTTCCTTTCTCCTTTCTTCATTACATGATAGACTTCTTCTTATATGCTATTTATCATGTTTTGATTTCTTTCTCCTTTCTTCATTATATGATAGACTTCTTCTTATATGCTATTTTCAAGTTTTTATTTGCTTTCTTCTTTCTGCCTTATATGATATACTTCTTCTTATGCTATTTATCATGTTTTTATTTCCTTTCTTCTTTCTGCCTTATATGATAGACTCTTTCTTATATGCTATTTATCATGTTTATTTCCCTTTCTTCTTTCTACCTTATATGATAGACTGCTTTCTTATATGCTATTTTCATGTTTTTATTTCCTTTCTTCTTTCTTCATTACATGATAGCCTTCTTCTTATATGCTATTTATCATGTTTTTATTTCCTTTCTTCTTTCTGCGTTATATTATAGACTCTTTCTTATATGCTATATATCATGTTTTCATTTCCTTTCTTCTTTCTGCCTTATATGATAGACTTCTTCTTATATGCTATTTATCATGTTTTTTATTTCCTTTCTTCTTTCTGCCTTATATGATAGACTTCTTCTTATATGCTATTTATCATGTTTTTATTTCCTTTCTTCTTTCTTTCTGCCTTATATGATAGACTTCTTCTTATATGCTATTTATCATGTTTTTATTTCCTTTCTCCTTTCTTCATTACATGATAGCCTTCTTCTTATATGCTATTTATCATGTTTTTATTTCCTTTCTTCTTTCTGCCTTATATTATAGACTCTTTCTAATATGCTATTTATCATGTTTTTATTTTCTTTCTTCTTTCTGCCTTATATGATGAACACTTTCTTATAATATATTTTCATGTTTATTTGCTTTCTTTTTTTCTGCCTTATATGATAGACTTCTTCTTATATGCTATTTATCATGTTTTTATTTCCTTTCTTCTTTCTGCCTTATATGATAGACTTCTTCTTATATGCTATTTATCATGTTTTTATTTCCTTTCTTCTTTCTGCCTTATATGATATACTTCTTCTTATATGCTATTTATCATGTTTGTATTTCCTTTCTTCTTTCTGCCTTATATGATAGACTTCTTCTTATATGCTATTTATCATGTTTTTATTTCCTTTCTTCTTTCTGCCTTATATGATAGACTTCTTCTTATATGCTATTTATCATGTTTTTATTTCCTTTCTTCTTTCTGCCTTATATGATAGAGTTCTTCTGATATGCTATTTATCATGTTTATTTCCTTTCTCCTTTCTGCATTATATGATAGACTTCTCATATGCTATTTTCATGTTTTCATTTCCTTTCTTCTTTGTGCCTCATATGATAGACTCTTTCTTATATGCTATTTATCATGTTTTTATTTCCTTTCTTCTTTCTGCCTTATATGATGAACTTCTTCTTATATGCTATTTATCATGTTTTTATTTCCTTTCTTCTTTCTGCCTTATATGAAAGACTTTTTCTTATATGCTATTTATCATGTTTTTATTTCCTTTTTCTCCTTTCTTCATTACATGATAGACTCTTTCTTATATGCTATTTATCATGTTTTATTTCCTTTCTTCTTTCTGCCTTATATGATAGACTTCTTCTTATATGCTATTTATCATGTTTTTATTTCCTTTTTCTTTTTTCTGCCTTATATGATAGACTTTCTTATGTGCTATTTATCATGTTTTTATTTCCTTTCTCCTTTCTTCATTACATGATAGACTTCTTCTTATGTGCTAATTATCATGTTTTTATTTCCTTTCTCCTTTCTTCACATTGCATGATAGACTTCTTCTTATATGCTATTTATCATGTTTTGATTTCTTTTTCTCCTTTCTTCATTATATGATAGACTTCTTCTTATATGCTATTTCAAGTTTTTATTTGCTTTCTTCTTTCTGCCTTATATGATGGACTTTTTCTTATATGCTATTTATCATGTTTATTTCCTTTCTTCTTTCTGCCTTATATGATAGACTCTTTCTTATATGCTATTTATCGTATTTTTTTATTTCCTTTCTTCTTTCTACCTTATATGATAGGCTCTTTCTTATGCTATTTTCCATGTTTTTATTTCCTTTCATGCCTTATATGATAGACTTCTTCTTATATGCTATTTATCATGTTTATTTCCTTTCTTCTTTCTGCGTTATATGATAGACTTCTTCTTATATGCTATTTATCATGTTTTTTATTTCCTTTCTTCTTTCTGCCTTATTTGATAGACTCTTTCTTATATGCTATTTATCATGTTTTTATTTCCTTTCTTCTTTCTGCCTTATATGATAGACTTCTTCTTATATGCTATTTTTATGTTTATTTCCTTTCTTCTTTCTGCCTTATATGATAGACTTCTTCTTATATGCTATTTTATTATTTTTTTTATTTCCTTTCTTCTTTCTGCCTTATATGATAAACTTCTTCGTATATGCTGTTATTTATCATGTTTTCATTTCCTTTTCTTCTTTCTGCCTTATATGATAGACTTCTTCTTATATGCTATTTATCATGTTTTTAATTCCTTTCTCCTTTCTTCATTACATGATAGCCTTCCTGTTATATGCTATTTATCATGTTTTTATTTTCTCTCTTCTTTCTGCCTTATATGATAGACTCTTTCATCATAATATATTTTCATGTTTATATTTGCTTTCTTCTTTCTGCCTTATATGATAGACTTCTTCTTATATACTATTTATCATGTTTTTATTTCCTTTCTTCTTTCTGCCTTATATGATAGACTTCTTCTTATATGCTATTTATCATGTTTTTATTTCCTTTTCTTCTTTCTGCCTTATATGATAGACTCTTTCTTATATGCTATTTATGTATTTTGTATTTCCTTTCTTCTTTCTGCCTTATATGATAGACTTCTTCTTATATGCTATTTATCATGTTTTTATTTCCTTTCTTCTTTCTGCCTTATATGATAGACTTCTTCACTTATATGCTATTTTTATGTTTTTATTTGCTTTCTTCTTTCTGCCTTATATGATAGACTTCTTCTTATATGCTATTTTCATGTTTTTATTTCCTTTCTTCTTTCTACCTTATATGAAAAACTTCTTCGTATATGCTATTTATCATGTTTTCATTTCCTTTCTTCTTTCTGCCTTATATGATAGACTTCTTCTTATATTAACTCTTATCATGTTTTTTTATTTCCTTTCTTCTTTCTGCCTTATATGATAGACTTCTTCTTATATGCTATTTATCATGTTTTTATTTCCTTTCTTCTTTCTGCCTTATATTATAGACTCTTTCTTATATGCTATTTATCATGTTTTTATTTTCTTTCTTCTTTCTGCCTTATGTGATAGACTCTTTCTTATAATATATTTTCATGTTTTTATTTGCTTTCTTTTTTCTGCCTTATATGATAGACTTCTTCTTATATGCTATTTATCATGTTTTTATTTCCTTTCTTCTTTCCAGCCTTATATGATAGACTTCTTCTTATATGCTATTTATCATGTTTTTTTTTTATTTCCTTTCTTCTTTCTGCCTTATATGATATACTTCTTCTTATATGCTATTTATCATGTTTGTATTTCCTTTCTTCTTTCTGCCTTATATGATAGACTTCTTCTTATATGCTATTTATCATGTTTTTATTTCCTTTCTTCTTTCTGCCTTATATGATAGACTTCTTCTTATATGCTATTTATCATGTTTTTATTTCCTTTCTTCTTTTTTCTGCCTTATATGATAGACTTCTTCTGATATGCTATTTATCATGTTTTTATTTCCTTTCTCCTTTCTGCATTATATGATAGACTTCTCATATGCTATTTTCATGTTTTCATTTCCTTTCTTCTTTGTGCCTCATATGATAGACTCTTTCTTATATGCTATTTATCATGTTTTTATTTCCTTTCTTCTTTCTGCCTTATATGATAGACTTCTTCTTATATGCTATTTATCATGTTTTTATTTCCTTTCTTCTTTCTGCCTTATATGAAAGACTTTTTCTTATATGCTATTTATCATGTTTTTATTTCCTTTCTCCTTTCTTCATTACATGATAGACTCTTTCTTATATGCTATTTATCATGTTTATTTCCTTTCTTCTTTCTGCCTTATATGATAGACTTCTTCTTATATGCTATTTATCATGTTTTTATTTCCTTTCTTTTTTCTGCCTTATATGATAGACTTTTTCTTATATGCTATTTATCATGTTTTTATTTCCTTTCTCCTTTCTTCATTACATGATAGACTTCTTCTTATATGCTATTTATCATGTTTTATTTCCTTTCTCCTTTCTTCATTACATGATAGACTTCTTCTTATATGCTATTTATCATGTTTTGATTTCTTTTCTCCTTTCTTCATTATATGATAGACTTCTTCTTATATGCTATTTTCAAGTTTTTATTTCCTTTCTTCTTTCTGCCTTATATGATAGACTTCTTCTTATATGCTATTTATCATGTTTTTATTTCCTTTCTTCTTTCTGCCTTATATGATAGACTCTTTCTTATATGCTATTTATCATGTTTTTATTTCCTTTCTTCTTTCTACCTTATATGATAGACTCTTTCTTATATGCTATTCATCATGTTTTTATTTCCTTTCTTCTTTCTGCCTTATATGATAGACTTCTTCTTATATGCTATTTATCATGTTTTTATTTCCTTTCTTCTTTCTGCGTTATATGATAGACTTCTTCTTATATGCTATTTATCATGTTTTTATTTCCTTTCTTCTTTCTGCCTTATTTGATAGACTCTTTCTTATATGCCTATTTATCATGTTTTTATTTCCTTTCTTCTTTCTGCCTTATATGATAGACTTCTTCTTATATGCTATTTTTATGTTTTTATTTCCTTTCTTCTTTCTGCCTTATATGATAGACTTCTTCTTATATGCTATTTTCATGTTTTTATTTCCTTTCTTCTTTCTGCCTTATATGATAAGCTTCTTCGTATATGCTATTTATCATGTTTTTCATTTCCTTTCTTCTTTCTGCCTTATATGATAGACTTCTTCTTATATGCTATTTATCATGTTGTTAATTCCTTTCTCCTTTCTTCATTACATGATAGCCTTCTTCTTATATGCTATTTATCATGTTTTTTATTTTCTCTCTTCTTTCTGCCTTATATGATAGACTCTTTCTTATAATATATTTTCATGTTTATTTGCTTTCTTCTTTCTGCCTTATATGATAGACTTCTTCTTATATGCTATTTATCATGTTTTTATTTCCTTTCTTCTTTCTGCCTTATATGATAGACTTCTTCTTATATGCTATTTATCATGTTTATTTCCTTTCTTCTTTCTGCCTTATATGATAGACTCTTTCTTATATGCTATTTATCATGTTTGTATTTCCTTTCTTCTTTCTGCCTTATATGATAGACTTCTTCTTATATGCTATTTATCATATTTTATTTCCTTTCTTCTTTCTGCCTTATATGATAGACTTTTTCTTATATGCTATTTATCATGTTTTTATTTCCTTTCTCCTTTCTTCACTTTACATGATAGACTTCTTCTTATATGCTATTTATCATGTTTTTATTTCCTTTCTCCTTTCTTCATTACATGATAGACTTCTTCTTATATGCTATTTATCATGTTTTGATTTCTTTTCTCCTTTCTTCATTATATGATAGACTTCTTCTTATATGCCATTTTCAAGTTTTTATTTCCTTTCTTCTTTCTGCCTTATATGATAGACTTCTTCTTATATGCTATTTATCATGTTTTTATTTCCTTTCTTCTTTCTGCCTTATATGATAGACTCTTTCTTATATGCTATTTATCATGTTTTTATTTCCTTTCTTCTTTCTACCTTATATGATAGACTCTTTCTTATATGCTATTTTCACGTTTTTATTTCCTTTCTTCTTTCTGCCTGATATGATAGACTTCTTCTTATATGCTATTTATCATGTTTTTATTTCCTTTCTTCTTTCTGCGTTATATGATAGACTTCTTCTTATATGCTATTTATCATGTTTTTATTTCCTTTCTTCTTTCTGCCTTATTTGATAGACTCTTTCTTATATGCTATTTATCATGTTTTTATTTCCTTTCTTCTTTCTGCCTTATATGATAGACTTCTTCTTATATGCTATTTTTATGTTTTTATTTCCTTTCTTCTTTCTGCCTTATATGATAGACTTCTTCTTATATGCTATTTTCATGTTTTTATTTCCTTTCTTCTTTCTGCCTTATATGAAAAACTTCTTCGTATATGCTATTTATCATGTTTTCATTTCCTTTCTTCTTTCTGCCTTATATGATAGACTTCTTCTTATATGCTATTTATCATGTTTTTATTTCCTTTCTTCTTTCTGCCTTATATGATAGACTTCTTCTTATATGCTATTTATCATGTTTTTATTTCCTTTCTTCTTTCTGCCTTATATGATAGACTTCTTCTTATATGCTATTTATCATGTTTTTATTTCCGTTCTCCTTTCTTCATTACATGATAGCCTTCTTCTTATATGCTATTTATCATGTTTTTATTTCCTTTCTTCTTTCTGCCTTATATTATAGACTCTTTTTTATATGCTATTTATCATGTTTTTATTTTCTTACTTCTTTCTGCCTTATATGATAGACTCTTTCTTATAATATATTTTCATGTTTTTATTTGCTTTCTTTTTTCTGCCTTATATGATAGACTTCTTCTTATATGCTATTTATCATGTTTTTATTTCCTTTCTTCTTTCTGCCTTATATGATAGACTTCTTCTTATATGCTATTTATCATGTTTTTATTTCCTTTCTTCTTTCTGCCTTATATGATATACTTCTTCTTATATGCTATTTATCTTGTTTGTATTTCCTTTCTTCTTTCTGCCTTATATGATAGACTTCTTCTTATATGCTATTTATCATGTTTTTATTTCCTTTCTTCTTTCTGCCTTATATGATAGACTTCTTTTTATATGCTATTTATCATGTTTTCATTTCCTTTCTTCTTTCTGCCTTATATGATAGACTTCTTCTGATATGCTATTTATCATGTTTTTATTTCCTTTCTCCTTTCTGCATTATATGATAGACTTCTCATATGCTATTTTCATGTTTTCATTTCCTTTCTTCTTTGTGCCTCATATGATAGACTCTTTCTTATATGCTATTTATCATGTTTTTATTTCCTTTCTTCTTTCTGCCTTATATGATAGACTTCTTCTTATCTGCTATTTATCATGTTTTTATTTCCTTTATTCTTTCTGCCTTATATGAAAGACTTTTTCTTATATGCTATTTATCATGTTTTTATTTCCTTTCTCCTTTCTTCATTACATGATAGACTCTTTCTTATATGCTATTTATCATGTTTTTATTTCCTTTCTTCTTTTTCTGCCTTATATGATAGACTTCTTCTTATATGCTATTTATCATGTTTTTATTTCCTTTCTTTTTTCTGCCTTATATGATAGACTTTTTCTTATATGCTATTTATCATGTTTTTATTTCCTTTCTCCTTTCTTCATTACATGATAGACTTCTTCTTATATGATATTTATCATGTTTTTATTTCCTTTCTCCTTTCTTCATTACATGATAGACTTCTTCTTATATGCTATTTATCATGTTTTGATTTCTTTTCTCCTTTCTTCATTATATGATAGACTTCTTCTTATATGCTATTTTCAAGTTTTTATTTCCTTTCTTCTTTCTGCCTTATATGATAGACTTCTTCTTATATGCTATTTATCATGTTTTTATTTCCTTTCTTCTTTCTGCCTTATATGATAGACTCTTTCTTATATGCTATTTATCATGTTTTTATTTCCTTTCTTCTTTCTACCTTATATGATAGACTCTTTCTTATATGCTATTTTCATGTTTTAATTTCCTTTCTTCTTTCTGCCTTATATGATAGACTTCTTCTTATATGCTATTTATCATGTTTTTATTTCCTTTCTTCTTTCTGCGTTATAAGATAGACTTCTTCTTATATGCTATTTATCATGTTTTTATTTCCTTTCTATTCTTCTGCCTTATTTGATAGACTCTTTCTTATATGCTATTTATCATGTTTTTATTTCCTTTCTTCTTTCTGCCTTATATGATAGACTTCTCTATATGCTATTTTTATGTTTTTATTTCCTTTCTTTCTTCTGCCTTATATGATAGACTTCTTCTTATATGTTATTTTCATGTTTTTATTTCCTTTCTTCTTTCTGCCTTATATGATAAACTTCTTCGTATATGCTATTTATCATGTTTTCATTTCCTTTCTTCTTTCTGCCTTATATGATAGACTTCTTCTTTATATGCTATTTATCATGTTTGTATTTTCTTCTTCTGCCTTATATGATTGACTTCTTCTTATATGCTATTTATCATGTTTTTATTTTCTTCTTTCTGCCTTATATGATAGACTTCTTCTTATATGCTATTTATCTTATTTTTATTTCCTTTCTCCTTTCTTCATTACATGATAGCCTTCTTCTTATATGCTATTTATCATGTTTTTATTTCCTTTCTTCTTTCTGCCTTATATTATAGACTCTTCTTATATGCTATTTATCATGTTTTTATTTTCTTTTCTTCTTCTGCCTTATATGATAGACTCTTTCTTATAATATATTTCTATGTTTTTATTTGCTTTTTATTTTCTGCCTTATATGATAGACTTCTTCTTATATGCTATTTATCATGTTTTTTATTTCTTCTTCTTTTCTGCCTTATATGATAGATCTCTTTCTATATGCTATTTATCATGTTTTTTATTTCCTTTCTTCTTTCTGCGTTATATGATATACTTCTTCTTATATGCTATTTATCATGTTTGTATTTCCTTTCTTCTTTCTGCCTTATATGATAGACTTCTTCTATATGCTATTTATCATGTTTTTTATTTCCTTTCTTCTTTCTGCCTTATATGATAGACTTCTTCTATATGCTATTTATCATGTTTTTATTTCCTTTCTTCTTCTGCCTTATATGATAGACTTCTTCTGATATGCTATTTATCATGTTTTTTATTTCCTTTCTCCTTTCTTACTATATGATAGACTTCTCATATGCTATTTTCATATTTTCATTTCCTTTCTTCTTTGTGCCTCATATGATAGACTCTTTCTTATATGCTATTTATCATGTTTTTATTTCCTTTCTTCTTTCTGCCTTATATGATAGACTTCCTTCTTTATATGCTATTTATCATGTTTTTATTTCCTTTCTTCTTTCTGCCTTATATGAAAGACTTTTCTTAAATGCTATTTATCATGTTTATTTCCTTTCTCCTTTCTTCATTACATGATAGACTCTTTCTTATATGCTATTTATCATAAGCTTTATTTCCTTTCTTCTTTCTGCCTTATATGATAGACTTCTTCTTATATGCTATTTATCATGTTTTTATTTCTTTTTCTGCCTTATATGAAAGACTTTTTCTTATATGCTATTTATCATGTTTTTATTTCCTTTGTCCTTTATTCATTACATGATAGACTTCTTCTTATATGCTATTTATCATGTTTTGATTTCTTTTCTCCTTTCTTCATTATATGATAGATTTCTTCTTATATGCTATTTATCATGTTTTTATTTCCTTTCTTCTTTCTGCCTTATATGATAGACTTCTTCTTATATGCTATTTATCAAGTTTTTATTTCCTTTCTTCTTTCTGCCTTATATGATGGACATCTTCTTGTATGCTATTTTCAAGTTTTTATTTCCTTTCTTCTTTCTGCCTTATATGATAGACTTCTTCTTATATGCTATTTATCATGTTTTTATTTCCTTTCTTCTTTCTGCGTTATATGATAGACTTCTTCTTATATGCTATTTATCATGTTCATATTTCCTTTCTTCTTTCTGCCTTATTTGATAGACTTCTTCTTATATGCTATTTATCATGTTTTTATTTCCTTTCTTCTTTCTGCCTTATATGATAGACTTCTTCTTATATGCTATTTTCATCTTTTTATTTCCTTTCTTATTTCTGCCTTATATGATAGACTTCTTCTTATATGCTATTTATCATGTTTTTATTTCCTTTCTTCTTTCTGCCTTATATGATAAACTTCTTCGTATATGCTATTTATCATGTTTTCATTTCCTTTCTTCTTTCTGCCTTATATGATAGACTTCTTCTTTTATGCTATTTATCATGTTTTTATTTCCTTTCTTCTTTCTGCCTTATATGATAGACTTCTTCTTATATGCTATTTATCATGTTTTTATTTCCTTTCTCCTTTCTTCATTACATGATAGACTTCTTCTTATATGCTATTTATCATGTTTTTATTTCCTTTCTTCTTTCTGCCTTATATGATAGACTATTTCTTATATGCTATTTATCATGTTTTTATTTTCTTTCTTCTTTCTGCCTTATATGATAGACTCTTTCTTATAATATATTTTCATGTTTTTATTTCCTTTCTTCTTTCTGCCTTATATGATAGACTTCATCTTATATGCTATTTATCATGTCTTTATTTCCTTTCTTCTTTCTGCCTTATATGATAGACTTCTTCTTATATGCTATTTATCATGTTTTTATTTCCTTTCTTCTTTCTGCCTTATATGATAGACTTCTTCTTATATGCTATTTTCATGTTTTTATTTCCTTTCTTCTTTCTGCCTTATATGATAAACTTCTTCGTATATGCTATTTATCATGTTTTCATTTCCTGTCTTCTTTCTGCCTTATATGATAGACTTCTTCTTATATGCTATTTATCATGTTTTTATTTCCTTTCTTCTTTCTGCCTTATATGATAGACTTCTTCTTATATGCTATTTATCATGTTTTTATTTCCTTTCTCCTTTCCTCATTACATGATAGACTTCTTCTTATATGCTATTTATCATGTTTTTATTTCCTTTCTTCGTTCTGCCTTATATGATAGACTATTTCTTATATGCTATTTATCATGTTTTTATTTTCTTTCTTCTTTCTGCCTTATATGATAGACTCTTTCTTATAATATATTTTCATGTTTTTATTTCCTTTCTTCTTTCTGCCTTATATGATAGACTTCTTCTTATATGCTATTTATCATGTCTTTATTTCCTTTCTTCTTTCTGCCTTATATGATAGACTTCTTCTTATATGCTATTTATCATGTTTGTATTTCCTTTCTTATTTCTGCCTTATATGATTGACTTCTCTTATATGCTATTTTTCATGTTTTTATTTCCTTTCTTCTTTCTGCCTTATATGATAGACTTCTTTCTTATATGCTATTTATCATGTTTTTATTTTCTCCTTTCTTCATTACATGATAGCCTTCTTATATGCTATTTATCATGTTTTTATTTTCTTCTTTCTGCCTTATATTATAGACTCTTTCTTATATGCTATTTATCATGTTTTTATTTTCTTTCTTCTTTCTGCCTTATATGATAGACTTTTCTATAATATATTTTCATGTTTTTGTTTGCTTTTTATTTCTGCCTTATATGATAGGACTTCTTCTTATATGCTATTTATCATGTTTTTATTTCCTTTCTTCTTTCTGCCTTATATGATAGACTTCTTCTTATATGCTATTTATCATGTTTTTATTTCCTTTCTTCTTCTGCCTTATATGATATACTTCTTCTTATATGCTATTTATCATGTTTGTATTTCCTTTCTTCTTTCTGCCTTATATGATAATTTTCCTTATATGCTATTTATCATGTTTTTATTTCCTTTCTTCTTTCTGCCTTATATGATAGACTTCTTCTTATATGCTATTTATCATGTTTTTATTTCCTTTCTTCTTTCTGCCTTATATGATAGACTTCTTCTGACATGCTATTTATCATGTTTTTATTTTCTCCTTTCTGCATTATATGATTGACTTCTCATATGCTATTTTCATGTTTTCATTTCCTTTTCTTCTTTGTGCCTCATATGATAGACTCTTTCTTATATGCTATTTATCATGTTTTTATTTCCTTTCTTCTTTCTGCCTTATATGATAGATTTCTTTCTTCTTATATGCTATTTATCATGTTTTTATTTCCTTTCTTTTTTCTGCCTTATATGATAGACTTTTTCTTATATGCTATTTATCATGTTTTTATTTCCTTTCTCCTTTATTCATTACATGATAGACTCTTCTTTATATGCTATTTATCATGTTTTGATTTCTTTTCTCCTTTCTTCATTATATGATAGATTTCTTCTATATGCTATTTATCATGTTTTTATTTCCTTTCTTCTTTCTGCCTTATATGATAGACTTCTTCTTATATGCTATTTATCAAGTTTTTATTTCCTTTCTTCTTTCTGCATTGCCTTATATGATGGACATCTTCTTTTGTATGCTATTTTCAAGTTTTTATTTCCTTCTTCTTTTCTGCCTTATATGATAGACGTCTTCTTATATGCTATTTATCATGTTTTTATTTCTTCTTCTTTCATGTTATATGATAGACTTCTTCTTATGAGTATGCTATTTATCATGTTCATATTTCTCTTTCTCTTTCTGCCTTATTTGATAGACTTCTTCTTATATGCTATTTATCATGTTTTTATTTCCTTTCTTTTTTCTGCCTCATATGATAGACTTCTTCTTATATGCTATTTTCATCTTTTTTTATTTCCTTTCTTCTTTCTGCCTTATATGATAGACTTCTTCTTATATGCTATTTTCATGTTTTTATTTCCTTTCTCTTCTTTCTGCCTTATATGATAAACTTCTTCGTATATGCTATTTATCATGTTTTCATTTCCTTTCTTCTTTCTGCCTTATATGATAGACTTCTTCTTATATGCTATTTATCATGTTTTTATTTCCTTTCTTCTTTCTGCCTTATATGATAATTTCTTCTTATATGCTATTTATCATGTTTTTATTTCCTTTCTCCTTTCTTCATTACATGATAGACTTCTTCTTATATGCTATTTATCATGTTTTTATTTCCTTTCTTCTTTCTGCCTTATATGATAGACTATTTCTTATATGCTATTTATCATGTTTTTATTTTCTTTCTTCTTTCTGCCTTATATGATAGACTCTTTCTTATAATATATTTTCATGTTTTTATTTCCTTTCTTCTTTCTGCCTTATATGATAGACTTCTTCTTATATGCTATTTATCATGTCTTTATTTCCTTTCTTCTTTCTGCCTTATATGATAGACTTCTTCTTATATGCTATTTATCATGTTTTTTATTTCCTTTTCTTCTTTCTGCCTTATATGATAGACTTTCTTCTTATATGCTATTTATCATGTTTTTATTTCCTTTCTTCTTTCTGCCTTATATGATAGACTTCTTATTTAATGCTATTTATCATGTTTTTATTTCTTCTTTCTGCCTTGTATGATAGACTTCTTCTTATATGCTATTTATCATGTTTTTATTTCCTTTTCTCCTTTCTGCATTATATGATAGACTTCTCATATGCTATTACTGTGTTTTCATTTCCTTTCTTCTTTGTGCCTCACATGATAGACTTCTTCTTATATGCTATTTATCATGTTTTTATTTCCTTCTCCTTTCTGGGTGTTATATGATAGACTTTCATATGCTATTTTCATGTTTTCATTTCCTTCTTTCTGCGTTATATGATAGACTTTCGTATATGCTATTTATCATGTTTTTATTTCCTTTCTTCTTCTGCCTTATATGATAGACTTTCGTATATGCTATTTATCATGTTTTTATTTCCTTTCTTCTTTCTGCCTTATATGATAGACTTCTTCGTATATGCTATTTATCATGTTTTCATTTCCTTCTTCTTCTGCCCCATATGATAGACTTTCGTATATGCTATTTATCATGTTTTTTATTTCCTTTCTTCTTTCTGCCTTATATGATAGACTTCTTCTTATATGCTACTTATCATGTTTTTATTTCCTTTCTTCTTTCTTCATTATATGATAGACTTTTTCATATGCTATTTATCATGTTTTTATTTCCTTTCTTCTTTCTGCCTTATATCATAGACCCTTATATTCTATTTATCATGTTTTTATTTTCTTTCTTCTTTCTGCCTTATATGATAGACTCTTTTCTTATATGCCATTTTCTATGCTTTTTATTTCTTTCTTTCTGCCTTATATGATAGACTTTTCTTATATGCTATTTATCATGTTTTTATTTCCTTTCTTCTTTCTGCCTTATATGATAGACTTCTTCTTATATACTATTTATCATGTTTTTATTTCTTTCTTCTTCTGCCTTATATGATAGACTTTCATATCCTACTTATCATGTTTTTATTTCCTTTCTTCTTTCTGCGTTATATTGGATAGACTTCTTCTTATATGCTATTATCATGCTTTATTTCCTTCTTTTTCTGCCTTATATGATAGACTTCTTATTATATGCTATTTATCAGTTTTTATTTTCTTCTTTCTGCATAATATGATAGACTTTTCCTTATATGCTATTTATCATGTTTTTATTTCTTTCTTCTTTCTGCCTTATATGATAGACTTCTTCTTATATGCTATTTATCATGTTTTTATTTCCTTTCTTCTTTCTGCGTTATATGATAGACTTCTTCTTATATGCTATTTATCATGTTTTTATGTCCTTTCTTCTTTCTGCGTTATATGATAGACTTCTTCTTATATGCTATTTATCATGTTTTTTAGTTTCCTTTCTTCTTTCTGCCTTATATGATAGATTTCTTATTATATGCTATTTATCATGTTTTTATTTTCTCTTTTTCTGCATTATATGATAGACTTCTCATATGCTATTGTCATGTTTTCATCTTTCTTCTTTGTGCCTCACATGATAGACTTCTTCTTATATGCTATTTATCATGTTTTTATTTCCTTTCTTCTTTTCTGCCTTATATGATAGACTATTTCTTATATGCTATTTATCATGTTTTTATTTTCTTTCTTCTTCTGCCTTATATGATAGACTCTTTTCTTATAATATATTTTCATGTTTTTATTTCCTTTCTTCTTTCTGCCTTATATGATAGACTTCTTCTTATATGCTATTTATCATGTCTTTATTTCCTTTCTTCTTTCTGCCTTATATGATAGACTTCTTCTTATATGCTATTTATCATGTTTTTATTTCCTTTCTTCTTCTGCCTTATATGATAGACTTCTTCTTATATGCTATTTATCATGTTTTTATTTCCTTTCTTCTTTCTGCCTTATATGATAGACTTCTTATTTAATGCTATTTATCATGTTTTTATTTCCTTTCTTCTTTCTGCCTTGTATGATAGACTTCTTCTTATATGCTATTTATCATGTTTTTATTTCTTTTCCTTTCTGCATTATATGATAGACTTCTCATATGCTATTGTCATGTTTTCATTTCCTTTCTTCTTTGTGCCTCACATGATAGACTTCTTCTTATATGCTATTTATCATGTTTTTATTTCCTTTTCCTTTCTGTGTTATATGATAGACTTCTCATATGCTATTTTCATGTTTTCATTTCCTTCTTTCATGTTATATGATAGACTTCTTCGTATATGCTATTTATCATGTTTTTATCTTTCTTCTTTCTGCCTTATATGATAGACTTTCGTATATGCTATTTATCATGTTTTTATTTCCTTTCTTCTTTTCTGCCTTATATGATAGACTTCTTCGTATATGCTATTTATCATAAGCTTTGCTTCCTTTCTTTCTGCCCTATATGATAGACTCTTCGTATATGCTATTTATCATGTTTTTATTTCCTTTCTTCTTTCTGTCTTATATGATAGACTTCCTTCTTTATATGCTACTTAATGTTTTTATTTCCTTCTTCTTTCTTCATTATATGATAGACTTTTTTTCATATGCTATTTATCATGTTTTTATTTCCTTTCTTCTTTCTGCCTTATATCATAGACTTTTATATTCCATTTATCATGTTTTTATTTTCTTTCTTCTTTCTGCCTTATATGATAGACTCTTTCTTATATGCCATTTTCATGTTTTTATTTCTTTCTTCTTTCTGCCTTATATGATAGACTTCTTCTTATATGCTATTTATCATGTTTTTATTTCCTTTCTTCTTTCTGCCTTATATGATAGACTTCTTCTTATATACTATTTATCATGTTTTTAATTCTTTCTTCTTTCTGCCTTATATGATAGACTTCTTCTTATATCCTATTTATCATGTTTTTATTTCTTCTTCTTTCTGCGTTATATGATAGACTTCTTTTCCTTATATGCTATTATCATGTTTTTATTTCTTTCTTCTTTCTGCCTTATATGATAGACTTCTTATTATATGCTATTTATCATGTTTATTTTCTTCTTTCTGCATAATATGATAGACTTCTTCTTATATGCTATTTATCATGTTTTTATTTCCTTTCTTCTTTCTTGCCTTATATGATAGACTTCTTCTTATATGCTATTTATCATGTTTTTATTTCCTTTCTTCTTTCTGCGTTATATGATAGACTTCTTCTTATATGCTATTTATCATGTTTTTATGTCCTTTCTTCTTTCTGCGTTATATGATAGACTTCTTCTTATATGCTATTTATCATGTTCATATTTCCTTTCTTCTTTCTGCCTTATTTGATAGACTCTTCTTATATGCTATTTATCATGTTTTTATTTCCTTTCTTCTTCTGCCTTATATGATAGACTTTCTTCTTATATGCTATTTTCATCTTTTTATTTCCTTTCTTCTTTCTTGCCTTATATGATAGACTTTCTTCTTATATGCTATTTTCATGTTTTTATTTCCTTTCTTCTTTCTGCCTTATATGATAAACTTCTTCGTATATGCTATTTAATATGTTTTCATTTCCTTTCTTCTTTCTGCCTTATATGATAGACTTCTTCTTTATATGCTATTTATCATGTTTTTATTTCCTTTTTTCTTTCCTTGCCTTTTATGGTAGACTTCTTCTTATATGCTATTTATCATGTTTTTATTTCCTTTCTCCTTTCTTCATTACATGATAGACTTCTTCTTATATGCTATTTATCATGTTTTTATTTCCTTTCTTCTTTCTGCCTTATATGATAGACTATTTCTTATATGCTATTTATCATGTTTTTATTTTCTTTCTTCTTTCTGCCTTATATGATAGACTCTTTCTTATAATATATTTTCATGTTTTTATTTCCTTTCTTCTTTCTGCCTTATATGATAGACTTCTTCTTATATGCTATTTATCATGTCTTTATTTCCTTTCTTCTTTCTGCCTTATATGATAGACTTCTTCTTATATGCTATTTTCATGTTTTTATTTCCTTTCTTCTTTCTGCCTTATATGATAAACTTCTTCGTATATGCTATTTATCATGTTTTCATTTCCTTTCTTCTTTCTGCCTTATATGATAGACTTCTTCTTATATGCTATTTATCATGTTTTTATTTCCTTTCTTCTTTCTGCCTTATATGATAGACTTCTTCTTATATGCTATTTATCATGTTTTTATTTCCTTTCTCCTTTCTTCATTACATGATAGACTTCTTCTTATATGCTATTTATCATGTTTTTATTTCCTTTCTTCTTTCTGCCTTGTATGATAGACTTCTTCTTATATGCTATTTATCACGTTTTTATTTCCTTTCTCCTTTCTTCATTATATGATAGACTTCTTCTTATATGCTATTTATCATGTTTTTATTTCCTTTCTTCTTTCTGCCTTATATGATAGACTTCTTCTTATATGCTATTTATCAAGTTTTTATTTCCTTTCTTCTTTCTGCCTTATATGATGGACATCTTCTTGTATGCTATTTTCAAGTTTTTATTTCCTTTCTTCTTTCTGCCTTATATGATAGACTTCTTCTTATATGCTATTTATCATGTTTTTATTTCCTTTCTTCTTTCTGCGTTATATGATAGACTTCTTCTTATATGCTATTTATCATGTTCATATTTCCTTTCTTCTTTCTGCCTTATTTGATAGACTTCTTCTTATATGCTATTTATCATGTTTTTATTTCCTTTCTTCTTTCTGCCTTATATGATAGACTTCTTCTTATATGCTATTTTCATCTTTTTATTTCCTTTCTTCTTTCTGCCTTATATGATAGACTTCTTCTTATATGCTATTTTCATGTTTTTATTTCCTTTCTTCTTTCTGCCTTATATGATAAACTTCTTCGTATATGCTATTTATCAAGTTTTCATTTCGTTTCTTCTTTCTGCCTTATATGATAGACTTCTTCTTATATGCTATTTATCATGTTTTTATTTCCTTTCTTCTTTCTGCCTTATATGATAGACTTCTTCTTATATGCTATTTATCATGTTTTTATTTCCTTTCTCCTTTCTTCATTACATGATAGACTTCTTCTTATATGCTATTTATCATGTTTTTATTTCCTTTCTTCTTTCTGCCTTATATGATAGACTATTTCTTATATGCTATTTATCATGTTTTTATTTTCTGTCTTCTTTCTGCCTTATATGATAGACTCTTTCTTATAATATATTTTCATGTTTTTATTTCCTTTCTTCTTTCTGCCTTATATGATAGACTTCTTCTTATATGCTATTTATCATGTCTTTATTTCCTTTCGTCTTTCTGCCTTATATGATAGACTTCTTCTTATATGCTATTTATCATGTTTTTATTTCCTTTCTTCTTTCTGCCTTATATGATAGACTTCTTCTTATATGCTATTTTCATGTTTTTATTTCCTTTCTTCTTTCTGCCTTATATGATAAACTTCTTCGTATATGCCTATTTATCATGTTTTCATTTCCTTTCTTCTTTCTGCCTTATATGATAGACTTCTTCTTATATGCTATTTATCATGTTTTCATTTCCTTTCTTCTTTCTGCCTTATATGATAGACTTCTTCTTATATGCTATTTATCATGTTTATTTCCTTTCTCCTTTTCTTCATTACATGATAGACTTCTTCTTATATGCTATTTATCATGTTTTTATTTCCTTTCTTCTTTCTGCCTTATATGATAGACTATTTCTTATATGCTATTTATCATGCTTTTATTTTCTTTCTTCTTTCTGCCTTATATGATAGACTCTTTCTTATAATATATTTTCATGTTTTTATTTCCTTTCTTCTTTCTGCCTTATATGATAGACTTCTTCTTATATGCTATTTATCATGTTTTTATTTCCTTTCTTCTTTCTGCCTTATATGATAGACTTCTTCTTATATGCTATTTATCATGTTTTTATTTCCTTTCTTCTTTCTGCCTTATATGATAGACTTCTTATTTAATTCTATTTATCATGTTTTTATTTCCTTTCTTCTTTCTGCCTTGTATGATAGACTTCTTCTTATATGCTATTTATCATGTTTTTATTTCCTTTCTCCTTTCTGCATTATATGATAGACTTCTCATATGCTATTGTCATGTTTTCATTTCCTTTCTGCTTTGTGCCTCACATGATAGACTTCTTCTTATATGCTATTTATCATGTTTTTATTTCCTTTCTCCTTTCTGCGTTATATGATAGACTTCTCATATGCTATTTTTCATGTTTTCATTTACTTCTTTCTGCGTTATATGATAGACTTCTTCGTATATGCTATTTATCATGTTTTTATTTCCTTTCTTCTTTCTGCCTTATATGATAGACTTCTTCTTATATGCTATTTATCATGTTTTTATTTCCTTTCTTCTTTCTGCCTTATATGATAGACTTCTTCTTATATGCTATTTATCATGTTTTATTTCCTTTCTCCTTTCTTCATTACATGATAGACTTCTTCTTATATACTATTTATCATGTTTTATTTCCTTTCTTCTTTCTGCCTTATATGATAGACTATTTCTTATATGCTATTTATCATGTTTTTTATTGTCTTTCTTCTTTCTGCCTTATATGATAGACTCTTTCTTATAATATATTTTCATGTTTTTATTTCCTTTCTTCTTTCTGCCTTATATGATAGACTTCTTCTTATATGCTATTTATCATGTCTTTATTTCCTTTCTTCTTTCTGCCTTATATGATAGACTTCTTCTTATATGCTATTTATCATGTTTATTTCCTTTCTTCTTTCTGCCTTATATGATATACTTCTTCTTATATGCTATTTTCATGTTTTTATTTCCTTTCTTCTTTCTGCCTTATATGATAAACTTCTTCGTATATGCTATTTATCATGTTTTCATTTCCTTTCTTCTTTCTGCCTTATATGATAGACTTCTTCTTATATGCTATTTATCATGTTTTTATTTCCTTTCTTCTTTCTGCCTTATATGATAGACTTCTTCTTATATGCCTATTTATCATGTTTTTTATTTCCTTTCTCCTTTCTTCATTTCATGATAGACTTCTTCTTATATGCTATTTATCATGTTTTTATTTCCTTTCTTCTTTCTGCCTTATATGATAGACTATTTCTTATATGCTATTTATCATGTTTTTATTTTCTTTCTTCTTTCTGCCTTATATGATAGACTCTTTCTTATAATATATTTTCATGTTTTTTTATTTCCTTTCTTCTTTTCTGCCTTATATGATAGACTTCTTCTTATATGCTATTTATCATGTTTTTATTTCCTTTCTTCTTTCTGCCTTATATGATAGACTTCTTCTTATATGCTATTTATCATGTTTTTAATTTCCTTTCTTCTTTCTGCCTTATATGATGAACTGTTGTTTAATTCTATTTATCATGTTTTTATTTCCTTTCTTCTTTCTGCCTTGTATGATAGACTTCTTCTTATATGCTATTTATCATGTTTTTATTTCCTTTCTCCTTTCTGCATTATATGATAGACTTCTCATATGCTATTGTCATGTTTTCATTTTCCTTTCTGCTTTGTGCCTCACATGATAGACTTCTTCTTATATGCTATTTATCATGTTTTTATTTCCTTTCTCCTTTCTGCGTTATATGATAGACTTCTCATATGCTATTTTCATGTTCATTTACTTCTTTCTGCGTTATATGATAGACTTCTTCGTATATGCTATTTATCATGTTTTATTTCCTTTCGTCTTTCTGCCTTATATGATAGACTTCTTCTTATATGCTATTTATCATGTTTTTATTTCCTTTCTTCTTTCTGCCTTATATGATAGACTTCTTCTTATATGCTATTTATCATGTTTTTATTTCCTTTCTCCTTTCTTCATTACATGATAGACTTCTTCTTATATGCTATTTATCATGTTTTTATTTCCTTTCTTCTTTCTGCCTTATATGATAGACTATTTCTTATATGCTATTTATCATGTTTTTATTTTCTTTCTTCTTTCTGCCTTATATGATAGACTCTTTCTTATAATATATTTTCATGTTTTTATTTCCTTTCTTCTTTCTGCCTTATATGATAGACTTCTTCTTATATGCTATTTATCATGTCTTTATTTCCTTTCTTCTTTCTGCCTTATATGATAGACTTCTTCTTATATGCTATTTATCATGTTTTATTTCCTTTCTTCTTTCTGCCTTATATGATAGACTTCTTCGTATATGCTATTTATCATGTTTATTTCCTTTCTTCTTTCTGCCTTATATGATAGACTTCTTCGTATATGCTATTTATCATGTTTTTATTTCCTTTCTTTCTGCCTCATATGATAGACTTCTTCTTATATGCTATTTATCATGTTTTTATTTCCTTTCTTCTTTCTTCATTATATGATAGACTTTTTCTCATATGCTATTTATCATGTTTTTATTTCCTTTCTTCTTTCTGCCTTATATCATAGACTCTTATATGCTATTTATCATGTTTTATTTTCTTTCTTCTTTCTGCCTTATATGATAGACTCTTTCTTATATGCTATTTTCATGTTTTTATTTCCTTTCTTCTTTCTGCCTTATATGATAGCTTCTTCTTATATGCTATTTATCATGTTTTTATTTCCTTTCTTCTTTCTGCCTTATATGATAGACTTCTTCTTATATGCTATTTATCATGTTTTTTATTTCCTTTCTTCTTTCTGCCTTATATGATAGACTTCTTCTTATATCCTATTTATCATGTTTTTATTTCCTTTCTTCTTTCTGCGTTATATGATAGACTTCTTACTTATATGCTATTTATCATGTTTTATTTCCTTTCTTCTTTCTGCCTTATATGATAGACTTCTTATTATATGCTATTTATCATGTTTTTATTTCCTTTCTTCTTTCTGCATAATATGATAGACTTCTTCTTATATGCTATTTATCATGTTTTTATTTCCTTTCTTCTTTCTGCCTTATATGATAGACTTCTTCTTATATGCTATTTATCATGTTTTTATTTCCTTTCTTCTTTCTGCCTTATATGATAGACTTCTTCTTATATGCTATTTATCATGTTTTTATGTCCTTTCTTCTTTCTGCGTTATATGATAGACTTCTTCTTATATGCTATTTATCATGTTTTTATTTCCTTTCTTCTTTCTGCCTTATATGATAGATTTCTTATTATATGCTATTTATCATGTTTATTTCCTTTCTCCTTTCTGCATTATATGATAGACTTCTCATATGCTATTTTCATGTTTCCTTTCTTCTTTGTGCCTCATATGACTTCTTCTTATGTGCTATTTATCATGTTTATTTCCTTTCTTCTTTTTTTTTTTATATGATAGACTTCTTCGTATATGCTATTTATCATGTTTTTATTTCCTTTCTCCTTTCTTCATTACATGATAGACTTCTTCGTATATGCTATTTATCATGTTTTTATTTCCTTTCTTCTTTCTGCCTTATATGATAGACTTCTTCTTATGCTATTTATCATGTTTTTATTTCCTTTCTTCTTTCTGCCTTATATGATAGACTTCTTCTTATATGCTATTTATCACGTTTTTATTTCCTTTCTCCTTTCTTCATTATATGATAGACTTCTTCTTATATGCTATTTATCATGTTTTTATTTCCTTTCTTCTTTCCTTATATGATAGACTTCTTCTTATATGCTATTTATCATGTTTTTATTTCCTTTCTTCTTTCTGCCTTATATGATAGACTTCTTCTTATATGCTATTTATCATGTTTTATTTCCTTTCTCCTTTCTGCGTTATATGATAGACTTCTCATATGCTATTTTCATGTTTTCATTTCCTTTATTCTTTCTGCGTTATATGATAGACTTCTTCGTATATGCTATTTATCATGTTTTATTTCCTTTCTTCTTTCTGCCTTATATGATAGACTTCTTCGTATATGGTATTTATCATGTTTTTATTTCCTTTCTTCTTTCTGCCTTATATGATAGACTTCTTCGTATATGCTTTTTATCATGTTTTTATTTCCTTTCTTCTTTCTGCCTTATATGATAGACTTCTTCTTATATGCTATTTTCATGCACACATTTCCTTTCTTCTTTCTGCCTTATATGATAAACTTCTTCGTATATGCTATTTATCATGTTTTCATTTCCTTTCTTCTTTCTGCCTTATATGATAGACTTCTTCTTATATGCTATTTATCATGTTTTTATTTCCTTTCTTCTTTCTGCCTTATATGATAGACTTCTTCTTATATGCTATTTATCATGTTTTTATTTCCTTTCTCCTTTCTTCATTACATGATAGACTTCTTCTTATATGCTATTTATCATGTTTTATTTCCTTTCTTCTTTCTGCCTTATATGATAGACTATTTCTTATATGCTATTTATCATGTTTTTATTTTCTTTCTTCTTTCTGCCTTATATGATAGACTCTTTCTTATAATATATTTTCATGTTTTTATTCCTTTCTTCTTTCTGCCTTATATGATAGACTTCTTCTTATATGCTATTTATCATGTCTTTATTTCCTTTCTTCTTTCTGCCTTATATGATAGACTTCTTCTTATATGCTATTTATCATGTTTTTATTTCCTTTCTTCTTTCTGCCTTATATGATAGACTTCTTCTTATATGCTATTTTCATGTTTTATTTCCTTTCTTCTTTCTGCCTTATATGATAAACTTCTTCGTATATGCTATTTATCATGTTTTCATTTCCTTTCTTCTTTCTGCCTTATATGATAGACTTCTTCTTATATGCTATTTATCATGTTTTTATTTCCTTTCTTCTTTCTGCAGTTATGTGATAGACTTCTTCTTATATGCTATTTATCATGTTTTTATTTCCTTTCTCCTTTCTTCATTACATGATAGACTTCTTCTTATATGCTATTTATCATGTTTTTATTTCCTTTCTTCTTTCTGCCTTATATGATAGACTATTTCTTATATGCTATTTATCATGTTTTTATTTTCTTTCTTCTTTCTGCCTTATATGATAGACTCTTTCTTATAATATATTTTCATGTTTATTTCCTTTCTTCTTTCTGCCTTATATGATAGACTTCTTCTTATATGCTATTTATCATGTTTTATTTCCTTTTTTCTTTCTGCCTTATATGATAGACTTCTTCTTATATGCTATTTATCATGTTTTTATTTCCTTTTCTTCTTTCTGCCTTATATGATAGACTTCTTATTTAATTCTATTTATCATGTTTTTATTTCCTTTCTTCTTTTCTGCCTTGTATGATAGACTTCTTCTTATATGCTATTTATCATGTTTTTATTTCCTTTCTCCTTTCTGCATTATATGATAGACTTCTCATATGCTATTGTCATGTTTTCATTTCCTTTCTGCTTTGTGCCTCACATGATAAGACTTCTTCTTATATGCTATTTATCATGTTTTTATTTCCTTTCTCCTTTCTGCGTTATATATTGACTTCTCATATGCTATTTTCATGTTTTCATTTCCTTCTTTCTGCGTTATATGATAGACTTCTTCGTATATGCTATTTATCATGTTTTTATTTCCTTTCTTCTTTCTGCCTTATATCATAGACTCTTATATGCTATTTATCATGTTTTTATTTTCTTTCTTCTTTCTGCCTTATATGATAGACTCTTTCTTATATGCCATTTTCATGTTTTTATTTCCTTTCTTCTTTCTGCCTTATATGATAGACTTCTTCTTATATGCTATTTATCATATTTTTATTTCCTTTCTTCTTTCTGCCTTATATGATAGACTTCTTCTTATATGCTATTTATCATGTTTTTATTTCCTTTCTTCTTTCTGCCTTATATGATAGACTTCTTCTTATATCCTATTTATCATGTTTTTTATTTCCTTTCTTCTTTCTGCGTTATATGATAGACTTCTTCTTATATGCTATTTATCATGTTTTTATTTCCTTTCTTCTTTCTGCCTTATATGATAGACTTCTTATTATATGCTATTTATCATGTTTTTATTTCCTTTCTTCTTTCTGCATAATATGATAGACTTCTTCTTATATGCTATTTATCATGTTTTATTTCCTTTCTTCTTTCTGCCTTATATGATAGACTTCTTCTTATATGCTATTTATCATGTTTTATTTCCTTTCTTCTTTATGCCTTATATGATAGACTTCTTCTTATATGCTATTTATCATGTTTTATGTCCTTTCTTCTTTCTGCGTTATATGATAGACTTCTTCTTATATGCTATTTATCATGTTTTTATTTCCTTTCTTCTTTCTGCCTTATATGATAGATTTCTTATTATATGCTATTTATCATGTTTTTATTTCCTTTCTCCTTTCTGCATTATATGATAGACTTCTCATATGCCATTTTCATGTTTTCATTTCCTTTCTTCTTTGTGCCTCATATGATAGACTTCTTCTTATATGCTATTTATCATGTTTTATTTCCTTTCTTCTTTCTGCGTTATATGATAGACTTCTTCGTATATGCTATTTATCATGTTTTTATTTCCTTTCTCCTTTCTTCATTACATGATAGACTTCTTCGTATATGCTATTTATCATGTTTTTATTTCCTTTCTTCTTTCTGCCTTATATGATAGACTTCTTCTTATATGCTATTTATCATGTTTTTATTTCCTTTCTTCTTTCTGCCTTATATGATAGACTTCTTCTTATATGCTATTTATCACGTTTTTATTTCCTTTCTCCTTTCTTCATTATATGATAGACTTCTTCTTATATGCTATTTATCATGTTTTTATTTCCTTTCTTCTTTCTGCCTTATATGATAGACTTCTTCTTATATGCTATTTATCATGTTTTTATTTCCTTTCTTCTTTCTGCCTTATATGATAGACTTCTTCTTATATGCTATTTATCATGTTTTTATTTCCTTTCTCCTTTCTGCGTTATATGATAGACTTCTCATATGCTATTTTCATGTTTTCATTTCCTTTCTTCTTTCTGCCTTATATGATAGACTTCTTCGTATATGCTATTTATCATGTTTTTATTTCCTTTCTTCTTTCTGCCTTATATGATAGACTTCTTCGTATATGCTATTTATCATGTTTTTATTTCCTTTCTTCTTTCTGCCTTATATGATAGACTTCTTCGTATATGCTTTTTATCATGTTTTTATTTCCTTTCTTCTTTCTGCCTTATATGATAGACTTCTTCTTATATGCTATTTATCATGTTTTTATTTCCTTTCTCCTTTCTTCATTATATGATAGATTTCTTCTTATATGCTATTTATCATGTTTTTATTTCCTTTCTTCTTTCTGCCTTATATGATAGACTTCTTCTTATATGCTATTTATCATGTTTTTATTTCCTTTCTTCTTTCTGCCTTATATGATAGACTTTTTCTTATATGCTATTTATCATGTTTTTATTTCCTTTCTCCTTTCTTCATTACATGATAGACTTCTTCTTATATGCTATTCATCATGTTTTTATTTCCTTTCTCCTTTCTTCATAACATCATAGACTTCTTCTTATATGCTATTTATCTTGTTTTGATTTCTTTTCTCCTTTCTTCATTATATGATAGACTTCTTCTTATATGCTATTTATCATGTTTTTATTTACTTTCTTCTTTCTGCCTTATATGATAGACTTCTTCTTGTATGCTATTTTCAAGTTTTTATTTCCTTTCTTCTTTCTGCCTTTTATGATAGACTTCTTCTTATATGCTATTTATCATGTTTTTATTTCCTTTCTTCTTTCTGCCTTATATGATAGACTCTTTCTTATATGCTATTTATCATGTTTTTATTTCCTTTCTTCTTTCTGCCTTATATGATAGACTTCTTCTTATATGCTATTTTCATGTTTTTATTTCCTTTCTTCTTTCTGCCTTATATGATAGACTTCTTCTTATATGCTATTTAACATGTTTTTATTTCTTTTCTTCTTTCTGCGTTATATGATAGACTTCTTCTTATATGCTATTTATCATGTTTTTATTTCCTTTCTTCTTTCTGCCTTATTTGATAGACTTCTTCTTATATGCTATTTATCATGTTTTTATTTCCTTTCTTCTTTCTGCCTTATATGATATACTTTACTTCTTATATGCTATTTTCATCTTTTTATTTCCTTTCTTCTTTCTGCCTTATATGATAGACTTCTTCTTATATGCTATTTTCATGTTTATTTCCTTTCTTCTTTCTGCCTTATATGATAGACTCTTTCTTATATGCTATTTATCATGTTTGTATTTCCTTTCTTCTTTCTGCCTTATATGATAGACTTCTTCTTATATGCTATTTATCATGTTTTTATTTCCTTTCTTCTTTCTGCCTTATATGATAGACTCTTTCTTATATGCTATTTATCATGTTTGTATTTCCTTTCTTCTTTCTGCCTTATATGATAGCCTTCTTCTTATATGCTATTTATCATGTTTTTATTTCCTTTCTTCTTTCTGCCTTATATGATAGACTTTTTCTTATATGCTATTTATCATGTTTTTATTTCCTTTCTCCTTTCTTCATTACATGATAGACTTCTTCTTATATGCTATTTATCATGTTTTTATTTCCTTTCTCCTTTCTTCATTACATGATAGACTTCTTCTTATATGCTATTTATCATGTTTTGATTTCTTTTCTCCTTTCTTCATTATATGATAGACTTCTTCTTATATGCCATTTTCAAGTTTTTTATTTCCTTTCTTCTTTCTGCCTTATATGATAGACTTCTTCTTATATGCTATTTATCATGTTTTTATTTCCTTTCTTCTTTCTGCCTTATATGATAGACTCTTTCTTATATGCTATTTATCATGTTTTTTATTTCCTTTCTTCTTTCTACCATATATGATAGACTCTTTCTTATATGCTATTTTCATGTTTTTATTTCCTTTCTTCTTTCTGCCTTATATGATAGACTTCTTCTTATATGCTATTTATCATGTTTTTTTATTTCCTTTCTTCTTTCTGCGTTATATGATAGACTTCTTCTTATATGCTATTTATCATGTTTTTATTTCCCTTTCTTCTTTCTGCCTTATTTGATAGACTCTTTCTTATATGCTATTTATCATGTTTCCCATTTTCCTTTCTTCTTTCTGCCTTATATGATAGACTTCTTCTTATATGCCTATTTTTATGTTTTTATTTCCTTTCTTCTTTCTGCCTTATATGATAGACTTCTTCTTATACGCTATTTTCATGTTTTTATTTCCTTTCTTCTTTCTGCCTTATATGATAAACTTCTTCGTATATGCTATTTATCATGTTTTCATTTCCTTTCTTCTTTCTGCCTTATATGATAGACTTCTTCTTATATGCTATTTATCATGTTTTTTATTTCCTTTCTTCTTTCTGCCTTATATGATAGACTTCTTCTTATATGCTATTTATCATGTTTTTATTTCCTTTCTCCTTTCTTCATTACATAGTAGCCTTCTTCTTATATGCTATTTATCATGTTTTTATTTCCTTTCTTCTTTCTGCCTTATATTATAGACTCTTTCTTATATGCTATTTATCATGTTTATTTTCTTTCTTCTTTCTGCCTTATATGATAGACTCTTTCTTATAATATATTTTCATGTTTTTATTTGCTTTCTTTTTTCTGCCTTATATGATAGACTTCTTCTTATATGCTATTTATCATGTTTTTATTTCTTTTCTTCTTTCTGCCTTATATGATAGACTTCTTCTTATATGCTATTTATCATGTTTTTATTTCCTTTCTTCTTTCTGCCTTATATGATATACTTCTTCTTATATGCTATTTATCATGTTTGTATTTCCTTTCTTCTTTCTGCCTTATATGATAGACTTCTTCTTATATGCTATTTATCATGTTTTTTATTTCCTTTCTTCTTTCTGCCTTATATGATAGACTTCTTCTTATATGCTATTTATCATGTTTTTATTTCCTTTCTTCTTTCTGCCTTATATGATAGACTTCTTCTGATATGCTATTTATCATGTTTTTATTTCCTTTCTCCTTTTCATTATATGATAGACTTCTCATATGCTATTTTCATGTTTTCATTTCCTTTCTTCTTTGTGCCTCATATGATAGACTCTTTCTTATATGCTATTTATCATGTTTTTATTTCCTTTCTTCTTTCTGCCTTATATGATAGACTTCTTCTTATATGCTATTTATCATGTTTTTATTTCCTTTCTTCTTTCTGCCTTATATGAAAGACTTTTTCTTATATGCTATTTATCATGTTTTTATTTCCTTTCTCCTTTCTTCATTACATGATAGACTCTTTCTTATATGCTATTTATCATGTTTTTATTTCCTTTCTTCTTTCTGCCTTATATGATAGACTTCTTCTTATATGCTATTTATCATGTTTTTATTTCCTTTCTTTTTTCTGCCTTATATGATAGACTGTTTCTTATATGCTATTTATCATGTTTTTATTTCCTTTCTCCTTTCTTCATTACATGATAGACTTCTTCTTATATGCTATTTATCATGTTTTTATTTCCTTTCTCCTTTCTTCATTACATGATAGACTTCTTCTTATATGCTATTTATCATGTTTTGATTTCTTTTCTCCTTTCTTCATTATATGATAGACTTCTTCTTATATGCTATTTTCAAGTTTTTATTTCCTTTCTTCTTTCTGCCTTATATGATAGACTTCTTCTTATATGCTATTTATCATGTTTTTATTTCCTTTCTTCTTTCTGCCTTATATGATAGACTCTTTCTTATATGCTATTTATCATGTTTTTATTTCCTTTCTTCTTTCTACCTTATATGATAGACTCTTTCTTATATGCTATTTTCATGTTTTTATTTCCTTTCTTCTTTCTGCCTTATATGATAGACTTCTTCTTATATGCTATTTATCATGTTTTTATTTCCTTTCTTCTTTCTGCGTTATATGATAGACTTCTTCTTATATGCTATTTATCATGTTTTTATTTCCTTTCTTCTTTCTGCCTTATTTGATAGACTCTTTCTTATATGCTATTTATCATGTTTTTATTTCCTTTCTTCTTTCTGCCTTATATGATAGACTTCTTCTTATATGCTATTTTTATGTTTTTATTTCCTTTCTTCTTTCTGCCTTATATGATAGACTTCTTCTTATATGCTATTTTCATGTTTTTATTTCCTTTCTTCTTTCTGCCTTATATGATAAACTTCTTCGTATATGCTATTTATCATGTTTTCATTTCCTTTCTTCTTTCTGCCTTATATGATAGACTTCTTCTTATATGCTATTTATCATGTTTGTATTTCCTTTCTTCTTTCTGCCTTATATGATTGACTTCTTCTTATATGCTATTTATCATGTTTTCATTTCCTTTCTTCTTTCTGCCTTATATGATAGACTTCTTCTCATATGCTATTTATCATGTTTTTATTTCCTTTCTCCTTTCTTCATTACATGATAGCCTTCTTCTTATATGCTATTTATCATGTTTTTATTTCCTTTCTTCTTTCTGCCTTATATTATAGACTCTTTCTTATATGCTATTTATCATGTTTTTATTTTCTTTCTTCTTTCTGCCTTATATGATAGACTCTTTCTTATAATATATTTTCATGTTTTTATTTGCTTTTTATTTCTGCCTTATATGATAGACTTCTTCTTATATGCTATTTATCATGTTTTTATTTCCTTTCTTCTTTCTGCCTTATATGATAGACTTCTTCTTATATGCTATTTATCATGTTTTTATTTCCTTTTTCTTTCTGCCTTATATGATATACTTCTTCTTATATGCTATTTATCATGTTTGTATTTCCTTTCTTCTTTCTGCCTTATATGATAGACTTCTTCTTATATGCTATTTATCATGTTTTTATTTCCTTTCTTCTTTCTGCCTTATATGATAGACTTCTTCTTATATGCTATTTATCATGTTTTTATTTCCTTTCTTCTTTCTGCCTTATATGATAGACTTCTTCTGATATGCTATTTATCATGTTTTTATTTCCTTTCTCCTTTCTGCATTATATGATAGACTTCTCATATGCTATTTTCATGTTTTCATTTCCTTTCTTCTTTGTGCCTCATATGATAGACTCTTTCTTATATGCTATTTATCATGTTTTTATTTCCTTTCTTCTTTCTGCCTTATATGATAGACTTCTTCTTATATGCTATTTATCATGTTTTTATTTCCTTTCTTCTTTCTGCCTTATATGAAAGACTTTTTCTTATATGCTATTTATCATGTTTTTATTTCCTTTCTCCTTTCTTCATTACATGATAGACTCTTTCTTATATGCTATTTATCATGTTTTTATTTCCTTTCTTCTTTCTGCCTTATATGATAGACTTCTTCTTATATGCTATTTATCATGTTTTTATTTCCTTTCTTTTTTCTGCCTTATATGATAGACTTTTTCTTATATGCTATTTATCATGTTTTTATTTCCTTTCTCCTTTATTCATTACATGATAGACTTCTTCTTATATGCTATTTATCATGTTTTGATTTCTTTTCTCCTTTCTTCATTATATGATAGACTTCTTCTTATATGCTATTTATCATGTTTTTATTTCCTTTCTTCTTTCTGCCTTATATGATAGACTTCTTCTTATATGCTATTTTTATGTTTTTATTTCCTTTCTTCTTTCTGCCTTATATGATAGACTTCTTCTTATATGCTATTTATCATGTTTTTATTTCCTTTCTTCTTTCTGCCTTATATGATAGACTTCTTCTTATATGCTATTTATCATGTTTTTATTTCCTTTCTTCTATCTGTCTTATATGATAGACTTTTTCTTATATGCTATTTATCATGTTTTTATTTCCTTTCTTCTTTCTGCCTTATATGATAGACTTCTTCTTATATGCTATTTATCATGTTTTTATTTCCTTTCTTCTTTCTGCCTTATATGATAGACTCTTTCTTATATGCTATTTATCATGTTTTTATTTCCTTTCTTCTTCCTGCCTTATATGATAAACTTCTTCTTATATGCTATTTATCATGTTTTTATTTCCTTTCTTCTTTCTGCCTTATATGATAGTCTTCTTCTTATATGCTATTTATCATGTTTTTATTTCCTTTCTTCTTTCTGCCTTATATGATAGACTCTTTCTTATATGCTATTTATCATGTTTTTATTTTCTTTCTTCTTTCTGCCTTATATGATAGACTCTTTCTTATAATATATTTTCATGTTTTTATTTCCTTTCTTCTTTCTGCCTTATATGATAGACTTCTTCTTATATGCTATTTATCATGTTTTTATTTCCTTTCTTCTTTCTGCCTTATATGATAGACTTCTTCTTATATGCTATTTATCATGTTTTATTTCCTTTCTTCTTTCTGCGTTATATGATAGACTTCTTCTTATACGCTATTCATCATGTTTTTATTTACTTTCTACTTTCTGCCTTATATGATAGACTTCTTCTTATATGCTATTTATTTTGAATTTTATTTCCTGTTTATATACTAATTATTTACCATCCCTTTATTCTTTTTATTCTTTCTGCGTTGTAGGGGAGACCACTGCTTATTTTCTGTTTACAATTTTTGTAAGTTTTCTACTTCATTCGATATACTTAATTGATATTTACTATTCATTTTCTTTCATTTTTCTTTGTATTATTATATGAGAGCTTCCCGTCTATAGGAAACGTATAGTCACATTATTTTGTTTTTTTCCTCTTTATATTACAGCATATTGTCAACATTCCATGGAAAATAAAATCTCTAAAAATATAGCGGAAATACAAGTATCACTAAAACATATGTGCAGCTATATTCTAAGTATATACAATTAGTAGACTTATAAATATTCAAGATAGTTTCTGAAAAGAAAAACTTTATTATCTACTTCCCTAGCAATTAATTCAATATAGTATTTCCAATCGAAAACGTTGGAGGAGCAACTCACTCTCCTGGCGATAAGCATAATTTGATGGAAGATAGAAAGAGGTCTCTCAGATGATTAATAGAGAACATTTTCGTTTTGGAGTTATTAAAATTAACAAACCATTTTTACCCAAGTTAACAACAGACTGGCGGTCGTTTTTGACATCAGCCACCAATTTGACCATATTGGACTGATCAGACTTTCTTTCAAGACAGGAGTAAATGGTTGTTCTATCAGCATAGATGCCAAGTTGAGAGCTGATGCGGCAAGAAAAGGTCGTTAATGAAAATTATAAAGTAGTACAGGGACAGATCCCTGAGTGGTGTTGTTGGTGAGGGCACCTACATTAGTACAAAAAGACCTAAAAGAGCAGGCGTTCAGGATAACTTTCTATCGAATCCATTGCTAAATCCGCTGCTATGAAGGTCGGTTCTCTGTGCAGGGCCAGGAAGTATTTTCCGTCCGAATATATCCTGCACATATATAAATCTACCATCTGCCCGTGCATTTAGTGCTGCTGTCATATATGGTCTTGTGCCCTTGCTATTCTCCTCGGGTTTCTCGACAAGGTATAGCGGAGGGTCTGTAATGTGATCGATACCGCCTGCAGTCTCTCTCTCACCGGCGCGACGTGGCTTCCCTGTATCTCTTCTATAAATACTTTCACGGCTCCTGCTCCGATGAACTTAGATCACTGGTGCCCCCTAGATACGAATTTGCACGAGATACTAGATTAGCAACTAGATTCCACCCTTTTACAGTGAAACCGATAAAATGCAACCGTAACTTCTACTCCAACAGTTTCTTTTCTCACACTCCCCGACTGTGGAATTCCCTTCCACATGATTGCTTCCTCGACGGTTACATTCTCCAAGAGTTTAAATGTAAGGTCAATAGACACCTCCTAACACACTATCTCGCTCCCATTCTTTCAAACCCTCTTCCCATCTACCCAACCCTCATCCTCGGTATCCTTACCCATCTATCACCTTCCTTCTGACATTTCCTATATCTAACAACTCCTTCTCTTTACCTTCCCCTATGTAGCCCCATGCGCAATAGTGGCAGTGGAATGCTTTGCTTGGGGTGAAATGATTTAAAATAAATTTCACTATTTGATAAGAAAAACGGCTCAGTTTGAAAGATTTGGCCCAAGACACCGTAACTTTTCAACTTGTAAAGAAAACCTGTATTCTTAACCCTGTCGAAAGCTTTAGGGGTGTACCAATCAACAGCCTGATCTTCACCATTTTCATATGCAGATTCATAGATTCTAGATTATTGTTAGTACACCCGCAATTGACCTAGACAAATGAAAGCCATATTGCTTGTCCGAAATTTGAGATGCTTAACGACTTCAGTATTGATTAGGATCTCTAGAAGTTTCTTAAAAAACAATAAAAAGCTAATAGACCGGAAGCTGGATGGGTCAGGCGCTTCATATGAGTTCTTAAAACCTGGAACAGCAAATGAGAATTTCCAGCAAGCAGGAAAACAAGAGACAGCGAAATATATATTATACAGTTTAGAGAGAAAAGAAGACATTTGTAATTCAGATTAGAGATGACAGTAGAGACACTAAAAAGGGTTAAATGCATATCACTAAACAGAAACTCAGTTCTAAGTAAAAATTTAGGCAAGGATGCTCCAGATGAGTCTAAAGTTTAAGGAGAATTTACGGGCGAAACATTCAGCTTTATCAGCGGAAGATGTTAACATCTTAATGTAATTAAAGGCAGAAGGAATAGAAAATTTACTCTTATTAAATAAACTATTATAGAACCGCCAGTAATCACGCGTGGTAAACTCATTAGATGCAATAAGTTACCTCATTCTCTGTGCAAAGAGAGCTTCTTTGAGAACTTGTTAGCATTTATTACCTGCAGCCACTGTTGTTATAGGAACAGTCATGCTAGTATCGCTTGAAATAGAGGTTCCGGTGTGCTATAGTGACAAAACATGCCGGTGTGAACTTTGAGGAAGATAGAGGTTTCACCTGGCATTTCCGAGACGGAATGAAAGCATCAAAGCCGGCTTTGACCCAAGAGGAAATTTCAGTGGCGCGATTCTCAATATGGAAATTTAAAGTGTCAGGTTCAATAAGTATTTCCAAGAAAGTCACGAAGTGACTCTTAATCAGCATGTTGATAACGTAAAGAGATTTTATGAATAGGGGGTTTCTGTTTCATAAATGTTTGGAACGAAATATTAATAGATACTACAGGATGGCTTGAGTTTTCAAAAGAAAATGAAAATATAGAATAAAAGGCTGTGACGAATAAAGAATAAAATATTGTTTATGCGATGTCACAGTCTTTATTTCATTCTTTATTTGTTACTTGTCACTTTAAAATAAAATGGAAGTTAAATATAAAATTCTACCACTTTAGGGATCACCATATATTTTCTTTTATTCAAACGGGACAATATTAACAGGATTTTAAATAGGTAATTTCTTTCCATCGATCATATATATGTTGCTTTAAAAATCACAAAGTATCTCTCAAGGGATCCCTTTCGCCAACAACACATCAGGAGAGAACCGTTGGTAGTGATCAAAGAAAAACGAAAAAATATTCATGTGAGCGAAAAAGGTGGGGAAGAAATAGAGGCGGATAAACAGATAGCGAGGGGGATAAAATCGAGGGGAAAGGGACTAAATATGCACAATTGAATAAAACATGCACAAAATAAATAAGTGAAAAAAGGAGGAAGGGTTAAGAAATATCCCCGAACAAGTCCAACGACTTAACGAACTCCTTCTGTCGACAGAGAGAGGGTTTACGCCAAAGAATCGAGATCGACTCCAAAATACTTAAATGGTTAATGAAGTTGGTCCAGTGTAGCCCCCTGAACCAATCACCTTCATAGGTCTTGGCACAAGCTGGATTATCCAACAGGTGCTGGCCAATGGCCGATTCCACGGAATGGGGACGAAGGCAACTTATATTACCCACTCTAATCTGTTAAGGGACGTGTTGGTTGATACGGGTCTGCAAATGTAAGGTAGTTCGCCTCACATAGCCAGCAGCGCACTGGCAATTGAATTCATAAACTATATTACTCAGTCTGATGCAGGGCAAACTATCCTTCAAGGCAGAGGGAAATGCAGACCTAACACCAAAAATCAAACGCAACACAACAGACGGAAAACAATTAGACACCAACCTAGTAATTCGTCTACCCAACCTCTGACTGACCTCTTCGATCTAAGGGATTTTCAAATAGACCGTACACTTAGAAATAGACCGTACACTTAGAAGGACCAAAGGTGGTAGGTGAATTAAATTTTTCCACTTTCTTGTAAATTATATAATTAACCAAGTTCCCTGGGTACCCGTTGCGTACAAATATCTCATTGATATATATACACGGTGCAACGGAAAAATTGTCTAAATTATGCAAAATTGAAAATAACACTGAAATTTAATTTTAGTTGATATATTTATCCGAACTACGCAACAATATCTTGAAATACTATAGAGTAAATTTATTCAACACAATTGCTATTGACTTTAAACACGGCCTCCAGACGACTTTCAAACCTTCTGTATCTGTTCTGGACGGTCTCCTTGTTTGGCAAATGTTGTCATAATCCTTGCCTTCAGTTCATCTTTG
>JBBBDQ010001619.1:110000-320000 GCA_037127315.1 Ascarosepion bandense | reverse complement strand
ACGACCCCTATGTTATATATATATATTTGTTTTTCTTTAATCCGAAGTGGAAGAGTAGGAAGGTAAATTCCAAGAATCTGATCCTAATCAATATTAAAAAATTTTAATATTAAAAAGTGATACAGGCAGAGAGATCAATGTATTAAGAATACAGAGCCAATATAAATTAGAGAAAATTAAAAAAAAAAGTTCAAAGGTGTCGAATGTACATTTCGACATAGGATCTCTAATAGAGATTCTACGTCACGTCAGCGACATTGTTTTTTCCAAATGGCGAATGCCCTGGGTTAGAGTGTGGCGGGGTTTTAGGTTAACAACGGTCACAAAGTGGAAAAGGACAAAGCTGGTAGTCGCGGGGTTACAGGGTGTTGAAATGGTATATTTTGGAAGGGGAGGAATAGGAGTTCATATTTTATAAAGATAGACAACTAAATGAGTTAAGTTACTTTTTAAAGTTAAGATTTTGGGCTGTTTGAAGAGGTGTATTTAGGCGAGAAGGAATGGGTTTCAATATAAGATTTTAAAATTTTTTATTTAAGTTTATTTGATTAAACCTTTTAGGTAGAAGCGAGCTAAATGCCAATTACAGGAATTATCAGTTTAAAAATTCTGAGAGAAAAAATATTCGAGAAAAAAAAAATACATATATGTGTTAACCAAGGAAAAAGGGGTTTAGTAAAAGAATCCATATTTTCTAAAGATAGGCAATTAAAGGAGCTTGGGATAGGAAGGGGGGGTGAAAATACTTTATAAGGTTAAAGTTAAGGTAAAATTAAAATTAAAACTTAAATTGAATCTTTTTAATTTATATTCTAACATCTAGTCAACGGGGATTTAAATTCTAAATTTAAGTATTCAAAACATTTGCCTTATGGCGGCACTTACTGATGAATTCCCTCCTAAGATTCAGTAGCCGGTGTTGGTGGGGGTATTTTAATATTGAAAGTTTTTCCAGTAGACATAGACAGCAGCTATCACGAAAATTCCTCGGAATACGGGCTGAACCTATCAGTTTCCAGCTAATTTCAGGATCCAGCCCTTCCTCTTTCATTTTCCAGAATGCTCGCGAAAGGGCTGTCTGGTACCTCTGACCGGGTTTCGAAAAAGAGTACCTGTGGTTATACAGTCTTTGTTTGAAAGGACCGGCGGACATACCGATATAGGTCCGGAAGTCGTTTTTTTTTGTTAGATGGAGAAATGCGAGCTTCATAAATCACCTGGGTGGATTTGCATTCTCCCTCCACCGGGCAGGCGTCCACAGAATTACAGTTGTATTCGTTTAGAATTCCGGACCTAGATTCAGCATTGCGCAAGTTCACCAGAATACTTCTATTATGGGAACTAATAAGGCTGTCCATATTCGGGGTGCAAGAATAACTAATTTTAAGGGTGTACCTATAAAAAATCTTCCGTAAAGGGTTACTGTTATTAAAATGTTTGTCTATTAACTTGAGAAAATATTTACCAATATTGATGTTAGTTAGTTTACAATAAGGGGGTTAAAACCAAATTATCTTTCTTTTTCTACAGTTTCCTTTATTTTTATTTTTGGATGATCCGGAGTCTATTGTAGGTTTATTATATGTTAACTTGTTCGTATATCCGCTTTTCTGAAGGGCCTTATTGTAAATATTTTTACTTGCGTTGAAAGTTTTAATGTTGGATGATAATTGGTTGATTCTATTATTCACTATATTGGGTATCTGTTTTATAATATTTTTGGGGTGGTTGGATGAAATATTAATATAAGTGGGGGAACTATTTTCTTTGAGAAATGGTTGGTAGGATCCATCATTTAAGTTAAGGATGATGTCTAGATAGTTTACAATTTTAAGATTAGAGGTGACTTCGACTTTAAAACCGAGGTACTTTAGAGCTCTAATTATTTTTTTGTGTATCCTATTTGTGTAGGGCCCATTGGGCCCATATATATATATATATATATATATGAAAATAAATCGGAACAATTTATTAATCGGTCGTTGGTAATATATATATATATATATATATATATATATATATATCCTTCCTGTCACGATTATGGAAAGAGAGACAATAGCGTGTCAGCATCAACTAACTCCATTAATATTACTTCCAGTTATTATAATTTGATACCTGTTATGAAAGCTTTTGCCGTGTATATATATATATATATATATATATATATATATATATATATAGCATAGTGATGATCCACGTTTTGAGTTTAAAAATGTGTTTTTTTGACAGTATTCGTTATTTCTACTATTATATTTTATATTTCAGACCGCCCTCGGTCCTTCATCAGAGAGAAATGATTTTAAAATTTGAATTAGATATATATATATATATATATATATATATATATATATGACTATAGTATATATAGTAGATGCGGATGACTATAGTATATATATATATATATATATATATATATATATATAAAATAAGCGTGAATTCTGGTGTTGGAAAAGTGGCATTTATTACAAATACAATTTAAACAAAAGTTATTAAAGGGAGGCTACTCTTGAGCATTTAATATTTTTAATGTAAGGGCAGATAATCTATCAAGGGCAACTACTTCTGAACTTGCAAGGTCTATTCATTATTTCAGTTTAACTGTAGATATTTAAATTAGTTGATTCATTTATCATGAATGATAACATTTATCATTTAAAACTAGCCCCCTCCACTAATTCGTTGGGAAAAAAAAGCAAGAAACAACAACAACAACAACAAAAAAAAAAACAAAAAACGAAAAAACAAAAAAAACAAAAAAAAGCAGCATAGCAGAACGAAAATAGGCTACAAATTTAATAAAAAAAACGAAGTTTTTCTATAAAAATATTCATGTTATTTTTATGATGAAAGTTCAAAGTATTTTCAGAGTTTAAAAAAAAATTATTTCTTTCTAACACGTTCGAAATTTTGGTAAAAAATCTTGTTTTGTTTTAAGTCACCTGGTAACCAAATTGTTACTAAAGTTTACAATGGATAATATAATCTTACGTAACTCAGTTTTTTTTTTGTGAGATAAACATTAATTTGCAAATTCTTGCAAAAAGCAAATAATTGTCGTATTTTAATAAAACTTTCATGACTTATTTACAAATGATTTAAATTATTTTTGAAATTATTATTTTGAGAAAATCTTGGTTAAAAAGCTGTTTTTTTTATTTTTTTTTACATGTTACCAACTTTCCACGTTTATGACCTCTTTCCCTGTACTAACGTCTCCAGTGAGTGTGACATATATAGGGTTGTGAGTAAATTTAATCACTGCTCGCTCTGGTTTTTGCCAAAAAAGTGAAACCTTCTCTTCCAGTGCTCTTCATTTTTACTTTACTTGCCATTCTATTCATCAACTGTGATATTTATTCATTTATTTTTTCTTCTCTTTTCTAAAATCTTATGATTTCATTCATCTCCAGTTTGACTTGATTTTTTTTTGTTTAAATTCTTTAAATGTAATTCATTTTTATGTATATATTTTTTCTTTAACTTTCAATCTTTCTTTTTCATTGTTTTACACAGCTGAACGTTTGCCGTCACGTTTTTCTTTTCTTGTTTTGGTATAAGTAGACGCTTATTTGATCTAATACCCTAACTACTATATTTGCGACTATGTCCAACCTATTTACAGTAAAACCGACCAAATATGACCGCAACTTTTACTCTATCAGCTTTTTTTCTCGCACTTCCCACCTGTGAAATTCCCTTCCGTATACTTGCTTCCTTGACAGCTACAATCTTCAATAATTTAAATGCAAGGTCAACTACCATCTCTTATCTAGTTGACTTGCATCCTTTCCCTGTCAACCCTTGTATCATGTTCTGCTCCCTTTCCACTCTACTGTCGTACAGCTCCCTTCACATCAGTGTGCTCATCCTTTCATCCTTCTTCTTATCTCTGACACCCCCTGTAAATTGTTCCTCCTTTTCCTCTTTCTGACTAACTCTCCTCTTATGTAACTCCCTTGCACACCAGTGGCAGTACTTCCTTACTTGGGGTGAAATGATTATATATATATATATATATATATATATATATATATATATATAAATTAAAATTCGTTTCGAAATTTTTTTTTAGTTAAAAGCAGGACCCCTTGTGGAATGTAAATAATCTTTCATTTTTTCAAACGGGTGGCCGTTTTTCCGAAAATCTGCTCTTTATCAATAGTAAAATAAAAAAAAGTGCAATAAAACTACGACATTATTTAATTAGATAAGCTTTTAATTGCTTATATATATATATATATATATATATATATATATATATATATATATATATATGTATATATATATATATATATATATATATATATACAGACGCGTCACGTGATGTAAAGAAACGCGTCACGTGATGTAAACAGACTCTCTCCACAGACGCTCTCGCGAAATACGTTTCTAATTTAAATTTTAAAATCATTTGTTTCTGATGAAGGACCGAGGACGGTCTGAAATATAAAATATAATAATAGAAATAAACAAATACTGTTAAAAAATACATTTTTAAACTTACAACTTTTTAATAATTTTTCCTATATATATATATATATATATATATATATATATATATATATATATAAAGGACATTATATTCTAAAGAAAAAAATTAGATGAATAATGATTTTTACAAGAATTATTTTCAGTTTTCCTTTATTTAATTATCATAATAATTTAAAATTAAAAAAAAATTCTTCGAAGTCTTGTTGTGGTTAGGTTATTACGTTATTAAGTGAATACTATATTTACTATTTGAAAATCAAAAAGCTTAACAAAAATCATCGAGCCAATAGATTTTTAAAATAATTTAGAATTGTTTTTGTAATAGTAAGTTTTTTCAAGTATGGTATTTTCTATATCATATTAAAAAATTACATGTTTCAGGGTTTCTTCACCATACAGAAAAATATTTTAACAATTAAATCAATTTTGGTCATCCATACTTAGTTGTCATCAGTCGTTCGCACCTTACTCAGATCGCACCTCGGTGATTAAGAAATACTTTTATTCTAAATTTCATCCTATAAACAAGTAATATTTGTGTAAACCAGATTAATTTAACTTGAATTTAACTTTAACTTCCAATTTGCTAATATTTCGTGAAATAACGTGTCACTGATGCATATTTTAGTTTTGCAAAGTTTTTAAAACCGAGAATTAACTTTTGTTTGCAAAACCATGGCCGAAAAATTGAATATATTTTAAAGATTGAAAATTCTATTTAGATTCCACTCAATATAATTTCTGTTTGAAATACAGAAGATTATTTTACTTGTTTGAAATAGTAAATTTAATCATTTAGCTTTCAATTAAAGTTTAAATAAAAGTTTTAAGAAAACTTTTTTTATTTTAAAAATCCAATTTAAAAGTTAGGTATCGAAAATGCCTATTTAAAACATTTAAAACATTTAAAACAACATTATTTTTGTGTGTTGAAAAATAGAATATTTTTTCGATGGTATAAGTATTAATATTTTTGTTAGAATTGGAAACTATGGACGTAAAAGCGAATAAACATGCTTTTAGCTTATCAATTTTCGAATAATAAACAAGTTTACTTTTTCATAATCCAATGTCTATCTATATATGCGTTTATGAGAAAGTTATATAGAATGTATAATGATTATAACTGAATGGTCATATTATATTATATGGTCTGTGGGTGGGAATCATGCGAATTAACAACTTAACTTAAGAAAACCACGACTTACAAAAGCATAAACATCAATGGTATGAACAATGTTGGGTGATGGTTTTTGAAACTAAAGTGCATGTCATTGGTAGACTATTAAGTCATCACCATTCGTTATGATCTGGCGTGATCACCAGTTTGAACATGGTTAGTACGCGCAAACGTTCAGTCATGAAAACTTCGTGCTAGTAAAACCATTGATGATAAAACCATCGATGGTAGCCGAATAGTTTTGTTTACCCAATTAAACTCAGAAAGCTTGGTTCAAGTCATTGTGTGATTTTAAGGCACATCTCAATGCATGCTTAGATTGTCACCTCAGGCTGATTTCATCAAAACTGACCATCGTGAGATTCGCATCCGGGTTTCAAAGTCAGAACGCTGGTGCTCTAACCACTAGATCACGCGATCTGTTCGTCATAAAAAAATAAAAAAATAAAAATGAAGTATAGCATAACATTTTTAACTTTACTGTCTAATTTTTAAAATGAGATTTTAAAAATAACCCGGATATAAGAGACCCAGATATAAGACAAACTCGGATATAAGAGCGGTTTTATCTGAACTCAAATTAGAGCCTGTGTTAATGTATATAAAATAGACCAAACCCGAATATAAGAGAACTCTTATCCGATCCCGACAACTTTCTCTTATATCCGGGTTACATTGTATATGAAGATTGAGTGATATTTTTAACCATTGAGGATACTTTTAGATACTTTAAAAACTATCCCTTATCAACTCGAGGTAATTTCCTACAATACAAATAAAATAAAATTCATAGCTAATATGTATTACCACTTTGAAGTCCGACGCGTTAGGGCCAGAAAAAGCGAACTCAGAGCTTCTGTCACTACGTTAAATTAGAAAATGATTGTTCAATAAAGTATATATTTTCCCTCTCTCTCTCTCTCTCTCTATCTCTCACGCGTACACACATGACCCCACCTCTACTTGAATACGTTCACAATAAATCCAAGGTCTGACATTATTATTTTTGGTGAGGAAAGTGGACTCAGAGAACCGAGCAATGTCGTAACACCCCGCCCTCACTAATGACCCGAGAAAAAAAAGCATTAATATATTTCTTGACCATCAACGATGTATGGGTTACATTGCATGATAGACTGGGTCTCCTAGCCTTTGTTGGCAGCCAATCTAGGAGAAGAACACTTTTGAATTCAAAATTATGGAGAAGACAATGGAAACTTTTCTACAATCTTTTTGAAGATGTCATGCAAATTCGCCGAAAATAAAGAAAAGGAAGTTTTTTGTTTTTTGTTTTTTGTTTGTTAATCATATCACCCCGAGCAAGGCGGTAAGGCCACTGGTGTTCAGGGGGCTACGTAAGAGTGAATAGATTGGAAAAGAGAAAGCCGGAAACCACGTCCTAAACAGGGAACAAGGGATGAGCCTCTACACCTGTTCAACAGACGTGGGTGGAGTGTGAAACGGGCGATAGTTCAGTCTATCTACTCCAATTGAAAAAAAAAATAAACAAAAAAGAAAAGTGGAAAGATTGGAAAAGAGAAAACCGGAAACCACATCCTAAATAGGGAACAAGGGATGAGCCTCTACACCTGTTCAATAGACGTGGGTGGAGTGTGAACCGGGCCATAGTTCCGGAAATTCATGATCACTTAACGTCCATAATTGATATGGTATTAAAAATATTTAAATTAAGTCTTAAGTTACTTTTTGTAAATTTGGTGGTAAACCAGTCAAATGTAAAACTTCTTTGTAATTTATTTTTATTAGCAGTAACCGTGAAAATTTCTAAGTTTTTCTTTTTTAACTTTCTGATGGATCGTCATTAAGTTAATGATTGAATTTGATTTCCACGACTTTGAATTACTGCCGGAAATTTCTCTATAGCATCGTTAAATATTTTATCTTCAAAGCTCTAAAAAATATTAAAATAACAACCATAAATATGAATACAGATCATTAGTTAAAGCAGTACGAGGGTATAAATGAAAAGATGAAAAACTGACAAGATTTTCAATTTCAATGGAGAACCGTACTGCTCAAAAGTAATCATGTCTAATAAGAAGGAAAGAATATTAAATTTATGGTAATTTTCTAATCGCTGCTTAGATGTGGCCGAAAGTATGGGGTACCCAGTAAAAATCGAACGCATTTCTAATAGGTGCTAGTGAGACAAGCCTGCTCACCATTACATCGGGTCGAGTATTACAGTATTAAATGTATTACAGTATTAAATGTATGGGTTAAGTTACTTTTGTACACCTTTAATTTTTAATTAATATTTTTATTTTAGCTTCATAATTTTTTCGAATGTGGTTGTAATTTGTTTAAAAAATCTTTTTTTCAGTTTATATACGGTATAATTAAGATTTGTTGATTGTCTCGGAAAAAATAGACATCATTTTAAAAGGGCAAATCTCTCGTTCGCTGTCTACCAATTTTTCAAGCATCTTAACAATATTTGTAGTCCAAAAGACCTTATGTTGCAAAGAATATGTAGATACTGCATTCAAAAATTTCTTAGTGTCCAAACCCTTAGAGTTTTATCGTAAATGCATAATTAATATTTTAAATCGATGGTTTTCTGTGTAGGGCCAGGAATTTTTTTGCGCCTGAAACAATTCTGCACATATATAAATCTACCATCCGTCTGTGCATTGAATACTGCTGCCATATCTGGTCGGATGCTCCTGCTATCTACTTAGGTGTCCTTGACAAAATCCAACGGATAATCCGTAATGTGATCGATCTCGACTTGTCCGCTCAGATACAGTCACTTTCTCACCCGCACAATGTGGCTTTCCTGTGTCTCTTCTCCAAATACTTTCACGGCTTTTGCTCCGATGAACTTAGCTCACTGGTGCCCCCTATATATAAATTTACTCGAGCCACAAGATTAGCAACTAGCCCCCCACCTTTATTGTGAAACCAATAAATTGTAAATGGAAATTCTACTCCAATAGCTTCTTTCCTCGCACTTCTCGCCTGTGGAATTCCCTTCCGTTTACTTGCTTTCCCGACAGCTACAATCTCCAAGAATTCAAAAGTCAATAGTCATCTCCTATCTCACTAACTTGCATCCTCTCTCTCTCTCATGCTCCTTTTTCCGTCCGCTCCACTCTCATCAGTATTCTCATCCTTCTCTCACCCACTTCCTGACACACCCTATAACCTGTCACTCTTTCTCATAACTTTCCTCCTATGTAAACCCCTGCAAAACAGTGGCAGTAAAATGCCTTGCTTGGGGCGATATGATTATAACAAATAAGTGGGTATAACGATAAACTACATCCTCTGATCGGGAGATTAGGTTTTGTGGAGCTTGAAACCACCTCTTAATTGTTGGTGTTTTCAGGTCCCAGGTTTTGAGCCGAGGTGGTAGCACCTGTTAGGGGTATCAGCTACAAAAAACTCCAAACAAAAACAAAATACTATGAAAGTATAAAAATACATGTTTATAGTAAAATACTAGCAATACATTTTTATATAAAACATGATCAATACGTATTTTTAGTCAAATGAGAATAAACATTTTTAGTAAAATGATCAACGATATATATTAATAGTAAAATACTTTTTAAAGCAAAGTGACCAACAACACATTATTTACGTGGTTGATAAGTGTTGGTGATCACTCCTTTATTTCACAATTAATGGACTCGTCTAAGGTGTACATATAATCCTACCTAAAGAGAACGGCAGTGGGTGTTAGAGAGAGTGTGTAGCAGGAGTTGAGTAGTTGAACCACTGCTTAGTCGGTTAATAAAAATATAGACTCATTACCCGGACTTACTTCTCTACAAGATTGTATATATCGATTCCTATTAACAGTATTCCTAGTATTCCTGATTTACTAACCCGTGTTCCAGGCTGCATATATTTTTGTTCAATAAAACTTACATTTTATCTTTCCAGATCTGTTTTTGTTATTATTATTTTCTGTGGTTTTGTCTCTAAAATATCGATCAACCATCAACTCTATAAGTGAAATGTGTAGATTTTCAAATGTCAAATTTTGACTTATTTAATCGCTGTTTAAATACATTAATTCGAGAATCAAAGTTGATTCTAAAATCAAACGTTATTTTCTGAGTGGCCTAATAATCTGTAAAAATTGAAACAAATGATTATTTCAAGTCGCAAAGTCTATTCCAAAACTCCATGAATTTTTTTCGAGAGACATTTATGTAATAAGTAAGATATATCTTCGTCTTATTTTAAACATTACCAGATAAATATTATTTCACCCATGTGATTAACCCGCTAATCGTACACTGTACACAAAACAACATCAAAAATATCGTCAACTCTAAAATTCACACGAACGTTTTTATTCTAACACACTCTGACCCCTCGAAATATATCTTCCGTAACAATGAAGCGAATACAGATAGCCACACGACTATGATAATGAATCAATAATTGTTTTTTTATTATTTTCATTAGGGTATCGATAGATACGTTATGGAAATGGTAACGAGTAAAGTGTCGTAAAACAGCTGAAATCGTGGGAGATAAAACCCGGGTGGGCAATTCCTGAGGCTGGTCACCAGTCTTTTTATTTTCTTTCTTCCAGTAACTCAATAAAAATCAAGTCACAATTGGCCACCGACATGTTCTCACCTTGTTTCTGTGAATGATTGATTTGCTTAATTTCACCAACATTGCTAGCGAGCACGTGACCGATACCTCGACTAGCTCCTGCACCGCCACCACGGCCATAGCACTAGGCCACCGTCGAACCTCCTTCACCCCTTTCATGACCACCGCATCCCCTACTCAATTGCTAAAAAGCCACCCATTTACGTTCCACCAACCAGCGCCATGAATTTTCCAGATTCGGTCTTCAAAAATAATTAAAGGTATCAATTATTACATCGACAGCCGCCACTTGTACCTCCGCACCCCAGACTCACACCCCACCTTATTGTTCTTCTCCCTTTTGATTCATATTTCCTCCTTCCTCCTCCCTCTTACCTCTTTTTGGTTTTCTCTTTGAATCGATCAGGTTTTGCCTGTTTGATTCATTAATTGTCATTTCAGTCTAAAGAAACAAAATTTAAAAAAATGCTAGAGTGATATGAAAAATGAAATAAAAAGAAATAAAACAAATTTGAAAAAGTAATTGGATTTGGAACCAATAACATGTTTTGTCATGAGAAATATGGCGAGAGTGAGAGAAGGAGAGAGAGAGAGAGAGAGAGAGAGAGAGAGAGAGAGAGAGAGAGAGAGAGAGAGAGGACCAGGCAGAAACAGGTATGAAAAGGAAATAATACTTTGGGAAAGAGAAGACAAGAGAGTGAGAGAGAGAGAGTGAGAAAGAGAGAGAAAGAGACAGAGAATGAAAGAGAGAGAGAGAGAGAGAGAGAGAGAGAGAGGAGACAAAACAATGAAAAGACAAAGAGGTGACAGGAAGAAAAATATTGAAAGAACATTGTATACATTTGAGCAAAGGAAAAAGAGAGAGATAAAGAGTAAGAAAAGAGAAAAAACAAGAAGAGAAGAGAGTTAGAAAACTGAGGATGAATGCAAAAAAAGGAGGAAGAAGAAAAAAGAAGATAATAACGAGAGAGAGAGAGAGAGAGAGAGAGAGATAGAGAAAGGAAAGAAAGAAATTTAGAGAGAGACGGGTAAGACAATGAGGAAATATTGAAAAAGAAAAAAAGAAGGAAGGAAGGAAGGAAGGAAGGAAGGAAGGAAGGAAGGAAGGAAAAGTAGAGAGGGTCAGATAGGTATTTATGAACGAATTGAGAAAAGAGAGGATATTTGTCCTTTTAGGGTTATCGACATTACAAAAGATTGAAAATGGTCGATTCATTCCCAACTGAGTTGTGCCTATATATATATATATATATATATATATATATATATATATATATATATATATATTTTCAAGTGAAGAGGTTTGAATGCAAATCGTCTGCACAACCACACCAGCATTGCCTGATGATGAGAATTAATCTCGAAACATAGAAATTTACATGTAGCAATGAAAAGTTGACATAACCATATAATTATATTATACTATATATATATATATATATATATATATATATATATGAAGGTCTTATGTACTTGAAAAATTGATATTTTAAAAAATAAAGAAGATCGATGAAAAAGAGTGATAGGTGCAGATCCATATTCACATACACGCACACACACACAGATGTGAGGAGAAGTGACGATTTCAGAAGTAATGATGCTCTCGTGGATTTTGCAATTGTAAAAATGTACTAGCCCTTAAGGTGAAAATGTTTCGAATTAGAAATTTGGTTCGATAATCAATAATCAATATGTTAGGTTTCAATAACATCGGAATTCCCACAGCTAAACTGAAAACGAGAGAGGGAAAGAGAGAAAGAGAGAGAAAGAGAGGGAGAGTGAACAAAAGAGTGAGCGGGGAAGGAAATATAAGAGAGAATTGTGACAAAGGTCAATAGTCAAACCCCTGTGTGCGTGTGTGAGTTACAAGCATAATCACGCTTGCACTCACGCACACACACAAACACAGAAACACACCCACACACATGCCCGCGAGGATACACACCCGCATAAACCAAAAATATATTGCCTAAAATTTTAAGGTATTTGATCATAAAAATATCTTTGTCATGCGGTTTTTCACTATCTTTTTAAAATGAGTCCACATGGCATACAAATTTCTATTCACAAAGATTAGCAGCGAGATTTAGCTCATACACACTGATTGTATTACCGGAAAATTTAGTTGGATATTACAAACCTCCTTACAGATATCTATCTATGGAGATTGAAAAGTAACTTCCTATTTTATGTATGGTGAAATCTCCCGTCTAACTATTGTTTTTACAAAACGGGAGGTTCCACTATACATAAAATAGATTGTTACTTTTCAATCACACTATATATATATATATAAAGATGGGGCAAAATAATGTAAATACCTACTACCATAATAGCATAATCTGGAAAATTCCATTAAACTATCAAATAAACTATTTTTATTTTCGTTGATTAAATATTAGTAGTGCTTCATTTTTAACTAAAGATTTTGTTTTATTTTTACAGATATTGTTGAATTAAGTTTATTAAAACCACCAGTCCGTACTGTTTAAGAGATTTAAATGATCAACTTCATCTTATGGTTCAAGAACTGTTTCCGGAGTGAAATGCTATCTTTCAGGAAAATAATGCCCCCATTCATGCTGCTAAAATTGTAGATGAATAGCACGTGGAACATTTTAGTGACGTAGAACATTTTATTTGGCCACCAAAGTCCCCACATCTTAACATCATTGAACATTTATAGTTCATTTTAGAAAAAAACAAGTGAGAAGTCGATATCCCCACAAAAATAATCATTGAAAGTATCGAAGACTGTTTTAGCTGACGAATTGATAAAAATTAATCTGGAAACAATTTAAACTTTGTACGAGTGGGATCCCACTCAGAGTTCAAGCTGTAGTTACTACCAAAGGCGGTCTTACCTCATATTGAAATAAATTTGCTTGAAATTTCAAGGTGTTTTCATTATTTTATCCACCCCTGTATATATATATATATATATATTCGTCATTCACAAACAAGCCTGTTTTCGCTGTATTACAGCTCGTCTGTGTGGGTAGACATCCACTTGCTTCGACTTGCTTAGACACTCTATTAACAGTATAAAGGAGTATCGAAAGATTTTCACATAGTTTTCTTTGACTAAGACCAACTTCATGTTGGCCCACGATATGTCCTCGCTGAAATTCGCACAGGTCTGATGCTCCTTTGGTTCGTGACATGTTCCGGTATTGTTATCTGCAATTTTAATCAAATTATCTATGTTAATTTACCTTGGATATTAAAAAGAAAATCAGAAATAAAATGTATCTTGGTGTCTATTCAATTCTGTCATGTCTGTGTATTGTGGTTACTTTTATGCATAAAACTTTTCTCTATTATTGTATTGTTGTGTTTCACCTACAATTTCCAATATATGTTTATGTCACAATTTTATTATAAATTTCATTTTAATGAATAATTAAACCTTCAGTTTAAATTTTATGTACATTGTAACGGACATTGCCTGTTATGGATTTTTTGTTTTCAGCAGTACGACAATATTTTTTTTTATAAATGTAATATTACTATCGCCCAGTTCACACTCCACCCACGTCTATTAAACAGGTGAAGAGGCTCATCCCTTGTTCCCGGTTTAGGATGTGGTTTCTGGCTTTCTCCTTTTCAATCTTTTCACTTGTACGTAGCCCCCTGCGCATCAGTGGTGTTACCGCTTTGCTCGGGGTGATATGATTAAAAAAAATTATAAGCGTTTTTGCATTGGGGTGGGTAAACACTCCATGAAATTATTCATTTTCGGGAATAGGAGAGGATTAACGTAGAATCAATTGCCGTTCTTTATTTTTATGATGTGTTAACTATCATTTCGCCTATTTCATGTCTTTTTATTCGTTCCAAATTTTCATACACTATATATCATCCTAATACAAAAGAAAAAGAAAGCCACATACTATACCAAAATCAAAGAGCTAGGCCACACACTACCCATGAGATTCAAACGAGCGAGAACGTTATAACCACAAAGATACACCCTATATAATGTACATATATATAATATACATATATACATATAATATACATATATTCTCAATATTTTTCTCATATTTTTTGTTTAATTCTCTCGTGTTTTCTACTAAGTCAAATGCTTGTTAAATCAAAGCTAAAAAAAAGTGGTTTTCCTATTCTGTTTTTTTCTCTCATTCAGTTGATCTTCTGTTTGTAGGTAGTCTATTGCTGAGCCAATCTTAAATTTGCCCGTTCGTGTGATTACAGGTACCAAAAATGTGTCCTATGGCCGGGTTTGAACGTGCGTTTCCCTATATATCTAGAGAGAGAGAGAGAGAGAGAGAGAGAGAGAGAGTGGTATGGAATAAGATAGAGATTGATAGATGGCGAGAGAGAGAAAGAGAGAGAGAGAGAGAGAGAGAGAGAGAGAGAGAGAGAAAGAAAGAAAGAAAGAAAGAAAGAAAGAAAGAAAGAAAGAAAAGTGCATCATTCATTAGTTCTAAATTATACTCCTTCCAAAACTAGTAATTTCGCCTTAATCACTTTTACCGAGATAACTATTATCATCACCAGTATTTTATGTTATTTTTATGATCATTATTATCATACTCACACCCGCAGTTTACTACCCTCCACATCTGCAGCCTTTTTAAATCTATTTTAACAACTCTAAAATTCACACGAACGTTTTTATTCTAACACACTCTGACTCCGCCCCTCACTATGCGCTTCAGCTAAGAAAAAAGTGGAATCATGCTCAGTTTTTCATTTCTGTTATAAATTCATGTCGACGGACTGCAGGATGTTCTAGCGCAAAATACTAAACCCGTCTTGAACTATAATTCGTTGAATTGCCCACAATGTAGGGCTCGTTTCAAAAGCTGTGACACGTGATTCCTAATAACGCCCGACAACTTTGGTCTCGTTTCAAAATGAGCCATTTTTTACATACTTGCCTTATCCCACTTGCTTTAAAAATCTCTGAATGATATCTGTTATCTAGTTGACACGTTTTCATATTTTTAACTATCGATGTTATTAGAATTAGAATTCATCATTTAATCATCAATTCTGGACAAACATTACTGCTTACATTTCGAAAAGATCTAAAGACAAATTAGCCATCATGTTTAGAATAAACAACGTTGAAAATATTATCCTTTAATATCATGTTTCTTCAGAACGTAAGCGATCATGGCTTTTGACAGATTGCTTTTTCATTATTATCTGTGAATTGACATGAATTATTGGGTACGAAAGTGGAATGGTTTATCATTGCTGACTTCATTGAAATTTAGACTTGTTGCCAACCAACGTTTAAGGGTCTAGTCTACCAACATTATAGTAAATCGATCCACCATTTTGGAACCACTCGCATTGGGATCGTTTTGTTTTTTGTTTTTTTTGGGGACGAGTTTTTGTCTTTTTCAAGTTTTCTTTAGTTCTTACGATGGCATCTTCTTCGGAAACTTCAAGAATGGTTTTATTCAAAAATTTCGCAAAGGATTCAGTAGTTGAATATGCACAAGCAAAAAGTTAATTACACAGGATCGATTTACTATAAGGTTGTAGGAAAAACTGAGACCCTCCCCTAAAATTATTTAAATGTTAAAAGTTTTACAAATTTTTTTGTCAATCGGAAAAGTTTAGGGTTTAATCGATAAGATTGCACTGAAAAAAGTTAAAAAAAAATTGAAAATTGATAATCAACCAATTTACAGGTGGTGGTAATGTCATACCGGCGAGTGGTTCTAAAATGGAGGATCGATTTACTATAACGTTGTATGAAAAACTGAGTCCCCTTTAAAATTATTGAAATATTGAATTTTTTTTGTCAATCGGAAAGTTTAGGGTGTAATCGATAAGATTGCAGTAAAAAAAAAAATGAAAAACAAGAAATTTAAAGGTCTTCTTCAGTCTCCATATTGCTTTTGATTGATGCCGCGAGTTTCTTGAGTAAACATCTTGATGCAAACAAGTAAGACGTGTCTGAATCTACATGCGAGAATTTAGACAGAAAAAAACAATAACAAAAGGATTTTGCAAACCACGTCACTCCCATCAGTTCTAATCTGATGCCAATAGAATCTGTGATACGCCAAGATTTAAAATAATCACAGAGATCTTGTCAAAGGTTAGTAATAAAAATGCTTACTACAGAAAAAACATATTTAACATCATGCATTATCATAAGATTATTTTTTACGTTCATTTTATAAATGATTTTCTTGTTATCAAAATTTTTAGTTTCAGTTAAAATCACGCAGCTACATACACGCGATGCATACAAGCATTCTCTTTATGGTTTTTCTTACATAATGTACATTCATTGCGAGATCAATTAGCTTTGTATGTATTTGCGTGTATGTATTATTCATTTATTTATTTTTAGTCGTTTTTTCAACACATTGCGCAGGCTTTTCCCAAGTCTGTTACAGAAATTTAAATGAATGAATATATATATATATATATATATATATATATATATAATGTCAGTACACAGTACACTTATATATTTTAGGGTAATAACACACACTAACACACACATAATATATATATATATATATATATATATATATATACTGATATTATATATATATATATATATATATATATATATGCTTTTTCTTATATATATGTATATAAGTATATTTATATATATGTGTGTGTGTGTGGCTGTGTGTCATTACGTATATATATATATATATATATATATATATATATATATATATAAGTGTATGTGTGTTCGTGTATAGATTCCTGTCATTATATTTTGGGTCATTGATGCGTTAAATTTGTCGCCACGTTGCTGTCAATATTGGCTGTCATGGAGTTGGATGTTCGGTGGCCTGGTGGAGATTTCAGAAAAAGCGTGCTTAAAACTGGTTTATAATCAAAATGTAATGGATTCGGCGCCAGTTTGCAATGGCCATAAGAAAAAAGAAAACAAACATAACAAAAATAACACAAACAAAAATATTTATAAGATGAAAGAGCAAGTGTATTTTCATGTTTTTTTGCGTGCACTGTTATCAAGTACACTCACACACACACAAACATACACGCACACGCGAGCGCACACATACGCACACACGCATATATATATATATATATATATATATATATATATATATGGTTATGTCAATTTTACATTGCTACATGGAAATTTCTATGTTTCTAGATTAATTCTCATCATCAGGCAATGCTGGTGTGGTTGTGCAGACGATTTACATTTAAATGACAAATACTTTCGGTTTACTGTGAATGTATGTGGGTGTTTTTTTGTGTGTGTGTGGCTAATCAGAATGGAGATTCACTTAGGGGTTTGACCTCGAGGAATTTCTGTGCTAACCAACTTTTTCCTCCTCCTTTTTTTTCTTTTCCCTTGACCCTATTCCTCTCTTGTCTGTTTTCCTTCGCATTTACCTGATCTTATCATTTTCCCTTCAGTTTTATTACATAGGTCACTCTGGCTATTGGGCGTATAGAATGATAATATACACGCTAAAAAGTCTGCCTTCTTCTACCGAGCGCCTGTAGCCCAACGGTAGAATCGCCGACTGACGCCAATTCTGGGTTAAAAGCAATCCTGGGTTAAAAGCAATCGGAGTCTAACCGTACTGATGAACTGTGATACAGCGAAACAGATCTATCTGCGGATGACTATATATAAATATTTGTTTTTTCTGTGATGTATATTTTTCTTAACTTCCGCCGGTAATATATCTTGGTTTATTTTGAAATAAAGAAGTTGCCGATGATGCTTGAAATTTCTCTTAGGGATTTCATGTAGAAATGGCCATACAATTGATTTGAACATCGAAATTTATTTTATTTTATATATATATATATTTATATATATACGGATTATTCAACAATTATTTTCCGAACTATATCATTCATAAACAAATAAAAAATTATTCTTACAAAAGTACATCACACCTGTATTAAAAATAGGCCACAGAAAAAAACATCAACATATTTTACACCGCAATAATTATAAGTACGACGAATTCGCTATACGAAAAATTATTAAACACCATATTTCTGCCGTAATTCCTAAAAAAAAAAATGTAAAATTCAGAATATATTTTAGAAAACGGAAGACTGAAAACCTTATTGTTCTGGTCAAAATTACCCGATTAAATCTAAACTAGCGATGATTAATATTGTATATGAATTTCAATTTTCCTACATACTGCGTTTTTTGTCATCAATCAATCACCAATATTAGACATACTACCATTTCTTTGAGAGACGTCTTACATGCTATCCATCCAACCAAGGTGCTATCGAAAACATTTATTGACCCATAATTTACAAAAATCCGTAAAGAAAATTTTAGTCGAAAATACAAAAATATTATTTAAATCACAATATCAAAAGCAACTCACTATAAGAGAAGGACTACATCTCAAATAATTTTCTTTTACCATCAACCTTATATTATTGAACAATGGAGATGGAGTTTTGAAAGTTTTTTTTTTAAATGGAAAGTCGTTCATGCGAATTTTCAGTCGCGCGCGTTAAGTGATAGCTTTTAAAGAACGCTTTTTTCAGAAACACAAAATAAATTACGATACAGTCAAAATATAAAGATAAAATAACAAGAACGAACAAATCTCTCTATCTCTGTCTCTCTGTCTGTCTGTCTGTCTGTCTGTCTCTCTCTCTCTCTCTCTCTCACTCTATCTATATATATATATATATAGTGTATCGAAGCAAGCAAATAATTTTCTAAACATATACTGTTAAATATAAGAGACAATGAATGTCTATTGTGTTTAATCATGAGCCGTTCTAAACGTATTTTGGAGAATTTTTGTCTTTATTTTCAACTGAAATTAAAGCCAAAATACGACGTTTAGAACGGCTCATGATTAAACATAATAGACATTCATTGTCTCTTATATTTAACAGTATATGTTTAGAATATATATATATATATATATATATATATATATATTGTGTGTATTTTGGCAGCATTTTTTCATTAATGCAGGTTTCATTGAATAATATAGACAAGTTTTGTCTATTAATTTTGTGTAGGATCCGTTCATACCGTCTGATATACTTGATGGTGATGTCGTTGAAAGACAACAAAAAATCACAGTATTTGTTGAATTTTTTATCGGGTCTAAGCTTTCGGCTCACATAAGCCATTATCAAAGAGTAAATATTAACACACAGTAATGTGTCAAGATTTTCTTTCGCTATTTCAATGAAACCTGCATTAATGAAAAAATGCTGCCAAAATACACACAATTTAAATTACATGATCCAGCAGCCCAACACACCATCACCACCTTGAAATATAAATGGAGCCTTGTGAAAAGGCAAATTGAAATAGCGAAAGAAAATCTTGACACATTACTGTGTGTTAATATTTACTCTTTGATAATGGCTTATGTGAGCCGAAAGCTTAGACCCGATAAAAAATTCAACAAATACTGTGATTTTTTTTTGTCTTTCAACGACATCACCATCAAGTATATCAGACGGTATGAACGGATCCTACACAAAATTAATAGACAAAACTTGTCTATATTATTCAATGAAACCTGCATTAATATATATATATATATATATATATATATATATATATATTCTTATATTTTTACTGTAACGTGATTTATTTTGCATATATAGAGCGAGAGGGAGAGAGATTATTTGTATGTTCCTTTTCTTATGTGTAGAGAAAATATATAAATGTCATATATATATATATATATATATATATATATATATACACTGACGGATAATCTTTCGTGTATTATAATGGAAAGATATAAGAAATACGCTGCAACATTTACAGTTAATTTTATTATCTATTTCTCAATGTTTCAATCTTCCCAATACTTTCAGTCTTTTTTTTTAGATCATCTTCAGCGGTGTACGTTGCAGTAACAAAAATAACCGCAAAACTGTGTTGCTAAATATTACTGTATTTTTTTCTTTTTGCTTCAAATACAACAGTTGACGCTTATGCTTAGCGTTCATTCGAACGTGAAAATTGTCCACTATAGAATTCGTTTGTTGTCATGCATGTATTAAAACACGAAGAAACTGTTCTTTTTATTCACATTTTAGAAAATGACTACAGTATTTATAGCGGATCTCATTAATTTACCGCTTTAGTTTCTTTTTTGTAATGAATATTGCCTAGAGGATCTGTATATATTGCATTTGTTGTTTTCTTGGTGTAGGAAAGTTATGTTACAGATTATTATTTTTTATATTGTGAATGTAGACAGGAATGTTTTTTTAAACGTCTCGAAATGAACGAATGGTTAGAAATGTGTAATTTAAGAAGTTTCGTTAGGGATTGAGGTCCGGGGAGTGAGCAGGTCATGGAATCGGTCCTCTACAACTCATCCATCATTCATGGAAATGTCAACCAGCGAATTGCAAACAATGTAACTAAAATGTACTGTAGTCTCATGTATGATCTAAATGCGTCTTTTTATTAGCAGGGGTACATCTTCTAGCAGGTCTGGAAGTGTGCTCAAAATACATTCCTTGTAGACAGCTCTTGTAAGACGCGCTGGAGGACCATATAGACCTACCAGACAGTCAGCGACAATTCCAGCCTACTCATTAATCGTAAACTGATGCTGGTGTCTAGCCTGTATAGTATCACTGTATCTAATCTGTCATCAATATTTAACGTGTGTGGTAGGGAGTTAACTGGGAAATATTCCATTTAACAATTGAAGGATATACATATCGTAAGCCGGCAGATATCTATTTCTTTCGAATGTTATATAATTATTATAACTTTATCAAAATAAGTTTATTGAACATTATATTTTGGAATTATATAATTTACTTTTATATCCTTTTTTCCTTGATAAAATGCTCTTTGATGTTTTAAAATAAAAAGTTATTTCATATTTTGACTTTTTGTTAACATCGTTCTGATCTTTATGCTCGCTACTGTATATATTCTTAAATATAACAGACAAAAAATCACGATTATATTTAATCATTGTATTTTGGCTTTAATTTATGGTGGAAATAAAGACAAAAACTGTCCAACATTACGATATTTTTTATTACGCTGGTTCTAAGCTTTCGGCTAACATGAGCCATCTTTAGAGTAGTTAGAGGGACGTTAACATAAAGACATCCACCATCAAATATGTTATTACCTTGTGTTGACAAAAAACATTGCGATGAGACGATAAGAGTCACCGAATAGCAGACGCAGGTCGTAAATTTGTAATGCTGTTTTATGACGTCACACCACATGAGTGACCAAAATGTTATCAACAGAACCATAAGTCTAAATGCAATGTAATGTGTTGTGACTAGATTGAAATGTGGTTTTATTTGATGTGGTTGCTTTGATCTAATGTAGATGGTCTCCAATATCTGAAGGTTCTTTTTTCTGTGTGTATGTGTGAGTATTATTGTGTTACTGTCTAAAATTTGTCTAATATTACATACACGTTTATGTTTTTTAAGAAATGTTGTTTAATTGAACTATGATCAGAAAAATGACAGGTAAGTCTTCGGGAGAGTGTGGTTGTAGTAAAACATATATATGTAATGGGTTTGTTATTAGTATCAGAGATACAATCTCTGAACGGGCGTGTAAATTGATACACTACATTGGTTTTCTGTGGAGTATTTAGTTGTGAGGTTGTATGGTTATTAGAGATTATGAGATCAATTGTTTTAACTTGTTTATAATATATACTGTGCTTAATTTGTTTATCATTATTAATTGGTTTAATATTTCTACCTATTATTTTTTTGAGTGTTGTTTCATCATGTTCGTAATTATTATGCATTTGGTTGCAATAGTATAAGTTAATAAGTTATGTTTATTTTGACGTACGCTATTATTATTAGTATTATATAATTAGTATTGTTAAGTTAATTGAAATACATTTTAATTTATTGATCAATGACGGAGTTAGAAAATCCATTGTTAACAAGTGTTTGTTTAATGTTGTGTAATTCTTTATAGAATATGGCTTTGGAAGAAGATATTTGTGTGCGTTGAATAGAGTTTTTTTTATAACAGCTAACTTATGTTGTTGAGAGCATTCACTATTATAATTAAAAAGACACGAGTTAATGTTAGTTGGTTTCCTATATAGAGAAGCAGTAAATCTATGTGTGCTGTAATCAATAAATACATCAAGGAATGGGATTTTGTTATTAAGTTCTAATGTAAATTTGACGACGGAGAGACTTTCAAATTAGTTTTAAAGTTGTGTAATTTGATAAAAATTTTAACTAAAATGAAAATGTCACCTATGCATCTTATATATATAGGGGGTTTATTAGTGTCATTAAGTATTTTATTTTCTAAATGTGCCATATAATAATTAGGAAAGAGGAGACTTAAATAAGATCCCATCGCAATACTATCAATTTGAGATTAAATATTATCTACGGGGGATCATGAAAGGTTACTTGAGTGGTGCATACCACTAATAATTTTTTCTTAAATAGTGGGCGGGAGCATTAATGAAAAAATTTGATACGTTGGTTTTACGGAAAGGAGAATTTCATAAATTCATTACTTGAGTTAATAGCATATTTACTTGAAAGTAATTGATTTGTTAAGGGTTTCGGAAAGATTATATAAACAAATTAATTGCAATTAAAAACGATTATATCATAGAAACGCATTACTAATTTACAACTTGCGTTTACTTTTCGGTGACTGTTATCGTTGCATATCAATGTTTTTCATCAACACAAAAAATATCATCTTTGATGGTGGATGTCTTCATATTAACATGCCTGCTACCATTCTAAAGATGGCCCATGTGAGCCGAAAGCTTAGAATCAACGTAATAAAAAATATCCAAATGCTGGAAAATTTTTGTCTTTAGAAATTCAAGCCAAAATACGATGTTTAGAAAGACTCATGATTAAATATAATAGACATTCATTGTCGGTTATATTTAACATCTTCCTTCTTAATAGAGTGTATATATATATATATATATATATATATATATATATATATAATCCGCATACAGTCCTGTTTGGCTGTATCGGAGCTCATTAATGCGACAGACATCCGGTTACTTCCAGTCGAGATTGAAACCCAACCGATTTGAGATCAGTCGGAAATTCTACCCTTAAGCTATCGCTGGAGAAAGGTAGATTTTAGCCTGTTGTATACATAATGTAAACAAATGCCAGTAGCCCAAAGTTTACAATTAAATACTGATGCATATATATATATATATATATTACTCTTCAGCCATGACTTTACTTTTCGCGCTAAGATGTCCTCTCTCTCTGTCTGTCTGTCTGTCTCTCTCTCTAATATATTTGCCAATAGCTTAGGGGTAGTTACTCAGACAGGCTCTAAATCGGTCGAGTTTCGATCCTGGCTGGAACTGTGATACAACAAAACAGGCTTGTATGTGGTTCACTAACTATATATATATATATATATGGAAAACTTGCAAATGAAAAGATTAAAAAAGAACGTTTTCTATTTCACTGAAGCGGATATTAATCAAATATAAAAATTATTGGCTTTTCTTTCTCCTTTTCTTCTTTCTTTCTTTCTTTCTTTCTTATTATGTATGCTTTTTTTTTTCACTAAAACCAAATAGTATCTCCAATACATTTTTTGCTTATGTCTTTCCTTAGTAACAAAACGGAACGGTGAATTATTTATATCAGGTATTGGCAGAGCGTAACGCACGTACTAACATACAAATAGAGTAACAAGCAACATTTTAAACCTAATTCAGTGCCGACCAAAATGGCACAAATCAAAATAAGCAAAAAAATCAGTGAAGCCGGTTTCGTTTAGACGACACACTGTTTACTGATTTTGAAGTTTAACTTAATCCATCACTAACCTTAATACGAAAAATAGGATTAAAAAGATTGTGTTACGCCACACAAATACACAAACACAAACACACACAGACACAGACACACGAACACATACATATAAAAGAAAGATAGCTACCCAAATACCTAATAATATATATATATATATACAGTAGCGGTCATAATATAAGGAACTGTAAAAAACAAAGACATAAATATGTGTATTATTTAAAAAGTAATTCATGATTAGCAATGAAATTTTTACCGAATAAACATTACGGTGTAATGCGTAAATATTACACAAAGTTACAAAAATCGTCATAATAATTTTTTTTTTAAATAAAGATTAAATGGAACAAAGAAAATAAGCTACTGGACAAAAGTTAATGAACGATGTTAATAATTTGCATAAACTTTTAATTTACATTGTTAAAAAGCTCGATAGAACTTTTTAACAATAAGTAAAAGTTCATTTATCATTAGGACTTTAATTTTAAGCAATATGGCAAATCATACACGCAAGACGTTCTTTTTTAAAGAAAAAAAACATATTATCGCTAACTATTAAGAAAAAAGTCAATTTCAGAAATTCTGATATTGTTCATAGGTCTAAAATGTTCATAGGTCGGAAAATTAGCAGGTCAGTCAGTTAAGTGCCATACGTGAAACACGCTTGGGCGATCATGTCTCTTTCGAGACATGACTGACTGGGCAGACGATTATCCCACAGTAGGTTGCTATTGCTTTCTGCGGTAGACTGGTTGCCAGCCAAGGTAACAGAACCCAATCCGTCCTGTTATTTGACCCATAACTGGAGAGAAGAGACGGATTAGTACTTTTCCCAAGGGTATTTGCGCGTAAGTGAATGCAAGGATTCAACTGGAATACGAACTCGGCTTCCCGATTTCTCGTTCCACTGCACCACAACGCACATCCAATTAGCAGGTATAAAACCGATAAATCGTTAGATGCAAAACCAAAAAAAATGGCAGACCTCCAAAAACATCGCAAAGAGAAGATCGAAGAATTGTTAGAATATCTAAAAAAAAAAAAAAAAACGTTTTGGAACTGCTGCATCAACTGCCCGTAAATTTAATGAAGACACAGATAATAATATGTCTAGGAAAACGGTTGCTCGCAGGTTAAAAAATGCAGGATTGCATATCCGTATTCCAGCTTCGAAGTCTCTCATTTCAAAGCGAAACCAAAGGGCACGCCTAGAGTATGCGAGAGAACATGTTTGGACTGACGCACAATGGGATACACTTCATTTCAGTGACGAGTTCAAGTTTGCTATATTTGGTTCTGAGTGCAAAACTTACGTACGCCGTAGAACAAGTGAAAGACTGTCTTCTCGATGTGTCAAGAAAACCGTTAAGCTTGGTGGCGGCAGTGTGATGGTGTGGGAAACGATTTCATCTGCAGGAGTTGGCCCTGCGTACATGGCAATATCAATACTGGGATTTACAAAAAGCTTCTTCAGCAGCATGTGGTACCAAGATTACACCATAATATTTATGAATCTCTTATTTTCATGCAGGACAATGCACTTTGCCACAAGGCTCAGAAGGTTATGGCTTTATTTGAAGAAGGAATCGCCCTATATATATATATATATATATATATATATATAGACACATGCAAATATACACATATACATATGAAAACACTCTGCACACACACACGCACACACAAATATATGTATATATAAACCACATACACACAAATACACATACCCATTTATTTCAAACAAAAATTATATCTATTGTAATCTAAAATTTTGAGATTCTAAAACTTTTGAGAGTTTTAGGCGATCGACACATTTGTTAACGAAAGTTTATATATATATATAAATATAAACCACAGGCACAAATACACATAGACATTATATAATATATATATATAATAGAAATGCATTTTAAAATATGGTATATTTATGAGTTAGTGCTTAATATAAGGGATAGAGTAAATATTAAAGTGGACATTAAAGCAATAGAGTACTTGAATATTTAAACATGAAACAGACTGTCACGGCTGAGATTTGACTGAAATGTTCATTTCAATATATATATATATATATATATATATATGTGTGTGTGTGTGTGTGTGTGCGTGCGTGCGTGTGTGTGCGTGTGTGTGTGTGTGTGTGTGTGTGTGTTAAGCATCTTTACTAAATCGCTGAAAAACAGTATAGTATGAAGAAAAATGTCCCAAACTTAATAAATACGAAGTTTTGTCATCAAAATGTTTATGTTATTATTAAGTGGAAAGATCAAAATATTTTAAATTTGTTTTGAAATTTTTTAATCCATTCTACCAAGTTCAAAATTTTGGTAAAAATCTTGTTTTGATTTTAGTTAGCCAAATCGTTACGAGAGTTTACAATGGAAAACGTAATATTACATAACTCAGCTTTTTTCGGTGACAAACACATTAATTTGGAAACTCTTGCAAAAATCAAATAAATGTCGGATTTTAATTAAACTTCCAGGACTTATTCCCAAATGATTTAAGTTATGTTATTTTTAAAATTATTATTTAAAAGAAAATCTTCGTAAAAATATTTTCTACCTCTGTTACCCCAACCTTTATGCAAATTTATGAAACTTTAAGAAATTAAATTTTGTTGTGAAAATTGGTTTTGTTAGTTAAACGCACGACTCATTGGGGAATGTAAATCATCTATTATTTTTTTAAACATTTTTCCTTTATTTCCGAATATCTGCTTCAAAAAGTAAAATAAAAAAAAATGCGATAAAACTAGAACATTATACAATTTGATAAGCCTCTAATTGCTTTAATAAATAATATATATTAAGGAATTTACACTCTGAAGAAATAATAATTATCGATTAATAATGAAATTTTAAAAGAATTCTTTTCGTTTTTTTAATATAAAAATTTATAAAATTTTAAAAGTATTTTAAAAATAATTCAGTTTTGTTGTCGTTAGTATATTAACTTATTAAGTGAAAAATATATTTACTAATCGAAAATTGAAAAGTTTAATACAAATCATCGTGCCTTAGTTTTTTAAAAATAATTTTAAATTTTTTGTGCATTTGAAGTTTTGTTTTTGTATGGTAATTCCTATGTGTACATTAAAAGGTCACGTGTTTCACGGTTTCTCCTCCTTACCTGAAAAAAATTATAAAATTATGTCACTTGTGATCGTCATCTTATCTTGCATCTGTCAAGCTGCCATCACATTTCAAATATAGGGAAAAGGTCATAATTATTCCATCCCAAGCAAAGTAGTATTGCCGCTGGTGCGCAGGGGGTTACATAAGAGGGAAGTGATGAGAATGAGGAACAAGGGGTGTCAGAGAATGGGTAAGAGAAAGATGAGAACACTGGTGTGAAGAGTGTTGCATGGGTGTAGAGTGGAAAGGAGGAAGAACATGATATAAGGGTTGTCAGGGAAAGGAAGCGAGCCAGAGAGATAAGAGATGGAAATTGATATTGCATTTAAATTCTTAGACGTTCTACCTGTCAGGGAGGCAAGTATACCGAAGTGAATTCCACAGACGGTTACATTTGAACGGTTTCACTGTAAAAGATGGAACCTAGTCGCTAGTCTATTAGCTTGACTAAATTCATGCATAGGGGGCATTAGGGAGCCAATCTCATCGGAGCAGAAGCCGTGAAAGTATTTATAGAAGAGACAGAGGGAAGCCACATTACGTCGGCGAGAAAGTGATGGGAGTTGAGCTACCAAGTCGGGATCAATCACATTGTAGATTGTTTGTTGGATTTTGTCAAGAACCTCGAGATGAATAGCAGGGATACCCAGATGTGACAGCACTAGTAAATGCTCGGGTGGATGGTAGATTTATATATGTGCAAGATGGATTCAGACGAGAACAGCTTCCAGACCCTACACAGTGAACTAACATTCCTAGCAGCAAATTTTGCTATGGATTCAATGTAGTCATTCCACTTGAGGTCGGCTGATGGAGTGAGTCCGAGGAAGTGCAGTGTTTTGCTTTCAGAGAGACTATCCTGATACATGCTGACGGGGAGTGGAATCGATTGTCTATGGTGGGTAAAAGACAGCAACTTTTTTTGGGAGCATTAAAATTGACGAGCCATTTCTTAACCCAGTCCACCGAAGATTTCAAGATCAGTAGCGAAGTTTGCTTTGTCAGCCTCAGCAGATTTCTTATCGAGGCGGGAGTAATTTGTTCTGTTGTCAGCATAGATGCCTACTTGGGATCTTGATGTGAGACTGCATGCAGATGACTATATATATATATATATATATATATATATATATATATATATATATATAATATTGCTTCTAGAAAACGTGAGGGCGCCAGAATGAAAAACAGTTGTATAAATATACACAGAAGAATCCTTCAAAAAGAATGTAGCATCAAAAGTACTCGGAAAAAAATAACGCACAATAAAATAAATATGAACTTTGGTAAACTTACCGATAACAGAAAACACAAATAAATTTTATGGCTCCTTTTTATTTAACTTGCTAATTCTTATATGTAAATTTTGGATGTTCGTAATTCTTATATTTGCTTTTAACTTTTTGATTTAACAATATATAAAATTTTTTTGCGTCATGGTATTCTTTTTTCTCACAGACGGTGCCCAACTGATCCTACTATACTGTGCATTCGATAAAATGAAAAACAAACAACGTTCATGTGTCATTAAGGTGAAGACGAACAGCGCTTGTACAATACGAAGGACTAGCTGAAGGCGGACATCGTGGAGGTGATTATCAAGGATGAGCGGATTCATGACTGAAACCTCTTCGGTGGCTGCAGCAAGGTCGATCACGTGATCGAACGTGGTTTTGTTGAATAAGCTTTTTTTTTTGGCAAAATCAACGTGTGTATAATATTTCTGAACCCCCGACTTGGCGTTTTACAGATTAATGCTCTATAATTTGCCTTTAGCTGTATTTGCCAGATAGGCATTCGAAGATAAATGGACGTTTTCGATTAAAAATATAAAAGAAATGAAGTTTACAACGTGCGCCCTAGTAAATAGAATATAATTATCCAACAGGAGTCGGGAATTTTCAGTGATCTATCCCATCATCTACATCTTCAGTTAATCGCTTTATGCAAAAAAAAATAAACAAAACAAAAAACAAACAAAAAAACAAAACAAAAAAATACAACAAAAAAAAAAATACAACAAAAAAAAAGTTTCATGCAGGAAGACTGTACTCACTTTGCAGTTTTGTGCAACACAATCTCTCCTTCTTTAAGTTTTAAATGAATTTAAGCAGGTCTTCGAGTTCTCTTTAATGCTTTTTGAATGCTTTTTAATGTACGCGCACAATAAAAATTAAAATAAGAATGATAAAAAAACACAACCAATCGCAAGCAAGACCAAACCCACAAAATATCAAATCACACCGAGCTCCCTATAAATAAGAATAAAAACCTGTACTTAACAGCAAAAAAAAAAAAAAAAAATTCTCTAATGTGTGAGAGTATCATAATGGTGTTCTCACAAAACTTTGAAGTGGGCAGGAACCTGCTCAGTTAAAGTAACAAATTCTTTGCATTAAAACTATGAAAGCTCTATATCCACCCTGATATTGAGCACTTGCAAAAATACCTTTTATCAGTAAAACTACTGAAAAAAACAACAATCTTGGCGCTAAACATTATCATAACTCAGCAATATATATATATAACTACCTACGTGCCTCATTGACACTGTTAGAGACGATGGAGTTCACAAACCCGCACTGAATAGGGTGCACTTTGCCAGGGCTACATACAGATTTTAATTTTTAAATACAGAAATCAAGATATCATACTTGAGAACTAAAGAAAGTTGCGAAGGATATAACTCAATTTAGAAGTCAAATCAAAAGAATGACACATAAATCTATATGAAAGTGGCTATGCAAGTTAAGCATAAATAGAAAAACCGAGCAGCTCTTCGTAGCGACACAAAACAACGGCACAATAACAAACTATATAAAAGTACAGATGAATAAAACACCGGAAAATAATAAATATCGGCCATGCAGGAATAAAGATGAGACAACCAATTACATAATCACTGAATATATCAAATTAGTTAAGAAAGAAAACAATAGACGTAAATGGGTAAGAAAGGTGATCCACTGGAAAGTTTGTCATACTAATGTTCACCCAATATAGGAATTACTGTGTTGTGCTGTATGAGCGTGATCGTGTATGAGCGCAAGAAACGGAAGGAATTGTTATTGGTGAAGCTATGTAAGAAAGATAAGGTTTTAATTCGTCAGTATACTTGCAACAGAGTAACGAGAAGCTTGTGACAAAATGTTCAAAATATTTTTATTTTAATCTCACAGACCAATCCTATAGGCACGTGCCAAAGTTTGTCTAAAAGGATGATGCATAAAATTCTCTGTGAGTGTAAGGTTTCAATCGGATCTAACCAAGTTAGAAGACCTGATCTAGTGACAAAACAAATAAAACATGCCGAGTAGAATGTATAGCACTTTTTTTTAGCAGAGAACAAAGTAGGTCTCAATTGATGAATCTGAACCCTTCATGGACCTGAATAAGATGTGTAATATGACGATGCGATGAAATTCGTTCCAGAGATTACTGCTTCGCTGGGAACATTTCCGAAAGGACTACTGAAAAATCAGAATACGTGTCATGGCCATCCAGAAAACAGCCATATCGAAAAGCGCTCGAAGATTAAGAAGAGTGCTGGAGTATTGAAGTTAGCTTTGCTTGGGGGTAGCAGAAAGTGGAAGAAGGTACCTTCTACACTGACACTCGGTATGAGCCTGGACAGTCAGGTAGAAGCGTATGCAACATCATTGCGAAAAATAGTTATTAGTTTAGAACGTGTAGTGAGTACTTGATGATACAGTCGAGTTGCTTTCTAGATAGAAGGTTTGGGGAATACAGTGTTATAATTAACTGATTTTCACATAAATGGCGGAAAGTACCTTCTTGTACTGAGGGCCTCAATTTCATCACCATTTGTAGTTGCTGCCATAATAAAATAAAAGCCATTGCTTTCGGGGGCATACACACTCCCATACACACACACATATTACGATAAGCGCCCCATTTTACGATTACACGCTTTTGAGTTAGCATTTATTCTACATTTTTAAATATCTTAAACAGCAAAACCTATATTATCCGATCTAGATTTAGTCATTATAAAACCAAATGTGCCTCTCGACAGAAATCTAACCTATGTTTCTTTTTTTACATCTTGAAAATCATTCTTGGAGCCATTCAGAAGATAACTTTTCGAAAAGCGCTCCATGATTAAGAAGAGTGCTAGTGTATTGAAGATAGCTTTGCTTGGTGGGTGAACTCGATAAACAAAATAAAAAAAACAAAAAACAAAACAAAAAAGACAACAAAAAACTAAAAAAAAACAAAACAAAACAAAAAAAAAAAAACCCCAAAAAACGAATAAACCAGTTATTATTAATGTAAATACTAAATGACTGAATATAATAATTGACTTCATCGTGACCGGAGTGCTTGGAACCGTTCCGAATGATCGAGCAATAGAATCCGTAAGATAAACAATCTAGAAACTAGTAAAACAGAAATTAATAGTGACAAGCGTCTCCATCACTTTGTCTTCAACGAACGTCCGTCATTATTCATCGTCATCATCATCAAAATCATTAATCATCGTCTTAATTTTTTATCACCATCATCAGTCTCTTGGGTGTAGACTTAGGGTCGCTGTGCAACTGAGCACCTGACCTGCCCTCTTTGAATTTCTCGCGTACGAATGTATTCGTCTCAGAATGATCTTACAGTCCCCTCACTGACGTTTTCAGCCGTTCCTCCCACTCTCATAAACTCTTCTTATAATACCTAATGTGGTATTTAGTAGATGGTTTGTAAAACGATTGTTGGCTCTTATGACGTGGCCATACTATTTGAATTTCTACTTCTTGACAGTGGTTATGAGATCTTATGACGGACCTGTTTCTTGTCTGATTGTGTCATTTGCGATGCGGCCTACGTAGGAGACGCCTAGAATGGTTCTGTAAGATTTTCATTTCTATTAAATAAGCTACTAGTTACTATTTTCGTAAAAGCTTAATGAGCACAAATTATTAATGCTACTCGTGATGATCACCGGGAAAAAGAAATAAGAAATGTTTGCAAGGACAATACAGAGAGTAGATTGGTGTAAATAGACTGAAATATCGCCCGGTTCACACTCCACCCACGTCTATTGAACAGGTGCAGAGGCTCATCCCTTGTTTCCTTGTTTAGGATGTAGTTTCCGGTTTTTCTCTTTTCAAATCTTTTCACTCTTACGTAGCCCCCTGCACATCAGTGGCGTCACCGCCTTGCTCGGGGTGATAGGATTTTAAAAAAAAGAAGAAAATGAGAAAACCTGCTCAGAAATAGAAAGATTTCAAATGCAAAAGGGAAAATGACTTGAAATCGACAAAAAAGATGACACAGGAAAAACTTAGCATTTTTAAAATTGGCATATATATATATATATATATATATATATATATGTATGTATGTATGTATGTATGTATGTATGTATATGTCTGTGTGTGAGTGTGTATGTGTGTGTAAAAATAAAGAAAAAAGAACTGAAAACCATTTTCTTGATGTCATGGCATTTCTTGTGACACAGCACGACAAACATTTTACATTGTTTTCAAGAATGCATATTGAAAGAAAAATGAAAATAAAAACAAATAATGTCATTCTCTACTTTTCTTTCCTACATTGTGCGTGGTTTGTTCCATTAGCTGAACTTCTTTCAAAAACTCAACATGGACGCAAGAGTATTGATTGGAAACATGTTTTTTAAGATGTGTAAAAGGCAAAAACGAGACAAAAACGGCGAAAACAATCCTATAAAAAGTGATTTTTTGCAGCCTAATGATGAAACAAACACCTAAACTGTACATATATTACGAATGTTATATGGATCTAGTTAAATGAAAATGGCGTTTCAATCTCTATTTATATACACTAGAGGCACAGCGAAATTCATGCCTCCCATCTATATACAATAACATTACAACAGATTCAAGGAGCGTAATTATACCTTTGGTGAAAGCGCAAGTATTTTACTATAAAACAGTTTTTTGTTATAACCACGTCTATTAAACAGGTGTTGAGGCTCATCCCTTGTTCCCTGTTTAGGACGTGGTTTCCGGCTTTCTCTTTTCCAATCTATTCACTCTTTCGTTGCCCCCTGCACACCAGTGGCCTTACCACCTTGCTTGGGGTGATGTGATTAAAAAAAACAAAAAAAATTGTTCTTGCTGAAATTGTACGTATTTAAATAATTAATGAGATACTTTCTTTCTTTCTTTCTTTCTTTCTTTCTTTCTTTCTACTTATTATTCAATGCTCATTTACATTCCTCTATCACAGTGCACCAGTAGTTACGACTTCCTCTTTTGTTTTCTGAATTTGTAAGTATTTAAATATACAATAGAACCGTTCTATCTCTATCTCACTTTCTCTTTCTTTCCCTCTATTTCTCCTTCTCTCTCCTTCTATTTCCCTTTCTCTCTCCCTCTCTCTAAAAACATTAACATCCATCATTAGATTTCTTTAATATCTTATTATTTCTTAATACTATAAATATATACTATTAGTGGGTAGACATATTTGAGTTGACATCCGTGATTTTTTATTTTTTAAACATCAGCGAGCCTACATCGAGAAGTCCTATAAAAAAAAGTGCCTTCAGCTATACCTCGAAACAGTAATTTCATTTTTTTATCAGGGAAACCACTCCTATAGCCCGAACACGCCGTTGACAATTTGGGCCCGGAAAACCCTCTGATAAAGATACTACTCATATCTTTGGATAATGGACATTACAGATTTTATATCTACTCTTTTTAAGCATTACTCGTGATAAGATGTTTGCATGAATACTGAAGATAACTGTATATATATATATATATATATATATATATATATATATATATATAATAATAATAATAATAATAATAATAACAATAATAATAACTATGATTATTAAACCGACTCTGCGTGTATTCTAATCTCAAAATTTTATAGAAGGGAATTTCTAAGACTACGAATGACCAGCAGAATCTAAATCCGTTATTGCCCTCGGCTATAAAGCTTTGGGCAAAGAGGGGGAAAAAAAAAGAAAACTGCTTGGGACCGACAATACATACGGTTCCTCCCAGTAAAAAGAAAAAAAAACCCTCAACGGAACAAACAACCAGAAAAGAAAAGTGCTCGATACACACAACCGAAAAGTATTTAACTAAAAGGCAGTAACGCAGAGCAAACACACTAACAAAATAGCAAGATCGCCAAGACCGACCGCGGTTTCGCACAACGGCTCGTTGTGCGAAACCGCGTCGGATCTTGCTTGGATCTTGCTATTTTGTTAGTATATATATATATATATATATTAATGATCTATGTATATAATATTTTAGAGGTTAAATTACTTTTGCTTTTGGGTAAATTCTTGTGTGTGTATATATGTGCGTATGTGTGCGTCTGTATATCTACTTGGTCTAGCTTTATGATTTGTATGATATCTATCTATCTATCTATCTATCTATCTATCTATCTATCTATCTATCTATTTAAAATATCGAGTCCCCTCTTCACAAATTCATATGTTGACTATACAACAAATGCTTTAATCAGAAACAGCTGGAATATTTAAATAATTAACAAGTCATGGGACCCAGAAGTATACTACAATAAGGTTTCATTTCTTAGCTCAGATCCCTTTGGTAACCAATTATATATCTGTTGCTAAATGTATTGCCCTCAACCGACCCTTATATATCCCATTGCCTCTTATCATTTTCGATGGCATTCACCTTTCACTTCTCTATTAATTGACTTGAAGAAGCAAAATTTCGCATATAAAACAAAAATAAAACAATTTACAAATCTCAAAACTATCGCAAGGAGAATTACAAAGTCCCAGGATTCATTATAACTTAATTTGTTCGTATCTAAATAATTGACATGAGAATCTTTCTTTCTTTCTTTCTTTCTTTCTACTTATCCCTGAGGGAACATCTGAAATTTTCTCTAATAGAACAAAGGTTGTTTCAACTTCCTTTTTGCTTTCTAGAATTGTTCAGTATTTAAATATAAATCAGAATAAAAAAAACTCCGTCTCTTTCTCTCTCTCTCCATCTGTCCATCTCTCTCTCTCTCTCTCTCTATATATATATATATACATATATATATATATATATATATATATACGTTCTTCTATCTATCTATCTATCTATCTATCTATCTATCTATCTATCTATCTATCTATCTATCTATCAGGCATGTTTTAATCTGTCACTCATCTGATCCTAGAATCTTTGCAAAACTGACAGAGGTCGACAGTATTGGTACCAGTTGAACTAAATAGAGAATTTCAGGTCTTACATTTTACATTTCCTTCTCTTCCCACATCACGGATAAATAAAATAGTACACGATATTCGCGCGCGCACACACACATACATACGCATACACAAACACACACACACATATATATATATATGCAAACGAATTCGGATAAACATTAGTGGAAATGTATGCATGTAGGAATACACACACAAAAATTGACGCACACGCATATATAAATATCCGTACGCAGGCGCCTGCGGACAACACTAGAAAAGAAATATAGTTAAACAATAAACGAAATAATGAAAATAAAAAAAAGCAAGTTGAAACTTCATGTAAATCAGACAAACCTATTTACAATGACAGCGATGGAAAATCCATATGGCCTTAACCCCATCACTTCTTTCTTATCTCATCATACAACGTATTTCGACCCGTGCCTGCCTGCTTTTCTTTCTTTCTTTCTTTCTTTCTTTCTTTCTTTCTTTCTTTCTATTCATCATTTTCGTACGGCAACACAGTGTAGCAATGATCTTCCCAATCCAATTCAAAAGTCGTTTTGAATAAAACGTCGAAAGATTATGCCGTAAACAGCTCTTTGGTTTGGCCCCTTGTGACTTTGTCTCTAATAGGATTAGATCAGGATGAGTTTTTTTTTGTAGCAACCTTTGCGTTATCTGAAACGATTGCCAGAGACCTTTGAGATCGTGTTTGGCTTAGACAAAAGGCAACGTCCAAGACTTAATAATCTTTCTTTGCGTGGTTCTACGGCTAAGCTTCTTTGAATTCTTTCCAGCTCGGGCGAAAGTCGGGGTCCTTGCAAGAGAAGAACGACAACCGTATCAAGACAGTCGAAAGATGTTAGGGAGCACTGTTCCCATAACTTGTTCCTCTCAGCAGTTCCACAGATCACTTGCCATCCATTGTTCTGAACATAAGTTTTTCTCCGCATTATTCCCTTAAATACTTGCGTCTATATTAACTCGACACATGCATATACAAGCCTGAAGCAGAAGTCGTGGGTGTTCTCTCCGTTCTTGTAATATTTTTCTGCACATATTCTTTTGCATTTTAATTCCAGTACGTAATAAAACACGTTCTCTTAAACATAGAATAAACAGTCATGATATATATATATATATATATATATATATATATATGAAACGAAAATAAAACACTTAAAATTAAATGGTAAATCCTAAAACAGGCTAGAACGTCTAAATCGGTAAAGGAAGCATGTTTTCTTTGTCTTCAAGAAAAAATGGAAATCATTAAATACAAACCAGAGGCATGAAACCAAAGTAAACTGCAAACACATTAAAGAACTAACCTTACAATCATGCTAAAATTACAAAAGCTAAAGACATAATTCGCCAATATATTTTTTCACACGGGCTGATGAGACATTGTCATTTCAATGTTGAAACAAAATGTACACTTTGTAGTAGATGATATTTTGGACATGTTCTAAACTATAATTTATAATAAATATTCATAGCTCTATTTTATATTAATCATTGTTTTAAATGAATGTTTTGAACTTTGTTAATTTTTTCTTCGTTCCTTATTCACTTGGATATATATATATATATATATATATATATATATATATATATATATAGTTTTATGTGTATTTTTGCGTATATTCTAGCTCGCCCATGCTCATTATCTATCTATCTATCTATCTATCTATCTATCTATCTATTTCAGTTTGTTCATTACTATCTATTTATTTCAGTCTGTTCATATCTATCTATCTATCTATCTATCTATCTATCTATCTATCTATCTATCTATCTATCTATCTATCTAAATGACAGTTATAAAAGAATAACTTCTACGTTACATGTTTCATTCCAAGAAGTATCTTCTTCAGACTGAATAATGCAGACTAGTTAATGTGTCTAGATAAACTGGATGCCACAAATTTCAAGAAAATTCAATGTTTAGCCTGCATGAATCTTTTAGCGATTTCAAGTTAAAACTGTATGCAGAATTTTTTTGAATTTCATTTCTATAATATTAATATTGTATTTACATAATATTTTCAGGCTCAAATTTCTTCCTCTTTTTTATAAATTCATGTGTGTGTGTATGTGCCTGCGCGCATATTTGTGTGTGTGCGTGTGTATATCTACTTTGTCTATCTTTATGTTTTTTTCTGGCAACTATATATATATATATATATATATATATATATATATATATATATAAACAAGGATTAAATAACTACAGAACTTAATTAAAGTTTTTAATAGGGTAATCATTTAAAAATACTTTTAGGATCGTAAGAGTTTGTTAAAAAAATATTTTTTTTTATTTAAAAGAATATCTATCTATCTATCTATCTATCTATCTATCTATCTATCTATCTATCTATCTCAGTCTGTTTCTATCTATCTATCTATCTATCTATCTATCTATCTGAGAGTAACTGCATCGATAAAATCATTATTAACCTGAAGAAGTTGAAACGAATTAATACTCGATTTCACGTTTGGGTAGGATTTTATGCTTATCACACACATACTCGATTAAAAAAATATCATCACACACACACACACACACATCCTGCACACACACGCCCTACCCGCACATGCATTCACACACATGCATACACACACATCTTCACACACACACACACACACACACACACACACACACACACACACACACACACATATGTGTATGTGTGTGTGTGTGTGTAAAAACGTCATCACACACACACATCCTGCACACACACGCCCTACACACACATATATTCACACGCACACACATACACACACATCCTCATACACACATATATATGTGTGTGTGTGTGTGTGTGTGTGTGTGTGTGTGTGTGCGCGTGTGTGTTTGTGAATGTATGTGTGTGTAGGGTGTGTGTGTGCAGGATGTGTGTGTGTGTGATGATATTTTTTTTAATCGAGTAGGAAAACCGCTGATATTTTAATGTAATTTGTTATTGTCGGTCATAGGACCGGCAGTAACTTTTGAAAGCCTCAAGTGACTGAAATACTTTCCCTCTAGTTAGGCATAACAAACGAGATCTACGGGCTAAGTTTTTTCTTTGTGGCCTTCGTCAGGTCCAGGGACTTTTGATGACTTTCATGCACTCCCTCCCCTGAATGTTAAGGAATGCCTCCATAATTGATTGTATATTTACCACGACATACGATTCTTATTTTAAAACTTATGAAAATATTGATTACTTTATCTGATCATTTAGTGTAATCCACCTACATTACCTGTACGTTTCATCTAGCGTAAACTGAAAAACACGTTCAAGTTTATGCTTTTTTAAAATTTTCCATCAGTGTATCAACTTCGGAGGCTATGTTAATTAAACAAACGCATACATATCTTCATGCATACTAAATATGGCACAGACACACACACAATGCGAAAATATAAATCATAAATTGGGAAAACTGAATACAGCGATAGGAAAGAAATTGGAACGCAACTGAAGCCTCAACTTTATGAACAAAGCTAATTTACATAACTAAGACTTTAATTGCAAATTAAAAAAAGAATTTTTTTCGTGTTAATTCAGGGATTAATTAAAGATAACCAGAGGCTAGTTGGAGAAATTAGCATCGTATCTGCATATAAATAAATAAATAAAATAATTTAAAATGAATCGCAAAAACTTAAAAATTAAGATAATAATAGAAAAATAATTTGCATGATTTAAGAACACTAAGAAAAAAAAAGAAACAAAAAAAAGGTAATTTGCATGTTAGATGCTAAAAAGTCTTTTTCTTGCAATTAATTTAACGAATGAAAGCAAGAAGCCAGTCTATATATCTTTGCATGAATTATGCAGGATTATAACAAACACCTACACATTTCCACCCATTCGAAAGAAGACATGTTCGTTTATAGATAGTTATCCAACTTAGTTTAGTCTGGCACAGGTCATCTATGTTTCTATCTACCCGAGTCTGTTCTATAGACGTCTAATCAGTCAGTGAGTCAGTCGGTCGGTCAGTCAGTCAATTAAGTGCCATACGTGATACACATAAAAGAGACATGGCTGACTGGGCAGAAGATTTTCCCACAGTAGGTTCCTATTACTTACTGTGATAAACTGGTTGCCAATCAAGGCTATAGAGCCAAATCTGTCTGGCTATTTAACCTATAGCTGGAGGAAGAAGATAAGGATTCATACCTTTCCAAAGGGTATCTGTGCAACAAATTCAAATGGAATTAGAACTTGGTTCGTTGATTTCTTGTTCCGAGCCGATATCCACAATACCACCACACACATCCTGTTCTATAGTCGTCTAATAGTCTGACAAAATATCCCGTTTTTGGTGCTACAATGTTAACCAAGCAGCAAAATCTGCAATTCATTTGTACGCCTATTATCAAATTTGATAAGGAAAAAACTACATTTATCATTATTCGCCATTTTAAATTGATCGGTTCTCGTACGATCATAAAAGTTAAGCAACGTCAAGTCTGGTCAGTACCTAGATGGTTGACCACTTGGGAAAACCAGGTGCTGTTAACTTGAATATGCGTGAGGTGTAATGGACAATGACTCGGAATTGGAGATCAGGGAGCTGAGTTTCAATTCCAGTCGGGTTCGTTATACTCACTTACGCGCATATACTAATGAGAATTATATAAATCCTCCTTCTCTTTACTCATGGCTTAATTAATAGGACGTGTATCATTAAATCATTATTATTTTTACAATATTTCTAAAATTTAAAATTATTTCCTGACTTTAAATAACCTGCAAAGGGTTGATAAACCAGAAAAAAGCAAACAAACTAATCAATGAATCTTTAAATTTATCCTAATATTTAGAAACAAAATAATGCAAGATATTATCTGCGCTCCATTCGATAAACAATATATATTCTTATACCCCGAGATTGAGTATAATACACTAAAAAAATCTAAAGCAAAATTCAATATATTACTGTTTTATTGGGAGAGCCTCGTGTATAAGTTGATCAATATTCACATAGCCTAAATAAATAAAATCAAAAACATGTTCTCAGACAATACATTCTCTTTCCTTGTCAATGCACTTAATTCATAACTTATATTTACAAATGTAAAATGTAGCTCATAATTGTGTTAAGCAAGGAAATTATTGATTCGTGCTCGTAAATTGATCGTTTTGTTTAGAAATGCGTTCAGAACATTTCCAGTGACATTTCACAACATTGCAAATGGGTGTTTATTGGAAAGACACATTTATTGCAGACAACTTGAACGGATAAACGAAACATTTCATTGAAAGTATTCTCCTTTGTAAACCCATTCTCTAGTATGACAATTTAAGGGCATAGTCTGAAAAAAAAAAATCTAAGAAAAAATAAGATCGTTAAGACGGGAGTTTCCGTCACATCAACCTTAGTAATTAGAATATTTGCTTTCTGATCATGAAGCACAGGTTCGAATCTCACCATGTTCATTTTGTCAGGAAGGCGACGTCTTGATGTTATCGGTCTGGATGAGGCGATTTCAACGTCCGGCACACTTGAAAAGTACCTGAAAACAATACCACAGGTTGATCCAAGCTTTGTGAATGGAAATAGGGGTAGATGAGACCCTTTGTCGATGGCTATGCTAGCACGAAGACGCAAATCATTGTGACCGAGAGTTTGAGTGTTCTGGCCTTGTTCAGAGTGTTGATCACGCCAGACTTGGACTCTCTCACATAAACTCTAGATAGATCTGCTCAACATAGTGTAATATATTACCTTGATCTGCAAAAATATGACTGACAAAAATATATTCCATTCGTGGATAGTTTGCGACGGGGTGCAACATCAAAGACAGAAACAAAGGCGACAACGAATGCTTGAAAGACAATAGCTCGACAAAAATATAATTGACATCAAAGGTAAAAAACAGGCTACAACAGAGGCTTGAAAGGCAATAGCCGACAAAGATATGATTGTCATCAAAGGCAGAAAACATAGCCGACAATAAAGGATTGAAATGCAATTGCCGACAAAGATATGATGACGTCAATTAAGTGACAACCTGAAAAAGCAAAAATGCGTACGAATTTTGGGTTATATAAGTCTGGAGTTTCTGACTAAAACAGAAGACAGGAGAAAAGAAAAAGAGGCAGAACACGCACACACACACACACACACAGAGAGAGAGAGAGAGAGAGAGAGAGAGAGTGTGTGTGTGTGTGAGAGAGAGAGAGAGAGAGAGAGAGACAGAGACAGAGAGAGAAAGAGAACTCCCGCTGGTTAATGACTCCCTGACAACTCCTGCGTGTGTACGATATCTCTCTAGGTACCTCCCTTCTCCCTACAACCATCACCAACGAAGAGTCAAAATATAAGTTATATATATTTTTTTTTGTATATAAGTATTCTTGTTCCTCGTTGTCCGTGGAGACGATTGTTGTTTTCCAGCAACAGCATATAACAATAGTTGCAGGTAAACCCTTGCTTTGGGAAAATCTTGAGGCTCGAATCGAACACATGCCTTTCCGTTGGAATTTTCAATAAATAATATTTAAACAAATTTAGCTTTAAATTTCTATTATATCCTTACTGGCATAACGTATTTACTTTTCGAGCACAATGTATTTTTGTAATCTTTTCACTTCAAAGTAAAGTAATCCAGCCACTAAGATGCAAGGTGCTACTGAGTGTTAAAGAATATGAGAATAGAAACTTTATTAAGAAGATTGAACAATGAAACAATGAGGATGTGCGTTGTGGTGCAATAGATATTGGCTCTGAATGAGAAATTAGACAGCCAAGTTCGAATTCCAGTCGAATTCGTTTCATTCACTTACGCACAAATATCCTTGGGAAAAGTAATAATTCATCTTTTCTTTCTTCCTTCAGCTACGCGCTGAATAACAGAACAGATCGGGTTCTATAGACTTGGTTGGCAACCAGGCTACAGCAGAAATGTTCTGTCTAGTCAATCATGTTTCGAAAGAGACATGATCGCCTAAGCGTGTATTACGTATGGCAACTAACTGACTGATTGAACAATAAAAGAACATGAACTAAGAAAACAGAAGATAACGATTGATATTGCATTTAATTTTTTGAAGATCCATGTTAACTGAGAAGAAAGAAGCTTGAAGAGAGTTCCACAAGAGAGAATTTGATAGGAGATACTGTTAGCATAGAACTTACGGTTAAAGCTTGATATTTCAAAGATGAGACCTTGCTGCCAATCCAGTACTGCAGTTAAACTCATAAAGCATAGGTACCAAAGAGGTAATTTCATCACAACAATTATCATGTACGTATTTATAGAAAGCTATGTTACTGGATGTGCGTTGTCGTCCAGTGGATATCAACTCGGAACGAAAAATCGAAGAGCCGAGTTCGAATTCCAGTTGAATTCGTTGCAATCATATACGCGCAAATACCCCTGGGAAAGGTAACAATCCGTCTGTTCCCTCTAGCTATGGGTAAAATAAGAGGACAGATTGGGTTCTATAGCCTTGGTTGGCAACCAGTCTATCGGAGAAAGCAATGGCAACCTACTGCGGGATAACCTTCTGCACAGTCAGTCATGTCTCTTTTGAGACATGATCGCCCAAGCGTGTATCACGTATGGCACTTAACTGACTGACTGAATATAATCGTTGAAAATATGATAAAAGGCTTCTACTGGTCATAAAGAGGGGGATATGTTTTATATTGTTATGAAGTAATAAACTGATCCCCCACTAATTACTACATAATATTATAATACATATCTTCTCCCTCTAGCTATGAGTCAAATAACAGGACAGATTGGGTTCTATAGCCTTGGTCGGCAACCAGTCTACTGCAGAAAGCAATGGCAACCTACTGCGGGATAATCTTCTGCCCAGTCAGTCATGTCTCTTTCGAGAAATGATTGCTCAAGAGTGTATCACGTATGGCACTTATGGACGCGGAAGCGGGACTAAATCGAGATCCCAGGTTAGGATCAATAACATTGTTGACCATTAGTAATACTAATTCCTAATATGGTCTATACTAGGTAAAGATTTAATAAGCTCTTCTTAATTTAACCTAGCAAGGTTGGTGCTAAGGATCGAACTTACTACGTTTGTTGTACAGTTTTGGAAACAAGCGTACTGTTTACGATAGACGTCCTGAGTTATCCAAAACATGTCTTTTTCTACTTTATTCCTGACGCACATTACTTGATTTACCCTCCCACCTAATCCACGATAGCATTTATCTTTTTCTCATCTGTCTCTCACTGCGATAGTGTAGTAACGAAACCAAATACCTTTTATTTTGTTATTTTCACAAACGGTAATGGCGTCGGAACATAGCATCGTTGCGTTCTAGACTATGCATCTTTGCAGGGATTTCGACTCTTGGCAGAGCCCAAATGCGACACTCCCCACACACAGGGTTTATCCCCGGGGACTATTCTCGGCTCTTCAATGACAAAGGGCAATCCAAATTGTTCGCAAGGAAATCATTCTTTTGGAGAGAAGAGCGCCAATCCTCTAGACGAACATGGGAGCCAGTTTGCGCGCGCAGCACCCCTTGAGAGACTTCCCTTCCCTGGCTTCCAGCCGACATGTACGAGACCGATTTCTCTTCTGACGTATAACACAATTATTTACCATTGTCAGCACAACGGAACGATTTTACAATGCCAGACATCACAACGCGAGTGCGCCGACTGCTTGTTTGTCTAGTCGATACGAATTTTCATTACTGCTTTCTTTACCTCTTTCCTTTCTAATTTCGTTTTAGGTTCTACTTTGAAGGCATTTTTATTCCTTTTTTTTTGAAGATTACCGCTTTATCGCTTAAGTATCTTTCGGTTTTCAATAGGATTATTTCTTATTTATATCTATATTTCTTTTTTTCTTCCTTCAATTTATTGTAATTTTTCTTTCTTTCAGTTCTTTTTTCTTTCTCTCGTTTCTTTTTTCTCTCATTCAGTTTGCCAGTTTTCTTCTCTTTTCATTCTTTCATTTTGTAATTTTTTGTTTCTTTCGTTCTTTTTTCATTTTCTCTTTCTTTTAGTTTTTGGTAATTTTTTCTTTTCTTTCGCTCTTTTAGTTTTTGTATTTTTCTTTCTTTTCTTTTTTTTCAGTTTTTGTAATTGTTCTTTCTTTACTTTCTTTTATTTTTTGTAATTTTTTCTTTTCTTTTTTTTCTTTCTTTATTTTTTTCAGTTTGTAATTTTTTCTTCTTTTTAATTTTTTGTAATTTTTCTTTCTGTTTTTTTTTTATTAGGTTTTGCAATTTTCTTTTCTTTCAATTTTAAAATTTTTTTTGTTTTCAGTTTTTGTAATTTTTCTTTCTTTTTTCTTTTTTCTTTCTATTTTTTAATTTTTTCTTTTTTTCTTTCAGTTTTTGTAATTTTCATTCTTTTCTTTCCTTCTTTTAGTTTTTGTAATTTTTCTTTCTTTCTTTCTTTCAATTTTCGTAATTTTGCTTTTTTCAGTTTTTGTAATGTTCTTTTTTTCTTTCTTTTTTTCAGTTTTGTAAAAAAATTTTTTTCTTTACTTTCTTTTACTTTTCTTTCGTATTTTCAGTTTGAATAATAACTTTCTTTAATGATTCTATCTTCTCTACCTTTTTTTCTTGGTTTTAATTTTGATATTTCCTCTCTTCATTTCTTTTTTTTGTTTGTTTATTTTTCCATGGTTCCTCTCTTCTATACTTTGTTTTGTTTCTTTTCGTCCATTCAATTTTGGTGATTCTTTCCTTTTTTCTCTCTAATTTTAGATAATTTCCCTCTTACAGCTTCTAAACCGATTTCAGCAAAGAGATAGAAACTCTTTAATCGAGAGACCTATACATCTGTTAATGTTAGACGTGTGTTGTACTCATCAATTGATTATTTCAATATTCGCGTCAATAAAGTGTCGATATTTTGTTTAGTTCCTTTGATCGGAGAAGAGAGACATAACAATCAATTTTTCTCTTTTTGTTTTCGACTTTGTTGTTTTAAGATTTTTGTCAATAACATTAATCACAAGTTCAACAAAACACTCTCATTTTACATATGTATATATATATATGAGAGAATGAGAGAGAGAGAGAGAGAGAGAGAGAGAGAAATAGAGAGAGAAATAGAGAGAGGGTGGGAGAGAGAGGAGATTGTGTGATCACAGAATTCATTCTTGTATGGTGACTGATAGTTTCACGCCTCAATCAATCGAGTGTATCTACAAACGCTATATCTTCGATACTATATCTCCATAGATAAGACCCTTATTAATCTGAAGAAGTCTTATATATATTCGAAACACATAATGTTTTTTTTTTTACATTTTCTCAATCAGTATCGTCGTTCGAAAAACGTCAATGTGACCCAATACTCGATTTCATGTTTGAGAAGTATTTTATGTTTACCAGCACACACACACACACACACACACACACACACACACACTTAGAAACACACACATATACATGTATGTATGTGTGTGTTTGTGTATGATGGAAATCTATTCTTTAAACAAGAATGGTCATCGCTGATTTGAAATCAAGAAACCGTCGCGAATTCTTTTTATCGAAGGATGTGAGTGTACAAGAATAACTAAACACGTTTTATTTTTTTTTATCTTTAAATAGGAGTTATTTTTACTCGAATTATATGTAAGAACAAAACTAAATAAAAGTCTAGTCATTTCGGGTGTCTGAAGAGTGCAATCGTTGGCAAACCTTTTTTTTTCATTATTGTTGTAAGTTTGATTTTCACTGGCTTTCACACTATTAAAGCATTATACCAATAAGAAACGAAAATTTTGAATGTTGCTTTATATGCCACTCGTAGCATGAGTACTAGTAATCATCTTTGAATTAGTGAATTTGTTGATCGCAGGGCACACCATTACTATAATTGAGTTATGTAAACCGCTATAAAACGTAAATATGGCGTCTAGTAACAGTTATTATTATGATAAAATTAATATAACCTAAAATTTTATTTGGTTACTATAATATTATATAGAAATATAAGTGAATTCATCCCTTTACTTAGTAAATCTTTAGGTTAACTTCTTCTTCTTTCAGAACGTATCGATCATGGACATCCACTTGGCTCTGTCCCTTGTCGTTCTCAATATTTTTTCTCTCGGTATCACGTCTAAGCCCCGCTCGCCATCCATTTGTTCAGACCTAGCAAGTACGTCTCGCGTTGCTTTCTTCTTTCTTCCTTCCCTTTATCTTACCAGTGAGTATTCAGTTTTCCAGGCCCTGCTTCCTCATTACCTGTCCCAGAAACTTCATTTGTCTCTTTCTGATATTCAGTATGAGTTTTTTCTCGTTTGCGACTTTTCCAACACCGCATCATTGCACACGTTCTCCGTCCATGGTATCCTCAGCATCCTTCTGTAAAACAACATTTCTGCTGCCTCAAGCCTCAAATTCATTCTTGATGAGTTCGTTCAACATTCATTTCCATACAGAAGGACAGATACCACATAGCAATCCAGCACTCTTTACTTTGTTTCTGATGAGATTTTTCTTCTTTCAGTAGTCTGGTTAGCTTATGAAATGCGTCTTTGGCCATGTTAATGCGTCTTTGGATTTCCATTTCGCACTTTCCGTCTTCTATCAAAATACTTCTCAGATATTTGAATTTTTTACTTGTTTTATTTTATTTTCTCCGACTTGTAGTCGACATATTGAGCTCCTCTTTTTGCTGATGCCCATACATTCAGTTTTCTTGAAGTTGATGTTCAATCCTTTATTCTCACTTTCTTTTGCTACCTTCTGTAGAAGGTCCTGCGTTTTTCTTTCCGTGTCTGCTATCAGCACTATGTCACCTGCGTATCTGATACTGTTGAGATTGTGGCCGCCAATGACGAATCCTGGCAAGGCTTTCATTTCTCTCATAATTGCTTCACCGTACAGGTTTAAAATTTCCGATGAGAAAACACATCCTTGTCTTACGCCTCTTTCTATTTTTGCATACCTTCTGAGTTCACTTCCTATCCGTACACAAGCGGTTTGCTGCTAATATAGATTCTTGATTATCCTAACGACTTTTCTGAAAATGTCGAGGTTGTCGAGCATCTCTATCAAGTCCTTGTGACGTACTTGTGTCATACTGTGTCGTAGTCAAACGGGTTAACATCTACCGTCTTTAATAATATTTTTTGGATCAGTCGTGTCTACTTGGCGGAGCTTACCCACTTTCCAAGTAACATTAGACAATTTACCCTTTAAAATTTATTGATGATCAATTTTAATTCAGAAAGAGAAATATAATAATAAATATAAGAGAATCTTTAACGTCATTTTAAGTTAGAATTACTATTTTCCCCATATCTAGGGGAGAAGAGTTGAATTCATATATTTTCCAAAAGTATTAGCACCTAACTGAATGTAATGAACTCGGCTGGAATTCCAACTCGGCTCTCCGATTTCTCAATCTGAGCCGCAATCTTTTATTATGCAGGGCCTCCTTAAGTTTTAATTTAGTCAAGACAGTCACGTGGACGGAGCTCTAATCTGTCTACTGAAAAATATGTATTCTTCTTAGAGTATCGCATCTGAATGAGTACAGTCTTAATTCCACTCCTTTTTATAAAGCTTTTTCTTTTAAACCGAATATACAAGGATCAATGATCTATAAAACAGGCCATCGGTGTTCCGATTCCTGGTATGTTCGTCTAGGTTGCAGAACGCCAGTAAGCTTTGATCATGACTCACTGGTCAGTAACTTCGAATGTCTGACGTCTCGACTCACTCGTGACCTTAAACTCCTCGACATGGATATAGCTTGTATTCAAGAGACTTACCTTATTGGAAGCTATCAGGAAGCTATTCTGACGAGGAGGTCCCACTTCTTCTCAGCACATTTTGATAGCCGTTCGAGGGTTGTTTCTTAGCTAGTAAGTTCTTTATTGGACGCATCCTGTTCACTCTCATTGGTGCCAATGGGCCTTTTGAGACGGATCGAGCGGTTTGTGACATCTTTGAAATGGTTAGATTTAGTAGGTGATTGAAACACCGTCCTTGATTCCCGGGAAATTAGAAAGGGTTCTAACGTCCTTTCGCTTATAATAAAAGACAGACTTTCACGATTTTATCGCCAGATTCAATCTGGTCAATAAATTTCGAAATGAACATTTGACGCATGTAGAATGAAATTAGACAGATAAGGGCAGCCTGGGTACGGTGTAGGATTCTAGTTAGATTGACGGGTTTTAATTAGGGGAGTCGACTTAGGGTTCTAAATTGCCATCGTGTAGTTTATTCCAACCATAGGATTGTTCGGGTCCGGATAATCTTGAATAAAAGGTAATATCCATGTCGAGGAGTTTGAGGTCACGAGTGAGTCGAGATAGGTGGTTACTGGAAATTCAATACGTACTTGTTGGACGTAAAGAAATTTATAGACCAACTGATACTAAGTATACAGAGGGAACTAACGTGGTCTGTGATTCAAAAGAAGTGGTACAGGCACATTAAAATTAAAATTAGATCTTTTGCTGATGGCCCAGCTTAGTTAGACATGTGGGAATCTAGAGTAGAAGGTACTTTTGAGCTGAATGAAGTGTAAGAGAATGATAACAAATATCAGACAAGTAAAACAAATCTCAAAATAGAAAGGGAGATGAATGAATGAATGAATGAAAGTGAAAAAAGAATGAGTAATGAAGAAAAAAGATTTATGTGCGTGTTTGTGCTTTGTGTTTGATGACAGGTAATAAAACACATAGAGATAAATATAGAAACAACGACAAATCGGAGGGCCGAGTTCGAATTCCAGTTGAATTCTCTGCATTCACTTACACGCAAATACCCTTGGGAAAGTTATTAATCCATCACTTTCTTCCAGTTATGGGTTAAATAACAGGACAGATTGGGTTCTATAGACTTGGCTGGCAACCAGTCTACCGCAGAAAGCAATGGCAACCTACTGCTGGAAAACCTTCCGCGGAGTCAGTCACGTCTCTTTCGAGACATGATCGCCTAAGCGTTTATCACGAATGGCACTGACTGATAGAAACATTTTTTTATTTTCTATGTGGCATATACCTTCAGGAAAATTGGCGATCATGGTTCTCCATAAGTTCCTGTATTTTTAGCCCTTAATAATTATCTTCTTTTCTTTTTCCTAAAATCTGTTCTGCCATCCATTCAATCAATTTCTCTTGGTGGGTTATGCGTTGATTTCTTTTGTCCTTCTTGCCTTCAATTTCTCCTGTGAGTATCAAAATTTCAAAATCCATTTTCTTCATTATGTGTTCTAGAAATTTCAATTGACTCTTTTTGATGCTACTAATAAGTGACATTATTGTTTCTGTTTTCTTTCAAGCCTCATCGTTGCTCACATGTTCGGTTCAAATTATCAGCATCCATTTAAAAAACAAATTTCTGATGCTTCAAGTTTCTTCTTCATCTGCGAGAAGATTTGATAAAGTGTTTTAGTGATTGTGGTATTGAAGCGTTCGTGTAAAAGTGGTATTACAGTGTTAGGAATATTAGTTTAATTGAATCAGTAACAAAAGGAAACTGGGGATACCATGGACCAAACATATGAGCAACGGCGAGGTTTTGGAGAGTTAAGAAACGAAAAAGAGTCTGATACGTAGCATCAAGAAAAGACAGCTGACGTTTCTGAGACATGTAATGAGGAAGGAGGGCTTGAAGAATCTCATACGCACAAGACGGATAAAGGAAAAGCGAGACAGAGGAAATCAAGGTGTGATATTTGAGAGACTTGAGCAAATGGATGGCGGAACAGGGTTTGGGTGGGGTAACAGGAGATGGGGTGTTAAGTGTTACAAGGGTTTGGGAGATATGAAAGGCGATGATCGCCTGACGGAACACAGCGAATAGAAGAAGAGTGAGACTAGCGAAGTTAAAAATTAAGAAAGTAATGATCAGCGTCCCCCATTGGCAATTTTTCTGGCTTTTTGCCACATTTCGTGTATTTTCCGGAAGTAAATATTAATTCCTCCCGATTAAAATCAACGTGTGTAATGTTGGATATAAATATGTAGCTGTCAAATTATAAGTCCTATATATTTACCTCATAACTTGAAGGAATAGACGGATTAATACCTTTCCCAATTGTATTTGCGCGTAAGTGAATGCAAGGAATTCGACTGGAATTCGAACTCGGCTTCCCGATTTCTCGTTCCAAGCCGATAAATTATATATCGTTTAAACAACATATTGGAAACAAATCATGCATACACGGTTAGTCTTAGTATGATAGTTTTAATATCACACACACACACACACACACACACACACACACACACACACACACACACACATATATATATATATATATTTATAAAGGATAGATAGAAAGATAGATGTTGTTATATAATGAATTTTTTATATTTTTTCCTCAAAATAGTTTGAATATAATATGCATGTGTTTGTTTATATATTCACGGATTGATATGAGTAGATAGATCGGAAACAGATACTGAATTTTCTGTTAAAAATGCAGTAAAAACGGCCCTGGTAAGAGAAACACTTGTCTAATTTTAATGAAAGGGTTCATGGTACAATATACTTATAAAACGATTGGGGTACTATATATCATTTAAACTGTGTCTTTGGAACAATCATGTATACATACAATATTAGAATGTTAGTATTAGATTGATGGATATTTTGATTGATTGATTGATGATGTTATTAAGTATTATAATGCATTAAAAATGTTTGTTTTTGAATGCTGCAAAACATCGTATGAAATAATGCCGTGTAATATCCCTTTTGATCATATGATTTTGCAGTTGAAATAATAAAAGCCTGGTGTTTTGGTTTAAAGGTAAATTAATTTATTCCGAAAAATTCTTATGGGCAAACTTATTTATAGGTGATGGTTTATATGGTAAGATATCTTTATGAATATATTAAATAAAACGCATTATTTTACTGCTACAGACTACAGAATTTTAAAATATGTATAAAATATTTAATATGCATTTAAGTTAATTGAAATATGTATAAAATATTTAATATGCATTTACGTTAATTGAAATATGTATAAAATATTTAATATGCATTTAAGTTAATTGAAATATGTATACAATATTTAATATGCATTTAAGTTAATTGAAATATGTATAAAATATTTAATATGCATTTAAGTTAATTGAAATATGTATAAAATATTTAATATGCATTTAAGTTAATTGAAATATGTATACAATATTTAATATGCATTTAAGTTAATTGAAATATGTATAAAATATTTAATATGCATTTAAGTTAATTGAAATATGTATACAATATTTAATATGCATTTAAGTTAATTGAAATATGTATAAAATATTTAATATGCATTTAAGTTAATTGAAATATGTATAAAATATTTAATATGCATTTAAGTTAATTGAAATATGTATACAATATTTAATATGCATTTAAGTTAATTGAAATATGCATAAAATATTTAATATGCATTTAAGTTAATTGAAATATGTATACAATATTTAATATGCATTTAAGTTAATTGAAATATGTATACAATATTTAATATGCATTTAAAACAATTAAATAATTAAAATACGGTGTAGTCGAGTTCTAAGTAAACGTTCTGCACATTACACCGATTATCCAATACACGTGTGTTTGAATTTTGGAGTGTAACGTTCCGGAAAATGACAGAATACAGTTAACACCCCTTTCATACGTTAGTGCAAAAATGCGCTTGCTGATAATAGTCTAATCGGTTGAAAGTAATTAAAAAACTACAACCAAAATTTGGTCTTTGGATAGTTTTATCCATAAAGTTTATCTTAATGTGCAATGGGTTACTTTTTCTCACCCCTGCACACACTCTACTCTCCCTCGTCTCTCTCGACACATGCACACAAAGATATCAAATTACACCAAACTTCATATAAATACGAAAAGATTGGAAAATAGCATCAGAGAAAAAAAAAGCGCATGTCCCCAAAGAGTGAAGACATTACAAAAATTCCCCCACGAAACTACGCATCATTGAAATAACATTGTTAAGGTATATTTTCTCGAAAGACTGGTTAATTTATACACGTCCAGCATAAATCTCATTCAGTCAACTGGTATTTCTGTCACAGTTAAAAACTTTTTTTAATTTTTACTAACACCGTTTTGTTATTTTTAAATAGCATTATGCATTGTATGCATATTCATCGGGGTTTTCACTACTAAATTTGTTGATTTACTCCCTATTTCCCACAAACAAATATGGGGCTAGTTAGGATTTCATAAAATCTTTGTGGTATTATGGTGTTTATTGTAAGAATGGTCAGTAAGAATGTGATTTTTTGGTTGAATAATTATTGCATAGCTTATTTGGGTCAGTGATTGTGGCTAGCTAAGTTATTTTAAGGCAGATGGAAACCGACCTTCAGCATCCCCATTCTTGGCCTTGTGCCACATTTTTGTTTAAACAAAAATAAATATCAGCAAGTGACAAGTTTCTCTACATTAATTCTCCCTCTCCCTCTCATTATATATATATATATATATATATACTCTTGTGAAAATTAATTGAAACAAAACCAATAATGTCTTGTCTTCCTAGGATCTTTCACACCTTTCTTGATCACGTATATGTCGTCTCTTGTCGTTGCTTTTCTCTTCCCATCAAATTTTCCTTTACGTTTTAGACTGATGAGTCCAGTTTGTTTCTTCGCCTTGATGACACGAATGACAGTTGAAAAACTGACACCAAGCTTGCCAGTGTGTTCGTGCAGCGTTACAATTTTCTTATTCTTCTATGGAGTAACGTCTATCGCAGGCAATGGACGTAGGATAACTAATCAACAGTTGAGACAATAGTGTATGGGCGTGATAAAAATCTGATGAATAACGGATGAAGCAATATTTTTGAAGGCCAAACAAATTTCAACATGCACCCCGAAAATATATTCATATTATTACACACTACTGCAAATGACCTAATTTGAGATAAAAATAGAAATCGATTACACCCTGTAACTCTAGTGGGCCTAAAACTGACTGTATGTTGAAAGAAAAGAAACTGAAGCAGTTGTTTCAATTAATTTGCACAAGAGTGTATAGAAACCGGATTTTGATTTGAATCCATTGTTGGTAGAGTCAATAAGATTTTAGCAAGACGAATAAGTATTAATAAAACATAGTGATAAAATCTAAGCTCAGTCAGTTACTTGAGGCTCATTCTGGCCAATCTGATACAGCTTTATCTTTAGTGGGTAAATTTAAATAAGTTGATATCGAAATATTCTCTATTTTCTTTCATTTGTTGCTACTGCTGTTGCTTTATTTAAAATTTGGCGTTATCGATTTCAAATTGATTTCAAATTTGATTCCTAATTGAAATTGACCAATTACGTAGACTTTCTAAATTATAAAAAGAAAACTAGTTTAAGAATAACTAAAACGACCGGGCAGTGGAGAGTAAAGAAAGGAGAGGAAGTTGTATGAGCCGACATAAACCTAGATACTGCAATTCAAATTCACGTGATCAGGAATAGAGAAGGAAAAAAGTTAAGAAAGAAAGAGAGAGAGAGAAGGGGGAGAGAATGGGGAGGTATAGATTGTGATAAATCTAGAAAGAGAAAAAGAGAAGCGGAAATAATTGAATGAAAAAATTGTTTGTATAATAATCTGTTGCTTTCAGTGTATCTCTCCTAAACATTTAAAAAAATACTTGTCTCGAAAAGAAAAAGAAAAAAAAACGGCCGTATGGAAAGCGATCTCTAGTGATCAAGAAGACGGTATTGCAGAAAATACCTGATTTTAGGCGGGAAAGAAATTAGTGATCGAGCAATTAGGAAGGCGTCTGTCAGGTCAATGACCCCTCTCTCCGTCGTATCTTAACCCTCGTACTACCGGTTCTCTTCTGCTTCTTTTTTAAAATTTTTTATTGATGGAGATATTCTCAGCAACTACGGGCATTTATTTTGATGCAAATATATTCAACGCCATTTTTATACAGCTAGACAAATTTATTTTTATTTTATGTACCATGTCCTTTTAGAACGTGGGTGATCATGGCTCGCCACAGTTTCTTAGGATTTTGAAATCTAAATAATATTTGCCCCCCCCTGCTTAATTTCTCTTTTCTGTTATCGATTCTGTTATCGATTCACAGAAGCTCTTTAGGTAAGTTTATCTTTGTCCTCTTGAGCTCAACAAGCCTCGTTTTCCACATTACATGTCCCAGAAATGTCGATTATATTTTTGTGAATCTAACTTCAAATGTACATTTCGTTCTTATTTTCCTTTAAATGTTTTCAATTATCAAATGTTAAGTCGACAGTATTATCAGTACCATTCTATAGAACCACATCACTGTTACCTAAAATCTCTTCATCTTTAAGGAAATTGTCCAGAATTTGCTGCCATGTGTGAGGACTGATATTATATCAGTTCAGCATTTTTTGTTTCTAACGAAAAGTCCTTGCTTCTTAATACTTCCTTTCGTTTATTGGAATACATAAAAACTGATAAAGAATATTTTTTGCAATATAGTTTTTTTATGAAAGTACTTTTATAAATAGGTTTTGAACAGTAACTTTTACATCATGCCACAAAGCACTTTTACTGGCATTTTATTCGCAATATAGGTTACAATCGGTAAGTGTAGTCCTTGGTTAAGAGGTTCATTGCAAGAAGATGTCTGGCAGTAGGACTCTGTACCATACCACTCAAGTAACAGAGCCCAGTGATGGCTGTCAGTCACGTTCTGCGACCACATCATCACTTACAACTGGCCACCTAATTCTCCAAACTACAACATCCTTGATTATTATGTATATATATATATATAGTATATTCAGGCTATATATATAACCTCATGACGGTGGCCTCACGAAATTCTGAGGTAGCCATGAACCTGCCTGCACTGTTAAAAAATTTTGTTCTTATATATATATATATATATATATATATATATATATATTATGAAAAATACATTTGTTTTTCTATCTCATAACTTCCTTAACTCATCACTCCAAATGATGAAATCTTGAAGCCTTAGGTCCGTTACTGTTACGTCTGTGCTACATATGCCCATATAAAACGTGTACATGTGTTTATACTTTGATCAGTCAAGCAATTCTACTTGAAATGTCTCTAACTTCCACTCTGTCTAGATCAACCATTGATTACAAAGGCATAAAAGATGTTTCACTGTTACGAAGCAATTGGCGGTCATTCTGGATTTCTACTTTTTCCAAACATTATAAAGCAAACGACAACAGACAAACAGAAAAACAAACAAACAAAACAAGTCAATGAAAATAACAGAGGGAAGCATTGTTAGTTTTCTGAATCCCTATCTTTTAGTATAAACAGTCAAACAGAAAAAAAGAGAGACTAGTAAATAATATACATTGCATCCATATTTTTTCTGAGCACGCCGGAACCAGTTGAGCGAAACAGGAAAAGGCAACTCTGAGATTCAATATGCTTTTACAAAATATGAAAGAATTAAGATGGATGCCATCTTTGCCGAAATGCTTTTCGTTTTATTTGTAAAGAGTTTATCTTTTTTTTTCTTCTCACATTTTTCTTATTATTTTTGTATCTCAAATGTTATTGCCTTTGTATATATCGTTGCATTTAGTTATTTTGCTCACTTTCTTAAAATTATTTAGAGTTTCTTTTTTATACCTAAATCTTTTTGCTATATATCTTAACTTCCTTCGTTCCTTCGTTCCTTCGTTCCTTCGTTTCTTCCTGCGTGCCTTCCTTCCTTCGTTCCTTCCTTTGTTCCTTCCTTCCTACATCCAGTTTTATTAGTTTGGTTCTTTTAACGTTCTTACCCTACGTTCATTGTTTATTTTTTTCTATTTATCTTATTTCATAAACTTTCTTCTATTCCGTTACTTAATGTCTTTTTATAAAGTAACTTATCCCCTCACAGATGAGGTACAGACTCGAAATAACAGAAATATGGTTTAACAGTAGGATGGTGAGAATACCATGGACCGAACATGTAAGCGTCGACTGGGTTTTAGAGAAAATCGACAAAAACGGGGATTTACACTTAACATCAGAAAGAGAGCGTTAGAATTTCGAGATCACATAATGTGGAAAGAAGTTTTGGAAAGTTTGATACTTACAGGTCAGATTGAAATCAAGAGAGATGGGGGAAAAACGCACAATATATCTAGTGAAATTGAGTAAGTGGATAGCGAAACAGGTTTTAAGAAAGATGTAAAAAAATTATTAAAAGTCACAAAGAACGGAAAGCTGTGGGTAGTCATGATTGCTAACGTCATGTGTTATATATCCATAAATAACAAACACGAATATATATAAAAAATATATCATGTGATATTTTTATTAATGAACGATGGACCGTGTAGTCTAGTGAACAGAGAGTGAGAGAGCGCTCTTCCAAGGTTGACAGGGTGACGGGGGGGTGTCGTCGTATCTGTTGCTCCTCTACTCTGGTCTGGCTCTCTGCCCAGACTGCCGTGAAATCCGTGCCTGAGGTCTTTTTATCTCCAAACCGGTACTTCCGATTTTTGCCTCGCCTACGCACGCCCACGTAATTCTCAGGGACACCTGTTCTGCTTGCCTCTTGTAGCCATTTCCGCTACTGCCGGAAATAAGGTCAAACAAACATCCGTTCCTTTCAACGGCCGGAAAACGCCCCCGCTTGCATCAGCTTCCTTCTTCGGGTGGGGCCAGATTATTATATTACATTCCTCGCCCACCCATTTTCCAAAATGTTCGCCTAAGAACATTTTAAGCGCAACACCCTCACTCTCCTCCCCATGCCACACAAGCCCGACAATTGTATAAAACATGTGCACGCCAAAACAACAAAAACATGTGCATGCCGAAACAAAAAAAAAAACAACAAAAAAAATATATAGGGGAGCCTACATCGGCAACTCGACAATGTTCGTATCCATCTTGAAAATTGTTCTACCAGCTCGATGTTTCATTGTTCTTTTTTTTTTATCTTTCTTCTTTTTTTCTCCTTTTTTTTTTTTTTTTTTTTTTAATATCCATTTTCACAGAATTGGGCAAAGTTCTTAAAAATGTTCATTTTCTTTCTCGACTCTGTCCATAAGCGTAGACACCCCGATGCATAACCACGTGATTATTAGGCGGTAACCGCGCCCTAGTTTCCAACTAACATCGAGTAAATGACCTTTGACCAACACCATGCGTGCTTCTGCTTGAGTTTATTGTTACCACGTAACCTCATTTAATTTAATTTAATTTCAAACATACTATGTTTGAACACAGAAAAAAATGGTCATTATTTTCCGTACATATCATTCATAGTCTGACCGAGAAATGTTCAATAGAAAATGAAGAAAATTACCCTGATTCCAACTTTAATCCGCATGCAATTTACTTGTGGAGGATATTAATTTAGTCTAAAAAAATGGACCCGTGACTCGTAGTTCCTTAGTTTGTACAATGCTTTCCATTCCCTGAACTACTTCCTCTGGATTCGAAACCAAGCATATCTGATTTGTTGACATCTCTCTGTTTAACGCAGAGTGTTGAACGCCCGTTGACTCCGGAGTACTATTCACAGCGGATAACTCAATTTCCTTTTCCGAAGCACTGTTGCTTCTTTTACACTTAAAAATCCGCTTCCTGGCTATTATTCCCAGGATTATTATTACGCCGACCACGCCAGCAATGACTCCTATCGTCAACTTCTTCGGGAGTTGTTCATATCCTTCACTAAATCTTTCCATATCTACCTGTTCCAAGGTATTTACTAGTTTTCAGAAATTAATATATCTTCAAAAGATATTTCCCAAGTCACATAAATGAAAATTCACAGAGGATGTTGAATTGATGGGAACCTGCACAAAAACATAAAAGTGAAGTACTTTTACGTAAATAAAAATAAGTTTTAGATTTTAATTTAATTTTCCCAAATCTCCCCAAATAATCCGATTCCACCATATTGATAACAAAATATCTTTTCAATATCTGACTCATATCGCGAAACACTGAGACGCGGGTGAATGTTTTAAGAATATATATAATCGGTGTATTCGCAAAGAAATAACCAAACAATGCAGTTGTTTTCAAGCAACGATGTTGAGATATATTTATAATTGGCGATTTTGTTGGCTGTTGTTAACTGCATAATTAAAATTTCACTTTAAAACTCTCGATAACATTTAAGTCATTTCTATGCTGTAGAAATGTCACGCAAAACACAAACATTTTTAAATTTTGACAATATCTGTGTAAAGATTACAAATTGACGTTTACGAACAAATTCTGTTGATGAGATCAAAATTAAAGAACCCTTTCGTTTCTCTGATTTTCCTATTGTGGTAGCATTCAGCTATAATTATAATTTGTCAATGTTTACCAATTTTGATTTAGTTCATGCAATACAAGGCCAAATGGAGAAAATGGAGAGGGTCATTTTACGCTAATACTCCAATTGGGGAAAGTTTGTGTACGTAGAACATCGATTGTTTTTTTTTTTAAATTCGGCTCGAGTACTGATCAGAAAAACTCAACTATTTCAACCATACAACTGACCTTCATAATCACATTGAGAATAGTTGTTCGTCAATATTTCTATTTGGTTGTCTGAAAAGTTCATGCCGCTTTTTAAGTAAAATTAAGACACAAACCAAAATTATTTCATTAAATATTTATTCTACGAAATATTAACTATTTTCTTGCACAAACCAAAGAAAACATTGTTATCAACAAGTTAATCCAATTATCCACTTTAACTCACTTCACATATATGGTAAAACATTAACAAAAAAAAAAGAAAAAAACAAATCACCAACTTTAACACTCCACTTTAATACTTTCTTCCTCCCCGTCAACTTTAACACCCCACTCCTCCCCGTCAACTTTAACACTCCACTGTCAGCTTTAACACCCCCGTCAACCCCAACCCTACGCGCTCTCCCTACATGTAGTCTGTTTCACCACCTCCGTTCCACCGAACAATCCATATTTCTCATTTCTACGGTCAGATCGGCAAAAGTATGCTGCCCCATTTTTTTTTTAACGAGACCTACTATAAACACGAGCAGAACACACACACTATCAAATCAATGGGTCACTTACCTTGGCTGACGTCTATATATTTTCGTCTTCTTTTTTTTCTTTTTCTTCCTTCCTCGCTGTCGTTCGGTTGAATTTTATTATTTTCGTCTTCTTTTTTCTTTCTATCTGGTAGTTTTAAGTCCGTAGAATCTTCAATCGTCTCCGTGGTAAACCCAATAATGTTCGTATCAATCTGTTTTGTTGTTTCAAAACCAAGTCACTTAGGCACCAAATAAACGTGTGTTGTATACCAATAAACAACAAACACGTCTGTATATAAAAATATATCAAGTGATATTTTTTATTAATGAACGATGGACCGTGTGGCCTAGTGAACAGAGAGTTGAGGGAGCGCGCTTCCAAGGGTTGACGGGGTGACGGGGGGTGTCGTCGTATCTGTTGCTCCTCTACTCTGGTCTGGCTCTCTGCCCAGACTGCCGTGAAATCCGTGCCTGAGGTCTTTTTATCTCCAAACCGGTACTTCCGATTTTTGCCTCGTCTACGCACGCCCACGTAATTCTCAGGGACACCTGTTCTGCTTGCCTCTTGTAGCCATTTCCGCTACTGCCGGAAATAAGGTCAAACAAACATCCGTTCCTTTCAACGGCCGGAAAACGCCCCCACTTGCATCAGCTTCCTTCTTCGGGTGGGGCCAGATTATTATATTACACATGAAGAAACACGATACATAGAAAAAGAATAATTGTTTCTGTTCACATTCTATTCCTTTATCGGGTATTCATTACAGTTCATACATCTTTTTTTCTCGCTCCACTTTTCCACTTAGTGACACATGTTCTGAAGATTAAGAGATGTGAAACTGACAGTCGCCATGCCATATTGATTCCTACGTTCAGACTGTCTATATCTACGCTAAATCTCCGATACTGTGTAATCTTCCCCTATAAATATAGGATACTTTAGACAAAATAATCACATGTGTGTGGACACATACACACACCCCTATGACGCTGTTCCAATCTATCTGTTGTGTCGGCTCTTCGTTACCAAGTTGTTGTGGCCTATTTGGACCAGGAAGAAAGACGCAGAAACAAGAAGGTAGGTTAAAACAGTGTATTAGAATAACAGAATAATATATACAAGTAAGAATGTTAGTAATCAGCAAATAGAAGTGTAAGTCCGAACGGTATAGTTACGCTGCGTCTCGACTGCCTTATGACTGTCTCCTCAGAAGTTATGCCGGTTAGTATTTATAATAGGAGGAAGAGTTCATTCCACGCAGAAGGGCACCATAATATTATCAATAGGAAGATCTGTAATCAAAACATGCTACAAAACACACACACACATATTTTAGTTTTTCCTACTCATTCTGTTTTCGCCTTCTAGAAAATTTTAGATTATTTCTTTAAAATGAATGAATTAATTTTTTATCCTAACCCTATAAGTAATTTTTTCACCACTGCTGCAATCTAACATTGAACTCACAACACTTTGAGTCAAGTCACTGAAAATAACCAACGTCTCTATCAATTGAACAGTATGCCGTTGAGGACAACAAGAAGTGAATTTCTGGGACTTATAAGCCTAATGTTTTAGTAATCATTCATATTCCAAGTTTTTTATGCTAATGGTTTTCTCGAGTATTTTTTTATCACGTGGCTTTGCACAAAGAATGAGAATGATATACCCCAGTGATCGTAAAGAAGAGTTTGGTACGAAATTTCAAGCACCTGAGCAATGCGAAAGCGTACAACTGCCGAAACGTCGTCAAAATGGCAACAAAGATGAGGACAACTCAGAAGTGTAGACAAATACTGTTTTTTTTGTCCCTCAGATTTATTTCACCGGCCTACTTTATGTATATATATGTAGAAATTTTGAATATTTTTCATTATTGTAAATCACTTGAAGAAACCGAAAGGTTAAAACCTACGTCGCAGAAATAACTCATTTTCAAATGAAAAATGTTCAAAAGATTTACAATATAATTGTATTGAACATTTTTAAATATATCTGTGTATTGGTTTAATTTAACTATGACAAAAATAACTAATATATATATATATATATATATATATATATATATATATATATATATAACTGTGCGTGTGTTTTGAATGGAAAGAATTTGTGTCTTTAATTGAGCATCTTCATTATCACAACCCAACACTATATATATATATATATATATATATATATATATATATATATATATATAGTTTCTGAAAGGATTTTTCTGTTGCTGAGGTGATGTGTTATCCCCCGTGGGGATCTTCATATCGAAATGGCCATTCGACATCATTGAATTAATCCTTTTTTAATTTATATTTGCTCTGTAATATTTTATTACATGGAGCTCTCTTCCTGTATCATTTTTTAATATTAAAATAAATTTTTTAATATTAATTAGGATCGGGTTTTTGGAATTTACCTTCCTGCTTTTTTCCCTTGGAGTGAAGTATCTGAATTAAAATATATATATATATATACAATTCACAAAAATTGTATTCGCTATTCATGTTTACCTAACTTTGTGTATATTTATCTGTGGAAGTCTCTTTATATTTTCTTATTCCCTATTACCCAATAAGATGCACACACAAACAGGTATGTATATGAGTGTGTGTTAATAAAAAATCGATTTTTATTATAGAAGAGCAAAAGAGATTTTAACCCACAAATAAAAAAATATATACAATAAGGAAAGCGTTAAATCATTGCCAACAGACATTTGTAGCAACGTAATATTGTGAATCTTTTTAAAGTTTCTTGTATTTTTTTCGAGAAGGAATAATTTCTAATTCAAATTTTCTAATTCAAATTTTCTAATTCAGATTAACATGTTAATAGTTTGTGAATATCTTAAAGTGTTTTTCCAAAGTTTTTAAATTATCAAATATTTTTTACTGAAAAAAATTTTCAAATTTTTATTCATTTAATGTCAGATTCGATGTTAATAATTTTTACAAAATAGACTTTTCAAAATAATTTTCCAAATATTAAATAAGATTTTCCTCGTATTTTTTCTGTTTGAGCTCATTATATATATATATATATATATATATATGTGTGTGTGTTTGTGTGTGTGTGTGTGTGTATGTGTGTGTGTGTGTGTGTGTGTGTGTGTGTGTGTGTGTGTGTGTGTGTATTTGGAGGAAATCAGCGACCTAAAGAGAAACTACTTAAGATCCCACACTGGGAAAAAGTGTTCAATGCCTAGCATTTTGCATGAAACTTTAGACGCGGTCGGTCATGTCTAGCGGGAGTCAGTGTATTGTATATATATATATATATATATATATATATATATATATATATATATATATATAGGTTAATCAGCTAATTAAAAAGATTTTACTCAACAGCTATTTATTCTTCATCATGATCTTTAGTTATTGTTATAGATCGGACATTGCACAGTAAAAACAGAGGTAGACAATCGGTTAACAACCTCATATAATCTTATTTAGTTTATCTCATCACGTTTTGTTCATAATTGTTTTATCAAGAAAATCCGATTTGATCAGGTAAGACATAAAGTATAAGATAAAACTAAAATAAAATACTAAAATCTCTTTAACTTATTAGCAGTGAGCACTAATCGATTCTAATTTTTATCCAAAATAGGGATGCACATAAAGGAAATAAATAGATTTGATCGAAGGCGAAAAAGAACATTTTCAGTGTATTTTACAGCTTTTTGTTTGAAAATAAATCGACTTTTTACGAAAGATTATTAATGGAAAATGTCCAAAATCGAAGTAACAAAAATCCTTAACGAATTGTGATCTCATGATCAAAATAAATCCTGGGAAAGAAAGAGAAATGAATGAATTTGGTAAGAATTTTAATTCAATTCGTCGAGGTCATTTTCCACACTGATAATAGTTATGCTATACACACATTCTTATAGAGTCGTTAATTTAAACTTTAGTTATCTTAAATGCGATAGAAGTTAGGAATAAATTAAATCTAAAAAAAAATGTTAATATTATTTATTCACCCTTGGCACTTTTAACGTGTGCAGAAATGCTTTCAGCCTGACTAAGAACCTTTGGCCTTCACTCCTAGAAAAACAAGATTTTTGATCATTTGTACAGATTCTGTGAAGTGAGTGCTAGCGAGAGCTTTTCAGTACCATCTCTCATCTGGACTCTTAAATTAGCCGATCGGCCTTTCTAGAGACGAACTGCCAATCTACCACTCTTTGTTTCTTTCTATCTTTTTTTTCAGATTTGCTGATGCGTTCTTTTGCTTCTAATCGTTCTGAAGGTGGTTCGCTTTTACCTCATCGCTACCCTTTACCAGTTGTCATACTCCAGTTCTGACCCTTTCTGATCAATCTTTTCTATCGTGTTCGCCCGCTAATCAATCAGATTTTGCGACATATTTCTAATTGTGTCGCCCGATATCGATTTATTTAATTATCGATTGTTATGCTTCGGGCCACGAATCTTTTCTTCTTGTAGCAGGGTTTCAACGAAGGATACCGGCAGACATCCTTATCTTCATCTATTAACACTAGTCTTCTTTTATGTTTGTTTTCCATCGTTTCGTCATTATTTCCCGCCTTTCCTTTTTGTTACTTTTCTCTCTTTTCGAGTTTCCTTTTTGTTCTTTTTATGTCTCTATTCCGTATTATTTTTCTCTTGTGTTTTTTTTTTCTGTCCTTTGATTATCTTTTTCCGACTCAAAAATCTTCTTCTTTCCCAATATTCGTCTTTAGCATTATTCGCCTTTGTATTTAATATCCTTTCCTAAAAATATAATCTTCTAGATTAAAGGCGCCCGAATACATTTTTCAGCCTGTACGACTTTATGAGTAAATATAGTTGCTTTCGCGTTTATTGTATAAATACTAAATATTATGTTTAGGTGTAGACGATTTTTATGAAGTTCAGGTTAGCAGGAAACACACTCCTACTATTTTTCCTTTACTCATTCGGAAAAAATATCTTTAAATATAACGCAAGAAAATATGTTCTTTAATATATTTCTTGCTACGCCACACAAAAACGGTGATGTAATGGTTAACAAGCTTGTCTCGCTAGATCAATTAAAACTGAATAGTGAGCTCGATATTCATTGGGGTCTCTACGCTTTCGGCATCGAAATGCTGTAATGGTTTTCAAGCTTGTCTCGCTAGATCAGTTACGACTAAATAGTAAGATTATTCCTCAATGGATGCTCTACAATTTCGGCCTTGTACCACTAAGCTACACTTAGAAAATTATTTCTTTCAAGTAGTGAATTAAATTCCCAATGGCTGCGATATACTTTCGGCCTTGTTCCACATCAAAGCAAGGCTAAGTAAATCGCTTTATATATCAATACATTTTCTAAATTTTAAGAGGAGGTTCAATTTGATATGCAAATTCATTGATCCTCCTAGTCAATACCCTCCTACTCTGGGTTTCAAGTAAGTAAGAATTGTTCCTATTTGGCGGCAGCTTTGAAATTAACTGGGTTTTTTTTATGTAAGCCTTATTTTTTATATACTACAAAAATAAAAGTACATATGCAGTTATTTTGAAGATATCACGTGGTATGAGTATATTTTTTGGCTTGCATTGGAGACTCAGTGTACAGTGAATTTACACTCCACTATTATGAATTTACATTACAATCTGGACTCCACTATTATGAATTTACATAACAATCTGGACTCCACTATTATGAATTTACATAACAATCTGGACTCCACTATTATGAATTTACATAACAATCTGGACTCCACTATTATGAATTTACATTACAATCTGGACTCCATTATTATGAATTTACATTACAATCTGGACTCCATTATTATGAATTTAAATAACAAACTGGACTCCACTATTATGAATTTACATAACAATCTGGACTCCACTATTATGAATTTACATAACAAACTGGACTCCACTATTATGAATTTACATAACAATCTGGACTCCACTATTATGAATTTACATTACAATCTGGACTCCATTATTATGAATTTAAATAACAAACTGGACTCCACTATTATGAATTTACATAACAATCTGGACTCCACTATTATGAATTTACATAACAATCTGGACTCCACTATTATGAATTTACATAACAAACTGGACTCCACTATTATGAATTTACATAAAAATCTGGACTCCACTATTATGAATTTACATAACAAACTGGACACCACTATTATGAATTTACATGACAAACTGGACTCCACTATTATGAATTTACATAACAATCTGGACTCCACTATTATGAATTTACATTACAATCTGGACTCCATTATTATGAATTTAAATAACAAACTGGACTCCACTATTATGAATTTACATAACAATCTGGACTCCACTATTATGAATTTACATAACAATCTGGACTCCACTATTATGAATTTACATAACAAACTGGACTCCACTATTATGAATTTACATAAAAATCTGGACTCCACTATTATGAATTTACATAACAATCTGGACTCCACTATTATGAATTTACATGACAAACTGGACTCCACTATTATGAATTTACATAACAAACTGGACTCCACTATTATGAATTTACATGACAAACTGGACTCCACTATTATGAATTTACATAACAATCTGGACACCACTATTATGAATTTACATGACAAACTGGACTCCACTATTATGAATTTACATAACAAACTGGACTCCACTATTATGAATTTACATGACAAACTGGACTCCACTATTATGAATTTACATAACAAACTGGACTCCACTATTATGAATTTACGTAACAATCTGGACTCCGCTATTATGAATTTACATGACAAACTGGACTCCACTATTATGAATTTACATAACAATCTGGACTCCACTATTATGAATTTACATAACAATCTGGAATCCACTATTATGAATTTACGTTACAATCTGGACTCCGCTATTATGAATTTAAATAACAAACTGGACTCCACTATTATGAATTTACATGACAAACTGGACTCCACTATTATGAATTTACATAACAATCTGGACTCCACTATTATGAATTTACATTACAATCTGGACTCCACTATTATGAATTTACATAACAAACTGGACTCCACTATTATGAATTTACATAACAAACTGGAATCCTCTGTTATGAAATTTAAAAACTTTAATTTAAAATTAGTGAGTAGAGTGCGTAACCGATAGTATCATGTGAAGATTTTCGAAAAAGTCATTATTTCTTAGAGAGGTGCGTTTCTTTAGAAACAACACCCCTATCTAATTTTTAAAAAATCTAATTCTCTTTAGCAAGGCAATAATGTCACTAAGATGCAAGAGGCTACTGAAAGTGAAAAAGAATGAGAAGACTCTCGAAGAAAACGGAAACCCAATCCTAAACAGGAAACAAAAAATAAACCTCTACTCGTTTTTAATGTGTTGTGTCATCGCCTTCCACATCCTTTTGCCACTTGTAGCTTTTGATATATTTTGTCTTGTTATTTCTCCCCAAAACTCTTCTGACATTTATTTACTTAATCCCAGCATGTATGTCACGTGATGTTTTCACTGTCCCTCTATTGCTCTATCTGTCCCGTGAGTATCAGATTTTCCAAGCCCTCCTTCCTCATTACATGTTCTAGAAATTTCCACTGTATCTTCCTGATGTTAAGGTTTAGTTTTCTTTTTGTTTTCATTCTCCTCAAAACCTCGTCATTGTTCACGTGTTCGGTTCATGTTACCCTTAGTTCTAGAAAAAGACGTGTCTTTTGGAATTATGACGAAGCTGGAAATGAGTACATTCTGATTTTTGTCTACCCTAGATTGACAATTTTTAATTCTGTTTGACTTGTATTTCTTTCAGCTTAATAACATGTTACTTTTATCGCAACTTACTCAAACCTTTATCATTTGTCAATGATTACCTCATCAGTTGCGATAAAAACTAAGTGAAATTAATACGAAATACTAGTTACATTGAATAATAACTGACAATGCATCATTTAACAATAAAATTGAAGATAATATTACTACTAGCGGCACATTATCCAACCATAGAGTTTATCCCTATTTTAATTTTCTTGCAATCATCATAGATTTTATTAATTATTATTGTACGTAGCTGATAGCATGACCAATCATTCTCAAGCAATTGAAAAGAAATCATAATCCTTTCTTTTCTTTGATTTCCTAAGCTTCTTGCTTGATTTAGTAATCCCATCACTCAAAAGTTGAAGATATTCGAATGACAGATAAGTCCTCGAATTGAATTACATGGAAAGTAAACCCCCTGTTTCCTATATAACTCACGTCGGACAATAAAGATACCAAATGAAACGATATATTAATTTAATATAAATGTTTTCACTACTAAAAATATCTTATTAATACTAATTCATAATATCATTATTCAGTGATGTTTTTATTTTCATGGATATTCATGACCTCGGACTTTCGTTTAGACAAACTCTTTATTTCATTTTAAAAGAACGATTCTGCTTTTGATTTGCCGAATTTGTTGGATCAGCCAAGCAACCTCCCGCGTTTAAGCACATCACAGGAAAAATGCATTTGTATTTATCGACGGGCCAGTGATCGTTGTCTGAGTGAAATTAAATCAAAACTTCAACTTCTGATTTTAAAATTAGCGTCCTTCTTCAGGAAATTTGTAAATCTGGGTAAAGTTCTGGAAATTTTGAACAATACCCTGGTGATGTGCGTTGTGGTGCATTGGATATCGGCTCGGAACGAGAAATCGGGGAGCCGAGTTCGAATTCCAGCTGAATTCATTGCTTTCACTTACGCGCAAATACCCTTGGAAAAGATATTAATCCGTCTATTCCTTCCAGTTATGGGTTAAATAATAGGACAGATTGGGTTCTAGAGCCTTGGTAGGCAACCAGTCTACCACAGAAAGCAATGGCAACCTACTACGGGATAATCTTCTGCCTAGTCAGTCATGTCTCTTTCGAGACATGATCGCCCAAGCGTGTATCACGTATGGCACTTAACTGACTGACCCTTAAGAATGAGGTCGTTTTTACGCTGGCCATGTTTAAGAATATTTCGTCTTATTTTTTTTAAGTACTATCTCAGTTACTGCTCGCCCTGTTTCCAGATTGAACTCACAATGCCACCAAATTCCCGAACCAACTCTAGATTATTATTCTGTGGGATAATCTTGACAGAACTTAGGACCTTAATCCCAATGTTTTCCTTGTCGACCTGCTGCTATGATATGACAATGATTTAAGCTCAAAACATTAAATCTTTTTCCAATTTTATTATGAGAAAATTGTTGGACGTTTTGGTACATATTTATACAGTGCAGACACCCATGATCTAACCCATTTTATAATTGACCAATAGAAGGCTTAACCAATCAGGAAGCTCAATACGACGTGTATAAAAGGTGGCCATATTTTTCCGAATATTGGAGTTCAAATCCGATTCTTGAGAGTGTTTGATTCGATAGTGATGGTCTTTGACGTTGTTTCATTGAACAGATTACGTGTAGCGAGGATACTCTATATCCATATACTCTGACGGACGTGTTCAACAGATGCCAAGAGGATACTCTATATCCAGGAACGTTGTCAACATAACCTTCAATCCCTTACTTTGTGACCATCATGGACTGTTGTTACGATATAATATACATTCAGGAGATTGATTCTCTATTATAATCAATACATAAACTGATCCCTGCACTTTATCCATAAATTATGGCGAATTTTACCAACAAACATTGACTTGCATACTAACATCTAACATTGTGTATATCGCCATTTTTTTTTCAAGCACTAAACTTATTCAAGTTATACAGTGAGGCGATCTTCAAAGAACTAGAATTCTTAGCAAAATTTACTATTGGCAGACACACTCTTAACAACATAAGATATACAGATGACAGTGATGATGGCAGATACAGAAAAGAAATTGCAGGAAATCCTAGAGAAAATAGGAAAGGAAATTGATAAGTGAAATGCCACATGTATAAATGCATGGACGATCAGGTCTTTTTCGGGATATGACTGACTCGGCAGAAGATTTTCCCTCGGTAGGATGCAATTTCTTTCTGCGGTAGATTGTCATATCAAGTTGAAAAGCCAGTTCCCATATGATCACCAAAGTTAAGCAACGTCGAGTCTTGTAACAGATGATGGAAAACATGACACCAAAATCCGAAGGCACATTGGGATAGCAAACGAAACCAAGTAAATTATTGAAAAACAGGAAAACAGTAATTAAAAACAAAAATGTGTGCTGAACATATTATATAATATCGGGCCTCATATATTGGAGAATTTGACTCTCGTGGGATGCTCACACGTTCAAGAGAGACAAAGGAAAACAGCGACTAACCTAGCTTATGATCTTGATTAAATGGGCGACAGAACAAGGATTGGAAGGAAAAGACAGTTTTACTAAGCTACAAAAATTAGAAGATGTGGTGAGTCATTGTTGCCCACGTTATGAAAGGACACAGAAAAATATAGATTAGGAAAATAATACGAAATTATCTTAACTGGTAGGGTTAATATAAGACGTTTTACTCTTCACATAAAAATATGAATTAAAGACATCTCACATAACTCAACCTTCAGTCCTCTTAACAAGCAATTGAGTAAAAAGCCTCAGCATTCCTTTCATTGTTTGTGTTTCATTTTTAATATATATATTCTACACAAGAATAAGTTCTAAAACTCTCTTTACGCCTGTTTTGTAATGATTTACACAATACTTCTGTAGTTGTATCTAGTTTCCTGTTTATTGTTACGTTTATGACTCGCTATTCGCGTTCCACACGTGCCGCTGTTATTTATGGTCTTGTAATTATCAGATCTCCGGTGCTTCGTTCTAACTCTGAGCCAATGCTCTTGATGCAGTCGTATAAGAAATGCTGTCAAGTAAGTTGAAGTTCAAGGCAAGTTTTTGGTTCGTAGGTAAAAGCTGATGTATCATAGACAAGTGAAAACGTGTACTGAATAAATAGCGTGCTGATTGGCCCTCTAAAAATAGCCCGTTGTTTAACCTTTTTGAAGTGAGAGTTAGATTTTAAAAAATCTCGTCTAGTTAAAACTGTCTTTTGTTTAAATTTATATTTTATCACAATGTGATAATTTTTTTTGATTATGAAGCAATATAATATAATATAATATAATATAATATAATATAATATTAGGTATTAATAAAACCCCTGATTAGTCAGTAAACTTTGCTTAATATTGAAAAAAATCCGAATTGTATAGAAACAGAAGAGAAACATATTAAGATTCTATGAAGAACTATAAAGTCTAACTTTATATTCTTTCCTTATAAATTAGAAACAGATATTTCCGGAATCAGTATCGTCATTTTAAAACTATATAATCGTTAGAATAATATTTCTTATCTATTTTCAGTATGCCTAAATGAATAACAAGCAAAGGAGAATCTGCAATGTTATCAGTCCTGACCTAGCATCTCAGTTTCAGTAACTTTTCCACCACCGTAACATAACTTTCCAGTACTTTTTCTGTAAATATTTTCATGGTAATCGTTTTGATCTGCTTTCACCTTTGCTACCTTGACTTTACGAATTTAAGCGCAGTACTAGATTGGTAGTTATGTCTCATTATTTTATGGATGAAATTGTAACCGTAAGTTCCATGCTAACAATTTCTTCTCTCGCACTTCTCGCTTGTGAAACTCTCTTCCGGTTTCTTGATTTCCAATCAACTTTGACTGTAAAAAATTTAAATACTATATTAATCGTTATCTTTTATTCTTTTAATTAATGTTCTTTTATTGTTCTCTCTCCTTAATAATGTTTTCTTTTTCTTATTCTTTCACACTCAGTAACCCTTAAATGTAATGTCAATCGTTATCTTTTATCCTCTTAATTCCTGTTCTTTTATTGTGCTCTCTCCTTAATAATATTTTTCTTTTTCTCTTTTTCTTTCGCACTTTGTAACCCCTTTCGTCTTAGTGACTTCATTGCCTTGATTGGTGTGAAAGGATTCAAAATTAAATGCCTTGTAGCTGAAGGTAGGTGGGTATTTTTTATCGATAGCTGTTTTGTGGCATATCTCAAAGCCAATATTTCGAATTTTCTGTTATCTCTCCACAAGAATATCTTTCAACACTTCAGTTCTCTCATATAAATTTCCAGATTAAAAGTAAATTTAGTAAATATTTACATATTGGGGCTAATTAATATTTGACATATTTTCGTCTTGTCTTTGTAGTTGCTTTTCAGGCTAGAATTTCGAATGATGAAGACTAAAGCAAGCACGCCTTCCGCTCTTGAAGGATTGACGCTTTATTATCACCTTATATATATGACCTTGTGCTAGATGGAGTTAGGATTCGTAAATATTTATCTCTGTTTCAGTACACGTATCACATATATGATATAAATTTATGCATTTTGCCTAAGGTATAAATTTCTCTTTCTGTGATTTATTGACATTGTGTTTACGTCATCATCATTATATCATAAAACTTTACGAATACACGGTTGGAAATAAGCCTTCCTCAACTTCTATGACAATTGTAGATGTTTGATTCTATGTCTTGACTTACCAGGATGCTTTTTTTGATCCCAACTATTTCTCTTTTGCCTTTTTCCCTATCTATTTGAGACTAACGAACTAATCTTTTGATGCTTTTTTTGTTTGTTGTTACTGGTTCCAACATTGGCAATGAATACTAAAAATACCCACTCCCTAAATTTATAGACAATCATAGAGTTACATGTGTGGTGGAGATTTCTTTTTGGACAATTCTTGGTCAGACTCACACATATTTTTCTTCTTGCATTGAAGTCTGAAGGCTATAATCCGTAAGACTGTATCCCGTTTGCGTATGGACACCGTTTCTTTTTCTGGATTTAAATCTGGATCAAGGTTTTTACACTCACGTTTCAGGAAACCATCTCTGGATGACCTTGGTCAGACTCACACATATTTTTCTTCTTGCATTGAAGTCTGAAGGCTATAATCCGTAAGACTGTATCCCGTTTGCGTATGGACACCGTTTCTTTTTCTGGATTTAAATCTGGATCAAGGTTTTTACACTCACGTTTCAGGAAACCATCTCTGGATGACCTCCAGTGTTCCGTGTCTGTCATTTCAGGGGATGTGTCGTACACGCCACGCTTGTCAATGTGGGTCGGTGAAGATTTATTTAGCCCATAACTGGAGTGAGAATAGACGGATTAATACCTTTTTTAAGGGTATTTGCGCAGAAGTGAATGCAGCGAATTTAACTGGAATTCGAACTCGGCTCTCCTGGTTGATATCTACTGTACCATAACGCACATCCTTTTATTTTTTTTTATTGACATATAATTTAATTCCCTTGTATTAAATTGTTCATTTCTTGTCTGATTTATTTACAGTCTTTTTTATTTTTTACTATTGTTGTCATTGGAAATTTTGTCGGTTCCTCTAAGAAATGCCTTCCTATTAGACAGCTACGTGTTGGCTGAACTCTATTTTTGTCACTTAATACATTCTATAAATTTGATCTTTATCCATTCTCTAATCAGTGTCGTCTATGCATTAGATTTCTATTATAACTCTCATAACTAGTTTCATTGATCTTTGTTTCTAGTTATATTTTCAATCAACTTTCATTAGTTTCTTCTAACTGCTGAGGGTTTTACTGATGCAAACGCCTTTTCTTAATTAGATTTTGCTTGGAAGATTGCCTTTCAACAGATTCGTTTTGAAAATAAAAGTTAATCGATATAACTCCTTTCAACAAGATGATTCCATAACTCAGTTGTTTATGTAACACTTATCGGATTACATCAAATGATTCAAAATTCTAATTCATTCTAGAAATTAAATAAATATTTCATACTGTAAGGTAGAAAGTGAAATAATAATTACGTTTGTATCTTATCGGTAACAATATATTTAATAAAACTCGTATGAATTTCACGTTTTTCTTTTTGCTACCCACTTGTAATATTGTTACTATATTACATAACTTTCAAAATCTTTCGTGGAAAACAGCAAAATATTTTTGACACAAGGTAGAAAACTGTAAAGTGAAGCACAGTTGCAATTTTTACCTAGAATTTGTTTCAGCGACTTTTCACATTTAACTATTAATTTAGAATAGAAATGATAGTTATTTCCTAGGAATGAAAATCAACTGAGTAATAGTAAATTTTCTAAGGACCGGTTAGATGTGGCACAAGGCCGAAAGTATGGGGCATCCAATGAGGATCGAACTCACTAATCAGTTGTAAAAGCTCTAGCAAGACAATCTTACATTACACCACGCCGAGGTGCCTAACTCAACTGGTTGATAGAATATAACTATATATGCAGGGTGCGATGGGTAATTTGCCGTCTAAATTAGCAAAATGAAAATAACACTGACATCTCATTTTAGCAGATATATTTACCAAAATGATGTAAATATATCTTGAAATACTAAAAAGTAAATTTTCTAAAAAGTCGTCATTGACTTCAACACGGCCTCCAATCTCCTGCATTTCTTCTGGATGGTCTTTTTGCTTAAGTTGTTAAACACTGCCATAATATTTGCCTTGTTCATCTTTGGTGTTAGAAGGAATGTTTTGGCCTCTCGCTAAACTGCTCCACAAACATAATAATCAAGAAATTTGTAGTCGGGAGAAATAAGAAGTCAGATGTATGTGGTGATGTTGACACAGAAATTGTCTGACAGTCATGACTGGGTTCTTGTGCTTATGCAGCATGGTACAGTGTCCTATTGTCAGATATAGGGCCTTCCAGCAGTCACTGTCTTGAACCAGAGTAGCACTATTTTTTCAAGGCACTTGTAGGCCTCTGTATTGAGTTTGGGATCCTCACCAACACATTCGGGAGCTCTTTTCTTATCCGAACGATCAGAGTGAATTTTCCGAGCTGCTGCACTTTTCGTAATAACCATTAGACTTGTTCAACGCATTTTTAAAATTATCTGTACTGCCACCCAAACACTTTGAAGTGTTCCTATTGGAGCTTTCGGTGCGAATGCCAAGCACTACCAAATGCAGTTCCAAAATTTCTGTTGGAATGAATTGGTCCTCTTTTTCTCACAGCTCAACTGATGCCCAACTGAGCCTACTTTATTGTGCATTCATCGATAATATAAAAAGCAAACAACACGCATGCACGAAATTAATGAAAATAGCGACAATTTACCCTTCGCAACCTTCACACACAGACATATATATATATATATATATATATATATATATATATATATATATCAGATTAAAAATGAAATTAGACCAGTTAACGGCTGTATATGAAAAAGCTCAATACATGTTTGAAGGTAGATGATGAATCAACATGTAGAGATTTTAGATATTTATATAGGGAAGATCATCCGGTTACGCTACCATGGTTTCGGCTTTTTCGGTTTCGCCTGACGAAACCGAAAAAGTCAAAACCATGGTAGCGTAACCGTTTGATCTTTATACATACATACAAATATATATATATATATATATATATATATATATATATATATATATATTGTTTTTATCTTACCGGGAGCACGGTTTAACTCTTGTGTTATCACTGAGTTAAAATATATATATTGATTATATATTAGATATACAAATTAACAATTGTAAACTGTTTTCCACTTTAAGTGATGAAAAGCATCGATTGAGTATCATTTGAGGCGTACAAGTAACAGTCATCATGCACTTGATATATATGTTCCCACACACCACACATGCACTATATATATATATATATATATATATATATATATATAAGATTAATGGAAAGATCTGAAAGTTTGATTGCGTGCTTGTTATTTTATTTTATCTCTATATGCATCAAGTGCTGTTCAGTTAATACAAAAAGAATCATGTTTGAATTTCTTACAGATCATTGTCATTGTCACTGCGTGTTGCTTTTATAAAGTTAGTAGATTTTAAAAATGACTTGAATGCAACGAAAAGCTATATTATAGAAACAAATAAAAACGGTAAATAAAAATATTACCTCGCTTCAGAGCAGAGACAATCATGACTCTCTAAATATTAATTTTCTTTATTATTTCTTAATTACCATGAGTTTGAGGAGAGAAAGAACGTTTTCTGTTGCTTTATACCTGGTTTTGATTTCAAAATTTTCGCTCTTTTAAGCTGGTTGCCTACTAAGTGAACATAGCAGACGAGGCCGGATTTTTAACTAAGCTTGCAGATTCCACTGCCAACTCTTACGCGATTCATATAAAATGCAACACGATGACAGTAGTCAAAATATAGTTTATATTTTCACACCAGAAATTTCGGATAAGGGTCACTAGGAGAAGATGACAGCATCTTTACTTAAATCGTAATTACGATTCTCAATATTCTTTCTCACATACTACTTCTTCATTTATGTGCCATGTCTTTTCAGGACGTAGACGATCATGGCCTTCCACATCTCCCTGTCCTTGGTGGCTCTTAGCACGCTTTCTCCTGTTGCGCCATGCAACCCTCGTTCCGTCATCCACCTGACCAGATCCTTCAAATATGTTATCCGTTGCTTTCCTTTGTCTTTTTTCCCTCTATCTGGCCTGTTAGTAACAGGTTCTTCAAGTCCTCTTTCCTCATTGCATGTCTCAGGAAATTTAGTTGTCGCTTCCTGATGCTCAGTATTAATTTCTTTTTCTTCCCCATCCTTTCCAAAACCTCATCATTGCTTCATTCATGATATTCACAACATCCTTCTGTAGAACCACATTTCAGCTCCTTCAAGTTTTTCCTTCATCTTCGAAGATATTGTTCCACATTCACTGACATATTGAAGAACTGACATCACATAGCAATCCCGTACTCTCCTCTTTGTTTCTAGTAAAATTGTTCTGTTTCTTAATACTTTACTCAGCTTCTGGAATGCTTCTTTCGCCATGCCAATTCGCCTTCGGATCCCAGTGTCGCACTTTCCGTCTTCTGTTAAAACACTTCTTAGCTATTAAATTTCTGTACCTGGTTGATTTTAGAGTCCCTCACCTGTAATTGGCATTTTGGGCTGCCCTTTTTGCTGATGACCATGCATTCGGTTTTCTTGCTGTTTATTTGTAGTAATTTCTTGTCACTATCTTCGGCTACCTTCTGTAGGAGGTCTTGTAGTATTCTTTCTGTGTCTGATATCAGCACTGTATCATCTGCGTAGCTTATATTGTTTAAATTGTGGCCTCCGATGACGAATCCTGGCAAAACTTCTGGGGTTTTCAGAATAGTCTCGCTGTATAAGTTGAATAGATCCGGTGAAAAGAGGCATCCTTGTCTTACGCCCCTTTCAATCTTAGTATTATTACTAAAAACGTATGACGTGCATGTGTACGTACTGTCACTATGGAATTATATTCCAACGACGAGGTTTGAGTTTTTAAAAAAAATTACATGCGAAGAGCAAAAGTTCAATTTTCTCCCTCAAAGGAATTGTATTTAGAAAACAACTTCTATTACACTGACACTTCTTTTCAGCTCTAGGAATTATATCGGATAAGCTTATGGGGGCTTTCTAGAGCACCTGATCGCAGGTAATGAAAAATTGGGTACGTGATGTTAAAGTCTGATACTATGACCTGGAAGCATCTATTACCATTGACCTCCTCAAAATTCAGCATTCAGCGAAAAATCTAATGGCAGCTGATTCAAAATACGCGCTGTTAGTGGATTTCGTATCTCATGGTTAAATAGTTAACGTTGTCATATATTATAAGACACAGGACACGGAACCAAGTGAAACTGTTCGTCTAAAAGAGACCAGCATGTTTGCGTAACGATATCATTAAAATTGCCACTGCGTAAACATCCGATCTAACAACAGAGTACTGGCAGATTGTGATGCTTTATCACGTTCACCACATCGTCCTGACTCGGTTTCTTTAGATTATCATTTACTTGGCTCTTGAAATAACTTTTATCTCGGAAACGGTTCTACAAATATATGTTAGTTTTGTTGCAGAGGTGTCTTGATTGATTCAGTCGTTTGCTATCACGTTTTTTTCACGATAGACAGTTCTTTGACTTTAGATTCTAAAATCCGCTCCCCTTACCTTTTTCCTACTCTTCTAACGGCCTATTAAAAGATATACCGTTGTCATATCATTTCAAAATTGTAACATCTCACCAACTGTCTCTACCATTTTTAATGATAAAGTCGAACGATTTTATTTTTCTTCTGAACTGAAATTCGGAGAATTTCTGACGGAATTGCCTCCTGGTCTGACAAGGATTATTCGCAACTTGTAAAATTTAGTCATTACAATTCAGTGAGTGAGTGAGTCAGTTAAGTTGCTGCGAACCAAGGCTATAGAACCCAATCTGTTCTGTATTTCAATCCTTTTATGCAATTCAGTCAGTTAAATGTCATACATGATACACGCTTGGGCGATTACGTTCCTTTCGAGCAATCACTGACTAAGCAGAAGATTTTCTCGCAGTAGGTTGCCATTCCTTTTTGCGATAGACTGGTTGCCAATCAAGGCAACAACCCAATTTGTCCTGCTATTCAATCCTTTTATCAAATTCAATCAGTTAAATGCCATACGTGTTACACGCTTGGGCGATCATGTCTCTTTCGATCCATCACTGATTAAGCAGAAGATTTTACGACAGTAGGTTACCCTTTATTTCTGTAGTAGACTGGTTGTCAACCAAGGTAAAATAAGCCAATCTGTCCTGTTATTCAACCCAGAGATGGAGGGAGAAGAGATGGAATAATAGTTTGTGCGTATTCAACCAGATTTCAAACTCGGTACACTGATTTCTCAATCCAAGCCGATATCCACTGCACTATTATTAATTGAAAGAAATATGACAATCGTTTTTAATAATATTTACCTTATATATATATATATAGAGAGAGAGAGAGATAGAGAGAGAGAGTGACAGTGAGACAAAAAAATTGACTGCACTGAACATATAAAAATACAGGAAAACGTTTTTTTAGGATACATTTCGGCCAATACATTATCAAAAGAATACGTTGGTAAATATTAATTGACTAAGAAAATACAAGAATTTGCATTGCAAGAAAATTTAAGGAGGTGTTAAAAGATATTTTTTTATAATCATATCGCCCCAAGCAAGGCATTTTACTGCCACTGTTGCCACATAGAAGGAAAGTTATGAAAAAGAGTGGCAGGCTATCAGGGGTGTCAGGAAGAGGGTATGAGAAGGAAGAGAATACTGATGAGAGTGGGGTGGACGGAGAAAGGAGCATGAGAGAGAAGATGCAGGTTAGTGAGATAGGAGATGCTATTGACTTTACATTTAAATTCTTGGAATTGTAGCTGTCGGGAAAGCAAGTAAACGGAAGAGAATTGTTTTTAATAATCATATTGCCACAAGCAAGGCATTTTACTTCTACTGTTTTGCAGGGGTTACATAGGATGAAAGTTATGAAAAAGAGTGAGAGGTTATTGGGGGTGTCAGGAAGTGGGTAAGAGAAGGATGAGAATACTGATGAAAGTGGAGTGGACGGAGAAAGGAGCACGAGAGAGAGCATGCAGGTTAGTGAGATAGGAAATGACTATTGACTTTACATTTAAATTCTTGGAGATTGTAGCTGTCTGGGAAGCAAGTAAACGGAAGGAAATTCCACAGGCAGGAAGTGCGAGAAAAGAAGCTGATGAAGTAAAATTTGCGTTTACATTTTCTTGGTTTCTCCGTAAAAGGGTGGGATCTAGTTACTAATTTTGTGGCTTGAGTAAATTCATGTAAAGGGGGCACCATTGAGCTTAAGTTCATCGGAGCAGAACTAAAATATCACGACTAAAATAAAAATTTAATAAAACTCATTTATAAAACCAAAGATTAAACATATGTAAATATACAAATATTGTAATAAAAATAAAGTATATAAAAATATATATATATATGCTTTTAATGTATGCCATATTTATGAGTAATATTGTTCAATACTCGGAATATGGCCTGTGAAAATGCAATAGACGGCTACTTTACCTGATGAGACCATCATAGTCCCCAAAAATTATTTTGAATGTACATTGAGCATTGAGCATTTTTTCGATCTACTGTCTACTATTTTACAGGTGTATATATATATATATATATATATATATATATATATATATATATATAGTTTTTGTGCATAATAATATTATTTAGGCTTTAATAAAACAGTGCCCAGTGTAGTATGAACAGAGCTAGTGTATATATATATATTAGTGTAGGACAATATGTATATCTATCACTATGTATATATATATATATATATATATATAACAGCAATCAATCTGATCACTAATCACCGTTTTCGAAGGTCAGGACTAATGAAAGAGTCAAGGATTCCACGTAAAATCTTATACAGTGAGCCCACTCCCTTCAGGGAAAACACCATGCGGTTGCCCTTTTCAAAGATACAAGGACCAACTGAAAGCAACACTGACAGTCACTGGACTTGAGCCTAAATTATGTTAAACACATGAGCAAGAACCTATCAACTGGCGATGATCCCAAACCATGGGAACCGAATATTTCAAAGCCACTAGAAAAGAAAAGAAAGAAGTCAAAGACCAGAGAAAAACACTCGAAAAAATCGACCTTATCCCCTGCAAACACTTCTATGCAGTCAAAGCCATTGGCTTGATAGCATGACCTGGAAGCTTTTCTATGCAAGAGTCGGTCTACTTTGTCATCAACGCCATCATCATAAAGAAAGCAATCAGAAAAGAAGAAACTGAATACAAGATAAAGCCGATGACGATATTGGCTCCTTGTTTTTTTCCGCGTTTTCCCGTCTGCTGACAGTAGCTAGCGACTCCTTGTGGCAGACATCTGTACATTAATACTTGAGGTACTTCAATATGCGCAGTTTCTCATCCACGATGATTGTGACGACATCTTACCACAAACTATCGACGGCTTCCAAACAGTTTCGTCTATCCAATTTCACTTAGTTAAGCTCAATCCGTGGTATGGCTTTCAGGTACATTCGAAGCATACCACAATCCGCAGACCGATATTATCAAAAAGCCACCTTCTTGACTAACCGACCATTATGGAGATTCATCTCTTCCCCTACTAGGAAGAAAATGCGACACAAGGTCAAAGTTTAATGTGAGGAGCCCGAACGCGTACGAGCGGGTAAGGCACAAAATTTGTCCAGTCCCAGTAAACACCGGTCGACAATTAGGAGATTCGAAGATGGGTTTTATAATAAAAAATGCTAATGTTCTAATTAGTCAGTCAAACGCTCACATACATGCGATTAATATATTTAGAATATATGTAGAAGCAAGCATTTTAAAATGATTTTAAGCAAAACAGCCTCAGGGATTAAGAGACAAGCTCCGCATACATAAAAGCAATATGTATTCATATATGCGCACAAATCATATATGTATAGTGATTTTCTAAGCGCCGCTTAGATGTGGTACAAGGCCGAAAGTATGGGGCACCCAATGAGGATCGAACTCAGTACCCGATTTTAACAGGTATTAGCGAGACACGCTTGCAAACCATTACACCACAACGAAATGCCCAATCATATATGAATATGGCTATTTATTGCCAATGGGTGTGTGGTCAAGTGGTTAGAAGTTTTCCTTTCCGACCATGAGAAACCGGTTCTGAATCTCATCATGGTTGATTAATCAGGAAGCTAACTTTTTCATGTTATCTGCTTGGGGAGGTGATCCTAGTGTGTGGCACTTGAAGACCCATACCACGGACTGAGCCTTGTAAGCCTTGTGAGAAAAATTGGGCAGACGGAACTATTTGACATCTGATGATGCCTGTGCTAGCTAGAAGGCACAAGACATCATGACCGAGGTTTTTAGCGTACTGGCCTCGTTCAGATTGTTGATTCTGTATACACGCAAATCTTATATATATATATATATATATAAAGATGTGTTCTGTGGCTGTTGCACAAACTTAAATGTGTCTGCATCTATTACACCTCTTACTTTTTTTTTCATGTTTTATTGTTTTTGTGTAAAATAAGTTATTTTAATTATTTCTTCTTTCTCACTCTGTTCCATATTCTTTTGAATCTTTTGAATTTCTGGGATGAGAAGTAATCAAAAGTACATTATTTACATTTAGACTAATGACCCCATCTTTGTTGTTATTATTGCAACGCTTCGGGCGTCGCATTTTCCGGTCTTTTTCAGTGCTTGTGAATTCAGATAACTTTCAAGGAATCTAAAACTGAAATTTTCATTTAATCCAGTGATTCTTAACTGCAGAGAGGCGTCACATTAGCGCGCCACGCGTTCCGCTTTAGTATGCCGTGAAATCTTGTCACCGAATCTAAACTTATTTATAAATGGAACTTTGTCTGTGTGTGTCTGTGTGTGTGTATGTGTATGCGTGTGTCCGTTACCTATAGACTCCGAAACGGCTCAACCGATTTTCTTGAAAATTTACACAGTTGTAATATAAGCGTCTACGAATTTTCTTAGCTAGGTTTTGTGTCGAGGTACCCCCGATAAATATCGAAAATCGATAATCGAAAAAATCGGGTTATAAAAGGAGTGGTCCGATTTTAATCAAATTTGATACACTCGTAGACAAAGACATAAGAAACGATATTCAGAAGTTTCAAGCTTGCAGTTCATACAATAGTGCAGAAAATCGATAATATATATAAATAAAAAGCAAGATGTTTGTGTATGTGTGTCTGTTTGTCTGTATTTCCTTTATACACATCCACAATTTTTATCCGATTCTCACAAAACTTCACGCAAATATTATTTAGGCTGAGTCTGAGCTCCAAGACCATGGATTAGTTTTAAAGCTTTCATTACATCCGAGCAACGCCGGGTTATACTGCTAGTACATTTATATGTGTAAGTAGTAATGCTAAAGCATTAATATTTGAATAAATAGATGAGAATTAAACTTTTTCAAAAACATTCTTTTCATTATTCTTCAATTATGTTATTCTAAATAGTTTGTTTTAATATTCATTTTTAAAAACTAGTATTTTTTAAAAGTTGAATAGAAACCTTAAATAACATAAGTTCATACTTGTGTGTGTATCTTTTAGAAAATCTATAGTTTTATTTCATAACGTTTGAATGTATACCCTTTAAAAATTTTGCAAATTATGCCGTTATATTTTCATTTGCTCTCTGATGTGCCATTGATTATAAAAATGAGAAACACTGAGTTAATCTATGGGGTTAGATTATTCTTGTTTCGCTAACCATGTCTACGAATATATTATCTTGTTTTTTTTTTGTTTTTTTTTCATACTGCTCGACCAGCATCTACTGAGTTTAAATTTGAACTCACCAGCCCAGGGTTTGAACCTACGATTTCTACGAGACTTTAGTGATTTCAGTTCGAAATTTCCAGAATGTTATCTGAATCGACGGTTATTTGAAGAAACCCGGCTAGCACATTGGTCGAAACGTGATGATAATAACAAAAAAGATGATGACATTTTTGCGAATTTAAATAATGTAAATAAGTGTTTTATCAGTAACTGGCTTACTTTTCTTGTACGTTTTAACGTTCAATGCCTCTTTCAATCTTGTCTTCTCTATCTTTTCCACTTATAAATTATCTTTATCTAATTTTATCAACCTTTTCTCGTTTTCATCTTGCCTATATATTGTTATATGTCTTTCTCTTTTCTGTCTTCCTTAGCAATTATTTTCTTTTGTTCCATATCCCAACTACTTTTCTTGTCTCCTTATTTCACCGCGACCCTTCTCGCCAATTCCCCTGTCTTTCTTTCAGACTTCTTGTCTTTTCCTGCCAATTTTTCGCGGTGGAAAAATAGGTTTGACTGGATATAAATGATGTAATTAAGTCGTACATGGCCTGGTCATCCTTTCTTCTTCGTGTATTGCCAGATTCTCAAAGCCCGTCTATTGACGCACCACCCTGATCCGAGCCATTTGTCTTCAAGAACATTTTCTTCTCATAGACTAATAAATTTATCGAGAAGCAGAGGATGCAAACATGAACTATTAGAACAAGAGAGCAAATCTACGAGGTAGAGAAGTATAGGAAAGAGGAAGTGACGTCACAACAAAGTATATGAAGCCAAAACACCAACTCGAGAAGAGAAAAGAGAAAGAATGAAAAAAGGAAAATGGGGGGGAATATACCTTTTAATGAAATGTATATGTGTGTAACATATATATATATATATATAGAGAGAGAGAGAGAGATAAACAGAGGGAGAGAGAGAAGGGAAAGAAGAAAAGAAAAATGATCTCATGGTGATATATATATATATATAGAGAGAGAGAGAGATAAAGAGAGGGAGAGAGAGAAGAGAGAGAAGAAAAGAAAAATGATCTCATGGTGATATATATATATATAGAGAGAGAGAGTGAGAGAGAGATAAGGAGAGGGAGAGAGAGAAGTGAGAGAAGAAAAGAAAACTGATCTCATGGTGACATATATATATAGAGAGAGAGAGTGAGAGAGATAAAGAGAGGGAGAGAGAGAAGGGAGAGAAGAAAAGAAAACTGATCTCATGGTGATATATATATAGAGAGAGAGAGAGTGAGAGAGATAAAGAGATGGAGAGAGGGAAGGGAGAGAAGAAAAGAAAAGTGATCTCATGGTGATATATATATATATAGAGAGAGAGAGTGAGAGAGATAAGGAGAGGGAGAGAGAGAGAGAAGAGAGAGAAAAGAAAAGTGATCTCATGGTGATATATATATATAGAGAGAGAGTGAGAGAGATAAAGAGAGGGAGAGAGAGGGAAAAGGGAGAAGAAAAGAAAAGTGATCTCATGGTGATATATATATATATATATAGAGAGAGAGAGAGGGAGTGAGAGAGATTAAGAGAGGGAGAGAGAGAAAGAGAAGGGAGAGAAGAAAAGAAGAAAAGCAAATGTGCATGAAGCGAAAATGCCAATTCGCACAGCACAGTGCACAGAGAAAGAGGCAGCATAATAGTTACGAACTCAGGACACGAATTTGGAGAAGTGAGTTCGAACTCCCCATCGGATTTTTCATATCGTCTTCATATTGTGGTCTTTAAAAAACGAAATGAATTCAATGCGTCTTGCACTCAATTCCATCGTAAATAATCTCGATCTAGTTATATTTTTATGACACAGAAAAAATATTGGTTGACTGTTTACAGTATTTACATTGTTCGGGCTTTTGCTCTCATCTTTGTCGCCCTATTCCCGGGTTATGCCTTGTCAAGATGTCTCAGTATCAGTTATCTCCCTTTAATTCAACTCTCGAAGTTTTTATACACGTCTGATCTAGTGAGGTACTCAACTCACAACACTTTTGGCCAATTCGCTGGATTCAACCAACGCTTTCATCCACTGGGTCATGTATCCTCGGAGTAAAACAGAAAACAGCCTCGGTCTGCCTACCCTATATGAAGGGTTTATCAGAAAAAAAAAAAAGCACAGTCAGGTTAGCCAAATGCAGACGACAATTCTACTCCTGCAGCTTCTTCTCTCGCACTTCCCGCCTGTGGAACTCGCTCCCGTATTCTTGCTTTCCTGACGGCTACAACCTCCAGAAATTTAAATGCAAAGTCAATACTCATCTACTAACCACTGGACTCTAGCTCTCTCCCCACCCCTGTATAACCTTCCCTTTCTCTCCACCTATGTATCTGTCATCGCACCTGCTTTCTCAGTTTTCTATTGCTCCTTTCTAACTAGGTTGTACTCCTCACTCTTTTCTAATTAATCTTTTTACATTTATGTAGCCCCCTGGACATCAGTGGCGTTTCCGCCTTGCTCGGGGTGAAATGATTAAAAAAAAAAAATAACATCATACCGACCTTCAAAAGTGGCTCAACACTTCGTCGGTATCACTACCAAGTAAGACCTCCCATAGAGGTGAATATTAAATGACATTATTTAGTTGCATTTTCGCCTTGTTTGGTGCAAATTGATTAAAATAAATATAAAATAGCAGTATGCTTTTCAAATAAACATCGTCTTAGTACATTAAATTAATTTGAGCGGTCAAAATAAGCATAACAATAATTCTCATTTCAGATTGGTGAGTAAATAACCAATGAAGAACAGTTTCAGAAATTTGAATTTTTTACTCAGGTAAAGGAAGAAAAGAAGAAACTAATTTTATAAAGTAGATTTTGGGGCTTATCTATCTATCTATCTATCTATCTATCTATCTATCTATCTATCTATCTAATTAAAATATAATAGTTCACTTATTTTTTCAATCAATTTAAATGATAACACGAGATTTCAATCTTCATGAAACACCCTAATACTTATTTACTGTAGACTATTCACAGTAACCCACATCTTTGGAAAGTTCCTTATGAGTTAAATGATTCAGATGGAAGACGTCGGTGGTCGCGCAAGAATTAAATTGAAAATCATCGTCACGAAGGGTTTAAATGCACTGGCCTTGATTGATTCAGATTATGTACTTTTTTCCAGAAACGGAAATTAACGTCTGCTTAGTATAGTAATAGTATAAAGCCCAGGTGGGGTTTGTTGGATCATCAATAAATACACAAGTGCCTATATTTAAATATGTTTTTGACTGTACAAAAACGTATTATGGCGTTAAAGGTAAGACATTTTTTTTACTATAGGCCATGATAAATTTTAAAATTTATCAAGGCCTATAGTAAAAAAAATTCTTGCCTTTAAAGCCATGATACGTTTTTGTATTTAAATATTTTAAGAAAAGTTACTCCCCCGATTTAATTAAAAAAATTAAATAAATATATAAAACAGTAGCTACTCTAGCATCTACGCATCGTTCATTCACTAATGAATTAGAACACTCTTGGTTACTGGTGTATGTTTACATGGTACATCACACGCTAAAAGTTTACCTTCCTCTACCGAGCGCTCATAGCTGAGAGGTAGAATCGCCGACTGATAACAATTTGGTCGGGTTTCAATCCTGGTTAAATGCAATCGGATGTCTAACCGTACTGATAACCTGTGATACAGCGAACAGAAATGTATACGGATGACTATGTATTTGATATGGATGAAATAATATAGAGACGATACGCATCATAGGATTTTTAAAAAATTTTCTCATTAATTTCCTTGATATTGTTCCGATATTTAAAAACTTATGCGCCATCACTTCCACTATATATATATATATATATATATATATATATATATATATATATATATATATATATATAACCGTACTGATGAGTTGTGATACAGCGAAAAAGATTTGTCTGCGGATGACTATTTACGCTCTTACACCCTGATTGAGCACTCTGGAAGAATGGTAAACTTTGAAAAACAGTAGCTACTCTGGCATGTACGCATCGCTCATTCGGTAAAATCAATTAGAGCACTCTGGCTATTGGGCGCGTATAATGATAATATACACGCTAAAAAGTCTGCCTTCTTTTATCAAACGCTCATAGCCCAGATGTAGAATCGCCGACTGACGCTAATTCGGTCAGGTTTCAATCCTGGGTTAAAAAGCAATCGGAGTCTAACCGTACTGATGAGCTGTGATACAGCGAAACAGATCTGTCTGCGTATGACTATATATATATATATATATATGATCAGGGATAGAGCATTTATAGATATCATGGTTTGGTGATCGCTTAATTGATAATCACCATGCAGTATTGTTTTTTATGCAAACAATATATATATATATATATATATATGTATATATATATATATATATATATATATATATATATATATATATATATATATATGACTTGTGGTCATAGGATATGGGTATATACATGGCCTTTCTTGACTAATTGGTCCTTTGTAGCTCTAACCAAAGTGGAATAGGTAATTGTCAAATTGAAGAGAAACAAAGCAGCGAGGCCAGACGGGATTGTAATAGTGATGTTTATGTCCATAGAATGCTTTGACGTAGACGGACTCACAGAAATAATAAACAAAATCTACAACAGCGGCAAAATACCGGAGGGCATATGCAGATCAATCTTCATAACACTACCTAAGAAGCTATGTGCAAAGGAATGTGAACTTCATCGAACAATCAGTTTAATGAGCCACATAACTAAATTCATCATCTGGATTCTGATGAACAGAGAGCGCAGCAGAATCGGCCCAGAGATAAGGACAAAAAAAAAAGGTGGCTTCGTGAAAGATACCGTAACAAGAAATGCGATATTCATGCCCAGAATGCTATCTAAACGAGCAATACTAATACAGAAGGACTTTTATCTGTTCTTTATAGACTACGCAAAGGCGTTCTGCAAAGTAAGACACAAAGACTTGATAGAGATGCTTGAGAAGCTCGACATTTTCAGAAAAGACGTTAGCATAATCAAAAATCTATATTGGCAGCAAACTACTTGTGTACGGATAGGAAATTAACTCAGCATGTATGCAAAAATAGATAAGGGCGTAAGACAAGGATGTGTTTTCGTACTGAATCATTTCAGCTTGGGCAGCGAAGCAGTTATGAGAGAAAATAAAAGCCTTGCCGAGAGTCGTCATTGGTGGCTAAAATCTCAACAATATAAGATACGCGGATGACACGGTGCTGATAGCAGACACGGAAAATAAAATAAAAAGACATTTTACAGGAGGTAGCAAAAAAAGTGAGAAGAAAGGACTGAACATAAACTTCAAGAAAACTGAATGTATGGTTATCAGCAAAAATAGGGGCCCGGTATGTCAACTATAACTTTGAAAATCTAAAATATAACATGTAAAACAATTCAAATACCTGGGAAGACAGAGGGTGAAAATTACGACATAGAGATTCGAAGACGCATTGGCATGGCCAAGGACGCATTTCAGAAACTAACTAGAGTACTGAAAGACAGGAAAATATAATTAGAAACAAAGAAAAGAGTGCTGGATTGCTGTCTGATATTTGTCCTTCTGTATGGAAGTGAATGTTGGACAAACTCATCATGGACGAAGGAAAGGTTCAAGGCAGCAGAAATGTGGTTTTACAGAAGGATGTTGAGGATACCACAGACGGTCTACGTGTGCAACGATGAGGTGTTGAAAAGATTCAGACGAGAAGAAAACTCATACTAAATATCAGAAAGAGATAAATGAGATTTCGGGGACACGTAATGAGGAAATAAGGCCTGGAGAATTAGATACTCACAAGTCGGATAAAGGGAAGGAGAGACAGGGGAAAACAGCGCGAGACGTACTAGTTAGGACTGAGCAAATGGATGGCGGAGAGGGGTTTAGAAGAGATATCAAGAGAAATAATATTGAGAGCGACAAGAGACAGAACCAAGTGAAAGTATATGATCGCCTACGTCCTGAAGAGACACGGCACATAAAGAAGTAGCTCTGTTGGTCAGAGCGTATATATATATATATATAGGATAACACATCATTTAGATTGGTTATAATTTATAATTCATTTCTATTAGCTAAATTGGCTCATATCGTCTGACCACACTCTATTCGTTCCATTCGGTATGAATATTTTCCCGGCATAAATATTTCTTTAAAAATGAAATGAAAAATAAGAAACATTATCTTGAACAGCTACTTCGGCCTTATCTCGGTTAGGGTTCATTTCACCGGCAAGTAGAGTTTATCGTGACCATAAACTCATTACATGTCCACTCACAAGCACATGAATATGTATATACGTGTAACCCTACATATTAGATCTTGTTTGATTATCCTCGCCATTCAAGAACTTTACATCATTACCTATATATATATATATATATATATATATATATATATATATGTAAACATGTTACGGAAATTAACGAATTTTAACGAAACTTGGTTATAAACAATTTGAAATGAATTGTTTGAACATTATTTTTTTTATCGGTACTCGTATTCAAGTAGATATTCTGTTCTTTAATTAAACAGTATTATACATTTATATCTACCGGCTTGATTATTTACGATAAATTGTTATTACGAAAATGTGTGCCATGTTTATATTTGTTGACATTACGATATATTTCAGAGCAAATATGGTTGTTACGATAGATCGAAAAGTGTGTTATATAGGCTTGATTGGAACCTCGTTTAGACTGGAGGCCATTCGTGGTCGAACGGTCTAAGACGTTGCCAGATGAAATAGTAGTTTCTCCTATGTAGATAGGGGTCGCAGGCTTGAATCCTGCCAAATGGTACACATTTTTGTAATAACAATTTAACGTAAATAATCAGGCCAGTAGATATAAATATAAAATACTGTTTAATTAAAGAACAGAATATCTACTTAAATACGAGTATCGATAAAAAACAATGTTCATATATATATATATATATTTACCTCTATTTCAATGCGACATTGGAAATGCCTATAGAAATTAATATGTATGTTTTAAAATTCGATATTCGCCCTGATGTTTCTCTTTGCAATGAATTGAGTTATAAAATATTGTAGTCTTCTAATTTGATGGAACATACAACACCACAAGTTTAAAATACAAGACTGCAGAAATTAGCAGTCACATCTTGACGAACAAAAAACTCTCCTCGAGAAATAACATTATAACTTGATAAGCACAGAACGCAGGAGAGATACAAGAACTTATTTTAAAGGTATACACTAGACGGAAGTGTTCTGAGTTGAAATGATATAATGATATCTGTTGATAATTGTTCCTATCTCAATCTGTTCATAGGTATCTATCTTAATCTATTGAGATCTCTCTTACTCTCTTTATCTCAATCTGTTCATATCTCCCTCTCTCCCTCTCTCTATATCTCATTCTGTTAATCTCTCTCTGTCTATCTACCCATCTCAATTTGTTCATCTCTCTCTACATATACCTATCTCAATTTGTTCATCTCCCTCTCTATCTATCCATCTCAATTTGTTCATCTCTCTCTCTATCTGCCTATCTGATGCTACTTGTTTATAGCTCTGCTTAAGAGAATGAAAAATGTAAACAAACTAGAAGCTTGTAAGAGAATGGCGTTAAAGCAATAAGCCCGAAAAATAAAAAAAGAAGGAATCTTCTATTTGAAAGCTCGCACATACAGACAAAGAAAAGAAAAGACAATTGAATATTTCGCTGAAGAGATGACTTAAAAGCTGTATATGAAAAACAAATTTGAAAATAATGAGTGTGGGAAAGAGAAAGACGAAAGTGATTGAAGACGACGAAAGACGGTAAACAGAAAAGAAAGAAAGAAAGAAAGAAAGAAAAAAAGAAAGTAATAGAATGATAAAGAGAAAGTGGGAGTCAGAAAAAGGGAAATATGAGTGTGTGTGTGTGTGTGTGTGTGAGAGAGAGAGAGAGAGAGAGAAAAGGAAAGGAAGAAAATACAAAGAAAAGAGATATGGAAAGAAATTGGTAGAATCTGGAGAAATAAATAAATAGTATGATAAAGTGAAATGGCGAGTTGCAAAATATAAAGAGAAAAGGAAGAGAGAGATAGAATGATAGAGAGAGAGAGAGAGGGAGGGAGAGTGAGAGAAAGAGAAACGGAAACAGGTAAATAAAGAAAAATGTGAGGTAAGAGAAATGGAAATAGATAAAATAAGAAAGAAAGAAAGAAAGAAAGAAAGAAAGAAAGAAAGAAAGAAAGAAAAAGTAGGACAATGAAAATTGGTGAGCTAGAAAAATATCACAAAGAGAAAGAGAAAGAGAGGGAGAAAGAGATAGCTAGAGAGACCGAGATAGGACAAAAATAGGGAAAGAAAGAAAAATCGAAGTAAGTGAGAATGAAATAGATAGAACCCGAAAGAAAAAAAGAACGAAAAAAAAAAAAAAAAGGAAGTAGCATAATTAGAAAAGGGGGATGAGAAAAAGAGAAAGGAAGAGATAGAAAGAGACAAAGATTAAAAAAAAAAGATTAAGAGAGATGGAAAGAAACAAAATTTGAACGCAGGAACAAAAGAAAGTAAGACAGAAAGAAAGAAAGAGTGAACGAAAGAAAGAAAATGAGAAGTGGTACTGGAAGAAAACTAAAATTGAAAAAGGCCAATGAAAGAAGTGAGTAGCAGAAAAGCGGTAAATAAAAAGAATACCACTCATTCCGAATTCTTCTTCATTATTCATATTTGACAAGCTCTTAGCGAAATTAATTGAACCAATGTGGCCAGCGAGACACACTAAAATTAATGCGAATTGTACGCATCTATAGATGTATGCATCCTTTTGTATTGATGGCTACATTGGGTGGGTGTGTCAATTGTGGAGTGGATGGTGGTGGATGCACTGGCGCATGTAAGTGCCATGATGGAGGGAGATGGCCGGTGAAGTGACCGTACTAGGGAGAGAGGTAGATGCGATTATTGTGGCAGTGGTAGAAACGAAAGGGCGGTAAGGTTTGAGAAAAAGATGATGGTGATAGGTATGAATTTCTGACGGTTGTATTCGAAGGAGGTCGTGTGGGAGTGATTTTTATGGGGTGAGGGGAGGATATTTAGCTTTAATGCTTGTAATAGCTGGGGTGAGGTTCTTGGTGTGGGCTAAGAGTTGTGCTACCGGTATTTATGGCGTGGATTGTATAATGAGCCTGGCTCGGGTAGGTAGGATGGATCTATGGATGGGGTAACTGAAATTGCGAGTTCAAATATTGCGTAATGCTGAGTGCGTTTTTTTTGTGTAGTACTGGAACTCAAGAAAAAAGGAAAGAAAGCAAAAGAGTGAAAGAAAAAAGGAAAGAATGAAGAAAGTATTGAACGGAAAAGAAAGGAAGAATTTAATGAAAGAAAAAAAAAGACGTGCACTGATTCTAGATAACAGTTTGAAAATAAAATGGTGGGTGAAAATAAGAAATCGGAATTAACTGAACTGAGATATTTAAAAACCCCTTATTTAGTCAAATAAACCTTTTATTTATTCTAAATAAAAGATTCTGTTCGAAATTCCAACAAATATCACCTGAAGAAGGGCAGAGCGTACAACGACCGAAACTTCGTGAATATGTCGATAAAAATGAGGTCAACAGCCCGAAGAATGCAAATAGTGTAAATATGCAATAGCGTTAATATTTATATCTGAATGGAACGAATGTTCTGTCCGATTTTTTAGGAGAACTTTTGAACAAAATTTATTAAAGTATGACCTGTTTATGTTTTATTTTTTTAGTAATGCTAGCATGAATAATTTATCAATCACCTTTTCGTTCAGGTTATAAGAATATTATTCATAATATAGATCAAATCTTGTGTTCGTCTCCAACTAAAGAATACATTAAAAATGTTTTACTCTATGAATTTCATAAAGGTGTCAACGCAAGTGCAGCAGCAAAATCGATTCCGTACGTTTATGAAGTCGAAGTTTTGAGTGAAAAAAGTTACAGGAGGCAGTTTTCTTATTTTAAAATTGGGATTTTTTTATCTAGAAGACGAGGCAAGGAAGAGTCATCGAAATGACGAGTCAACGGATTTTGAAACTGCTGTTACAACAAATCCTACCACTACAACTAAGGAACTCAGTGATGTTTAGTTTGTGGTGATACCGACCAAACAAAAGCGATGAACCGGATGTTGGCTCTATGCCGACCAGAAAGCGAATGAATGAAAATCACCTCTGCGCAGGTGGATTTGCGCAGATTTTCCGGTTGAAAAATAAAAATTAACCAAATATCAAATTTCCATTTTGCAAGCCTACGCGAATTTTATTTACCAGCCAATGGAAAGCCCAGAATCAAATTGAAAATCCAAAACAAGCTGTTTTGATCCAAAAGGCAGGTATAAAAAGCGGAGACAAAGCATTGTTAGACAGACCGGAGACGGATGAGCTGATTAGTTTCTCCCTTGACCTAAGTCGAGCGGCTACTATGCTGACCTCTTTCCTCCCCTGTCTCATAAGTACTTACTGACCCCCTTCAAAGACAGTCCTCAAAAGTACTTACTGACTTATTGACCTTAGAAGCGGCGACCTCAAAATGAACGTCCCCTTACCTACACGACGCTTCCACACTTTTTCCGCATTATATTATTTTCCATAAACACTTTAACCTCCCTTGGACTTATATTCAAGTATTATTTTAATTGTAAAAACATTAACTGAAATGTGTATATATAAATGTTAATTTATACTCAAATTGTCTTTCTTGATTTTATAATCATTTTATGAATTATAGTGGGCTATCTTCCCACAAGGCCAAATTCCATTAACCTTATACGGTATATAATTACCCTTCACTAAAACGGAATCCATACTACAACTAGAAAAAGAATAAATAAGATAAGATACCCCCCCCCTATAAGTTTTTGTCATACGAAACAAGGATCAGGAAGATTTCAGTGATTGGAAAATGTATCCCGCACAAACTGTCTACAGAGAATCACTCAACAACGGTTGTTGTGAGTCATCAATGACACGGCAAGTTTAAGTGTTTCTTATGGGCAGGTTTGTTATTTATGACGAGAAATAGGCCCTTTACTATAATTTTAAGCGCCGCCGTCAATAGATCAGTCGAGGAAACCGATCTGCTTAGTAATCTCTAAGAAAACTTCACTCAAAGAAGATCTTGTTAAGTGCATGGTTGGATATTCAAGGAATCTTCAGTTATAAACTGCTAGATAATAATAACTGAAACGCGGATCTCTGCTGCTATCAACTTCATCGTTTGAAGGTAACCTTGACCAGAAAGCGTACATTAATTGTCATCAGAAAGGGTGTAATCCTCCATTACGACAACGCCCGACATCCCACAACACGATTAACTAAAGATTTTTTAGAGAAGGTCGGCAAGGAAAATCACTTTATCTTCCATATTCTCCCAACGTTTCGCCTTCTTATTATCCGTTGTTTCGGGGTCTGTAGAACCTTTAGGTGGTCTATCATTGACATCAAAAGTTGTTCTCGTATTTTATATCAAAAATTATTTTACAAGCATGGCATCTATAAACTTGTTGACAGTCAGAATGAGGTTCTAGGAAGCAATGGCCATTATATTGACGATTAAATATTTCTGTAAACATTTGCATCTTTATTTGCAATATACACAAAAAAATTCGCAAAACGTTTGTTCCAACATGAAAAATGTATATCAGGTGTGTGTGTATATGTAACGATGCATGTTGAGGTATAGAATTTTAATAAATTCTCTCTTGTTCTTTAGTAATTTTTCTGTTTTCTAATTCTTCTGCACCTTTGTTGGGGTGTTCTCCCTCTAAAGAGTCTATGTTGGACTCTTTCTCCTACTATAAGATTACTAGTTGTGTAATATTCTTCTGTTGTATTTACTGTTAAATATACAATATTTCTATACCACAAGTGGTAAATTTTTGTTTTGTTCCCCTTCCAATCTTTCAAAAACATCCTTATTTCTGTGCAAAAGTAAATGCTGAACTCAAATCGATAATTGTTTATTGACTGTTAAATATACATTATTGCTATAACACAAGTGGTAAAGTTTTGTTTTGTTCCCCGAAGGCCTTTACCCCTTCCAATCTTTCAAAAACATCCTTATTTCTGTGCAAAAGTAAATGCTGAACTCAAATTGTTTATTGACGAAACCTAACGTTTTTCAATTTTACAACCAGAAAAATATCGAACTTCTTTTCGCTGTTTATCTCACCCCATAACCACGGTTCAAAACATGTTATTCACTGCTGAATGAATTCACGCGTAGATTGGCGATTGTACGACCAATTTGCCTTCCTTTTTGCTATTCAATGCGCGGAAATTGAGTTCCGAACCCAAACAAATCGCGGACTAATCGCTCGAAACAAGTTCACGGGCCGTAATACTTATTCTACGCCCCAAGTCATTCAGTGGTGAATCAGATATGAAAATGGTTGTAAGGGGTGACATATATCCGACTTTTTTTGTGGTCGAAAACAGGAAAAATGGTAGGTTTCTCAATAAACAATTATCAATTTGATTTCAGTTTATACATTTGCACGTAATTAAGGAAGTTTAGGAAAGATTTGACGGGGGTAAAGGCCTTCGGGGAACAAAACAAAAATTTACCACACAAGTTTTGTTATTTCTTAAACCCTTCACTTGCTCACAACATCTTAATCTTATAGTAGGCGGAAAAGTCCAACAGAGACCCTTTAAATAGTCGAACCAAAACTCAACACACATGGCCTGAAAACTGCGTTAATGCCTGAAAAAGACTATCTCCGCTTACACACACACACACACACACACACACACATATATATATATATATAAAATTGTGTATTTGGGCAGGTACTGTGATTAATTTTTTATTTAATTTTTATTTTTTTATAAGTGTTTTCTTTCCTGGACAAAAGTGGCTAAAACTGTCTAAATATTATATGTATCCGGGCAGTTTCGGCTATTCATTTATTCTCTTCCCATCGTCAACAACAACAACAACATCTCAACTGCAAAGATACAAATTAAGAGGGCCAATATTATTTATGAATTTAGATTCCCCTTAAGGAACAAAGTTCCTGATCAAATGAAATTCACGAATAATTATATCAGACATACCACTACATCCCTCTCAAGAAGACTTTCGTCTCAACACTCTGACCATAGGTTAATTAGGACCCATTTAAACACACAGAGAAACCTACCAAACTCTGTCCACAATATACACGTAGAAAATTCGGTTATAACAACTACATCCATGTGTAAAATAATCTAAAATTAATGGAAGCATTAGTAACAAATATGTAGATACCCACACTTTTTCGCTAAAAACCAAAAACCAAACTATGATGAAAAAAGACCACTGACTTAATAATGCTAACGTTTTATTGTCAAAATGTTTAGAGGAAAGGCCAAAGTATTTTTAATGCTTTCTAACACGTTCGAAATTTTATTTTAAAATTGTGTTTTTTTGTCAGCTTAGGACCAGAGTTGACTAAGGAATGTTTTCGGTCAAAAAAAAAAAAAATGAATAAGTAAATAAACAAACACCCATTAATTTGAAAATGCTTGCAAAAATGAAATAATTGTCAGATTTGAATGAAACTTTCAAGACTTATTCACAAATAAAAGAATTCGTTTATAAAAATATTTTTTAAAAGACTTTTCATTTATAAAAAATTATTTTAAAAATTAGGTATCACAAAATTTAAGCGAAAAAGTGGAGCTACCTATAAAAAAGAAGTCAACATTCTGTAATATCAATAATGAACACAGCCACAGTTGACAGTGTTTTTTTTAAAAAAAAACAAAACTAAAAATTCTCATCACCAGATGGAAATAGATACACATTTTTAAAAATATACATAGTCACTTAAAAAATAGTAGAATAGCCAAAAACGCTGGTATATATATAGAACATTTGAATAGTTTTTACACAGTTTATATCCAGAAAACACATACGAATTAAAGAAAAATTGAATGAAATGCTTAATCTCAGTACCTTGCTAGTCGTCTTTAATGAAACTCCTATATATTGCTGTCGTGCAGTGAATATCGGATCGGAACAACACATCGTCGCAGTTGATCTCGTTGCATTCACTTAAACACAAATCCCATTGGGAAAGCTATTAATCCGTATCTACTCCTTCCATCTATGGATTAAATAGATTGGATTTTATAGCCTTGGTTTAAAACCAATCTACAGCATAAAGTAATGGCAACCCGCTGGAAAATCTTCTGCCCAGTCAGTCATGTTTCTTTTGAGTCATGGTCACTCAAGCGTGTAACGTATGGTACTTAACTAATACATATTACGTTGATCTTTAAGCAATATATATATATATATATATAGTTTTAAGGTAGTCTATATTTATGTGTTAAAGTGCTCAATATCAGGAATAAATCATATCTGAATATAAAAGTACTCATTGAGGTCAATTTAAATAAAATAAATATCGGAAAGTAGGTAACTGTTCCTTAAGATATTTAAAAAAAGATAAATCCTTAACAAAGAACTTTTGTTGATTGTTAACCAAATTTGTATAAGTGAAAAATTGCAGCACAGATATCCCCTCTTTGTCTGTCAGACTGTCTTTCTTCTTCTCTATCTTTCTTTCTTTCTCTCTCTCTCTCTCTCTATATATATATATATATACATATATATGAGAAAATGTTAAAGCATTAAACTGTTCATAAGTTTATAATGTAAGTCTTCCAACATTTTCCTTTCAATTTCATATTATAATAATTATACAGATTCAAAATATTTTAAATTATCAAGAGAATTTCATGAATATATATTGAGGCTCGATTGTTGATTCATTCATTATGTTATTCATAAACCCTTTGCAGTATATTTAAACCAGAAAATATTTTCAGAGTGTAAGAATTTATTTTTAGATAATCATGGTTTAGAAATACAATTATTACTAATTAACTCATAGCCGGGAAGAAAAGAGATGGATTCATGCCTTTCCCAAGAGTATTTCTGTGTACATGAATGTAATGAAGCTAACGGAAATTAAAACTAGGCTCTTCCACGAACAATTCAAAACTGTTATCCATTACACCACTTGCATATCCAATTTTACAGCACCTGATATTCGTGATCACTCATCTAGGTACTGACGTTGCTTAACTTCGGTGATCATATAGAAGCCGGTGTTTTGTACTAATATGGCCATAAGACACATTGATTCTCAAGTTCGATTTGAACTCGAGACTCAAATCAGTCAGTTAAGTGCCATATGTGATACACGCTTGGGCGATCATGTCTCGAAAGAGACATGACTGACTGGGCAGAAGATTATCCCGCAATAGGTTGCCATTGCTTTCTGCGGTAGACTGGTTGCCGACCAAGGCTATAGAACCCAATCTGTCCTGCTATTTAACCCATAACTGGAAGGAATAGTAGGATTAATACCTTTCCCAAGGGTATTTGCGCGTAAGTAAAGGCAATGAATTCAGCTGGAATTCGAACTCGGTTCCCCGATTTCTCGTTCCGAGCCGATATCCAATGCACCACAACGCACATTGAGATCAAAATTTCATGCACTGCTATAAGCGCCTATCAGATCCTGAGATAGTTTTAGGTTTTTACTTCACGTTATGAAGAAGATAAACGCAATGGCCATAAACTCACAGAATTAGGAGGGACTGAAAATGCGGAGTTATTACAATTTTCCTTGGGGTACTGAAGAAAAACAATCTAAAGTATTTTTACAAAATGATCCCTCCCCTGGAGATGTGGGCGGATTCTTATACTTCATTGAAAATGTAAGAGCCAATTGCATTTAATAAAAAATAAAAACTAGCAATACGAGAAGGAGAGTGATCTTCGTAATTTCACTTATGTAAGAACAGAATTGACCTTTTAGAAGACTTCATCTTTTCATCTTTAAATTACAAGCGAGAATTAATACGCTAACTAAAAAAGAAGCCATTTTCCTGTTCTAAATTTAAATCGTCATTTACTGACAGCGATATTCATTTCACAACGCTTAAAAGCAATTCAAAATGATGTGATTTTCTTTTAGATGGATCCTTTTTTGATAAAGTCTTCCGATAAGATACATCAATACTGGATGGAAATGAAAAGCGCCACAGATATATTCCTGCACACACACACACACACACACACACACACATACAGATCAATAAGAGTATGTGTATATTCGTATGTCTTCACAATCATACGCAAACATACACACACATATATATGTATATGAGTCTGTGTGCGTGTGTGTTATTTAATAAAACGGACCCTTTTCAAAGACCTCACAAAATATTATAAGGTCGTTTTATTCAATAAAGCTTGATTAAATATAGTTGTATTCCTCTCCTCTCTCTCTCCCTATATATATATATATATATATATATATATTCTAAACATATATTGTTAAATATAACTGACAATGAATGTCTATTATGTTTAATCATGATCCGTTCTAAAAATCGTATTTTACCCTTAATTTCTGGTAAAAATAAAGACAAAAAATTGCCTAACATTTGGATATTTTTTATTAGACTGGTTCTAAGCTTTTGGCTTACATGAGCCATCCTCAGAGAGTTTACAGAGACATTAATATATATACATATATATATATATATATATATATATATATAATAATAATAATTTATTTATTAATTAAATTAATAACATTGATATGTTATAATATCACTACAAAAGTAGCTATTTTGTTTCGACACTTTTTGTGTCTTGTCAAGTGATGTTGTTATTTCGAAATAACAACATCACTTGACAAGACACAAAAAGTGTCCAAACAAAATAGCTACTTTTGTAGTGATATTATAACATATCAATGTTATAATTTATTAATAAATATTATTATTATTATTACCTCTACTTTGTATTGAGCACTTTTTGAAAAATAGTGTTTCTTTGGATGGGGAATATTATTCCACCCATACTTATATATATATATATATATATATATATATATATTTCTCAATGATTAAAATATTACTATTAAACCGTTACTTTCATTATAGTAAAAGTTATTATAGTAGATAATCGTATTGAACATAGACGACTGACCTGCACATTTGATAAATTCACACAAAGATCCAACCTTTTGCAGGAGAAGCAACCATTTGACCCAGTGTACTTTATTGCTCAGTTATATATATATATATATATATATATATATATATATATATGAAAATTTACGAAATCCTTTATGAAATGGATTATTTCAGGCATATTATATTTATTTTTGTAAGCATCGTTTGTATTTGAATAGATACTCAGTTTTGTATAATTAAACAGTATATTTATTGATATCTACCGGCCTCAATAATGTGCCGGAGCACCCATTTTTCTGAACCGGATTTCTCATCAAAGCCGTTAGATATACTGTTCAATTATAAAAGATTATTTACTCAAATATGAGTATCCATTAAAAATAATGTTTAAGCAAATAAATTATATATATATATATATATATATATATATATATATATAATAATATTTTCTAGTTCTCTAATTTATGTTTATGTTTCAGTTGAAATTAATCAAGAAAGGTACCGTAATTTTTGTTAAGCCTAGTACTTTCGATCTCCTCCGAGATCATCCTCAAGGGTGAATTGGGAAGACAAACTTAATTTAATTTAAGTCTTGTGATCGTGATTTTGTTAACACCCGCAAGGATACTTTGCTATAATTATTGTAAAATTAACCGTTGTGGTTACGATATTTTGTAAACAAGCGTTTCCAATCCAAGGGCAATGCCCAGAGATGGTAAAACTGTAACTTGGTAAAGTTTAAAATGGTGTTAATATCAGTCAACTGAGATACTTTTTAAAACATTGCTACTATGCTTATAATGAATTTCGTTGTAGAAGTAAGTCTGTATGTATGTAATTTTATATTTTTATGTTAAATTATTGACGTTATTGGATGTGAATTGTAGAGCAATGGACATCGACTCAGAACGACGAATCGGTGGAGCCGAGTTCGAATTCCATTTCAGTTCCTTACATTCGCTTACGCACAAATACTCTTGGAATTAAAGGTATTAATCCGTCTCTTCCCTCCAGTTATTGGTAAAATAATAGGACAGATTAGGTTCTATGGCCTTGGTTTGCAAGAAAGCAATGGCAACCTACAAGCAGGATAATCTTTTGCCCATTCAGTCATGTCTCTTTCGACACATGATCTCCCAAAGCTTGAATCACGTATGGCACTTAACTGACTGATTGTCCTCATTATTTATTTATCATATTTTTTATTTCGTATGATAAACCCATATTAAGATAGTTTGTTCTAATGAAATTCGTTTTGTAAAACACTTATATTTAAACATTTATTAGATGTTAAAATTCCTGACAATAATTATGATTATCCCTTGAAAATATGAACATTTCTACCATGTTTTTAGAATTGTTTTTTATGTGAAATTCTAACGAATTATTTTCAGTGATCATCCAAGAGGATCCACTTTGTCTCACTGGCTTAAATAGCCTTGTGCCATGTAAGTATTCTGTTGTCATTAGTTAAATGATAAAAGCAACAATGTGCTTTCTCTTTGCCGATGGCTTTATATCACATTTTAGTGCCATAAAGACATTAAATATTTATTTTAAAAGATTAATTATTTAGCATTGTGCACGAAAAACAATACATCAATCAAGTAATTTCTTTTTTATCATCAGACTTTCATAGCGGAAATGATATCCCAAAAGACGAGTTCAGCCGGGGTTAGACAGGAAATATATAAAAAAAATGAAAGAGAGAGTTCTCATTTTCTTAATACAGTAGTCTCCACCGTATCCATGATTTGTGTTTTAGTATTAATCCTTTGAGTGTCAAATGCTACAAGCCATATTTCATCATGGTATATTCTAGAAATTCGAATTATTTTCATTATTTTCCCGAGTACTTTCGAATGATGCTGCATTTATTTTCAAGAATTGTGTTTTGTATGTTTACGAAGCTGCTTTTGGTTAATTTCGGCGTCCTTTCTCGCGTTTGCTGGAATCCTTTTACTGATGATATGAAAGAAACTAATTCGAAAAACTGGAAAAGTTAAATAAAAAAAATTGAGAGGTAAAACTTCTCAATTTTATTCAACCAAACAAGTCTGAAATATATATAGTCATCTGCAGACAGATCTGTTTTGGTGTATTACAGCTCATCAGTAAGGCTTAGACTCCGGTCGCTTCCTAACCCAGGATTGAAACCCGACCGAATTGGCGTCAGTCGGCGATTCTACCCTTAGGTCACGAGCGTCCAGTAGAAAAAGACAGGCCTTTTAGCGCTTATAAACACGACCAATTGCTAGAGCGCTTCAATTCATTATCGAATGAGCAATGCGTAAATGCCGGAGTAGCTACTGTTTACAAAGTCTACCACTCTCCCAGAGTGCTCAGTTAGGGTGCGAGAGCGTAAATACTATAGTCATCCGCAGACATATCTGTTTCGCTGTATTACAGCTCATCAGTACGGCTTAGACTCCGTTCGCTTCCTAACCCAGGATATATATATATATATATATATATATATATATATATATATATATATGTGTGTGTGTGTGTGTGTGTGTGTGTGTGTGTGTGTGTATCTGTGTGTGGGCATGTAAATCTGTACACTACTATGTGTGTGTATTTAAGTGATATAAAGAAAGTGAGTGAGCAAAGGAGAGCGCGCGAGTGAGAGAAAGAAAGAGAGAGAAATAGAAATAGAGAAAAGAATTGTCGCTATAGTGACCAAATATCCTTGATGACATTTTGTTTGACTCACTGTTAAATAAAGAAGTAGGAAGGAGAAATTTTAAAAGTGTCCATATTGAGTATCAATTTAAGAAACGTACCAGACTATTTAGCATTTGAAAGGTCTTCCATAATTGAAAGATCCAATAATAGAAACCGTTTTTGTTTTCTAAATGACTAATTTTTTCTTTTGCAGTTTTCTGTTTCACCCGATCTTTTTTTAATCATATCACCCCGAGCAAGGCATTAACGCCACTGAAGTGCAGGGGGCTACGTAGGAATGAAAAGATTCGAAAAGAGAAAGCCGGAAACCACATCCTAAACAAGGAAGAAGGAGTGAGCCTTTTCACCTGTTCAATAGATGTGAGTGGAGTGTGAACCGGGTGATAGTTTAGTCTATCTACTCCAACTGAAAAAAAAAAGAAAACAGTGAAAAGATTGGAAAAGAGAAAGCCGGAAACCACATCCTAAACAAGGAACAAGGGGTGAGCCTCTTCACCTGTTCAATAGACGTGGGTGGAGTGTGAACCGGGCGATAGTTTAGTCTATCTACTCCAATTAGAAAAAAAATTACGTTAGTGACTTGCTAAGTTTTAACTTAGTTAAGTCTAGTCAAAGAGATTTCTGCTAGGAAAAAATCCTTCAAATTAGACATGAAAGTTAGAAATTATACAAAAACGGGCAAAATAAAAGAGGATAAAAATAAATAAAAATAAAAAACAAAATGGCTTAATTTTTACCATATTCAAGAAGACAGTTTGATGTTCAAAACACACGTGCTACTGCCAGCAAGTTTAAAATTCTTATACTTTTGGTAACAGTTTTGGTCAAGGGCGTTAATAGGGTGGCCAATGGCCGACCAATGTGGAAAGGAAAGGAAAGAAGTAAGGAAAGAAGTAGGGAAAGAAGGAAAGAAACAAAGGAGGCTGACTGACTGCGTCTGTGGGAAAAATAAGGGTAAAAAGACAGCAGTCTAGTCAATTGTTTAGCTTTCACATAGTTTTCATTTTCTAATTTCAGAATTTTTTCTTCTTCGATTCAAGTTGTTTTTTGTCCTTGTTTTGTTTCCAACTTTTTTTAAGTGTAATTTTACTTATTTGTCCCTTAAAATAAAATTATTTTAATTTTCTCCACATTTTCTCTTCATTTTCTTTTATGTTTTTCTACTATATCACCCATCCAACCGGAGAGCCGAGTTCGTATTCTAGTTAAATTCATTGCATTCACTTACGTTCCCCTCGAAAAAGGTATTAATCCGCATATTCTTGCTATCCAGCTATGGATTAAATAGCAAGACAAATTGCGTTCTATAGCCTCGGTTTGCAAACAGTCTACTGCAGAAAGTAATGGCAACATACTGCAGAAAAATTTTCTACCTAGTCAGTCATGTCTCTTTCGTGACATGATCGCCCAAACGTGTATCACGTGTGGCACTTAACTAACTGATGTCACGATTTATTCTACAATAATGGATTTTCGGCGGTTTCTTTTTTTTTTTTCGTTCGTTCTTTCTTTTGTTAATCTTTTTTTATTTAAACTTCCATTCCTTTGTATATTGTCTCTCACTATTTTTCTATTTTTCTCTCTTTATTACGCTTCTGATTTACTGATATATCTTTCTTTCTTTCTTTCTTTCTTTCTTTCTTTCTTTAACCTTTTTATGATACCAGTTTTCCCTTCTTATTTTTACTATCCTGAAAAAATAACAAAAATAGCAGTAAAAAAAACCCGTAAAAAAGCACCATTGAATTGAACTTATCTTAATGGAAAGTGGATAAGTAGGCACACTTCCCGCCTTCTGTTTTGATGCAATGGCCCAGAATCACTGTCGGGCTCCATAATTGGTCCAAGTTTAAGGTCTGACATGCCGAACCGCTTTCCATTTTCTCAGAGCCAAAAGAACTTCCGAAAGCTGCGGCGGCGTAGATGTGAGGGTCGATGTTCGGGCATGGGCGTTCTTGCAGGGGCGCGGTATGAAAAAGAGAACGCAAGAGAAGAGCCTACTGAGTGAGATGGCAGTTTTGGTCTATATATTTTTGGTTTTCTTTTACCCGTTAGTCTGTTTCGATTTTCGAGCTGCCAGCGGATAAGTCACTTAGATCAGCAATGAAAGCGTTGGATACGACATAACGAAAGTAAAAGTGAAACTGAAAGTAAAAGATAAAAATGAAGAAATAAAAATTATTTTTTCGATTTTTTCCTTTTCATAATTTTTTTTTTTATTGACCACTTCTCTTTTCTTGGATCTACCGCCTTTACTTTTTTCATTGAGTAATCATCATTTTATTCTTTTCACTTTTGCAACTTGAAATATTAGCTTAAGTAGTAATTGGAGCTATGAAAAATGAAGGTTAAAAAGAGAAAAATACATTGTCACTATTACGATTGGTGTCTGCTTAATCTTGCCGAGAAATCTATCACGGAAGTGAATTGTCTCTAACGTGGTATGAACCAACTTTTTTTTCTGAATATGTTGATGTATGGCTGAATCACACAAGTTCGTAATGGTGGAGATATGATTTGCATTCCTGTAGACTGATAAAAGCGTCTGCCATTTATTTCATTTCTCATTTACTCACAGATATTTTTTAATCTATGTTTCGCTGACAAGTTTTGATGCTATTTTTTTTCTTTTTTTCTTTCTTTCTTTCTTTCTATTTTTTCTTTTTCTTTCCTCCTTTTTTGTTTTTTCTTTCGTTTTTGTTACTTTTTCTTCCTTTCTTTCTTACTTTCGTTCTTCTTTTTTGTTACTTTTGTTCTTTCTTTAATTCTTTCTTAATTTATTCCTTTCTCGTTTTATTTCTTTTTTCTTTTTTTCTTTCTTTTTGTTATTTTTTTTTCTTTCTTGGTTTCTTTCTTTGTTACTTATTTTCTTTTTGTTGCTTTTTCCTTCCTTTCCTTGTTACTTTCTTTTTTTTGTTTCAAGCAATATAACTCGGTATTGTCTAATACAAAAAATTATGATCACTTGAAATATTTTTTAGGCATAATTTGAATCTATCCCATCACTAACATACAGAAATGGTAATCGTCTAAAATAGATATTTAGATAGATAAATGCATGTGTATAACTAGGGATAGACATATTTAACTAGACTGAGAGAGATTTGAAAAAACTAAAATAGACTGATAGATAGATAGATAGATAGATAGATAGATAGATAGATAGATAGATAGATAGATAGATAGATAGATAGATATAAACAGACTGATTCAGGTAAATACAGTCAGATTGAAATAGATATAAACCAACTGAAATATATCTAAACAGACAGACGTATCTAGCAAACTAGCTAGCTAGATAGATGGATGACTATATGATGGAGAGATAAATATGGTCAGACTGTGATAGATATGAACAAACTGAGACAGATTGAGCGATCGATAAATATGAACAGACTGAAGTAAGTAAATATAATCAAATTGAAATAGATAAAATCCAACAGGGAAGCATCGAAATAAAATGTGATAGATATATAGATATGAACCGGTTGAGACGGTGATATATGACTAGACTGTAATTAACAAACTGAAATTGATTATATTTGAATAGACTTAGATAGCAAGAACTACATTAAGATGGATATATACATTTGAATAGACTTAGATATCAACAAAGTGAAATAGGCATATTAGATAGATATTAATAGAATTAAATAGATAGATAGATAGATAGATAGATAGATAGATAGATCTACTTTTCGAAGTTAAATAGTTAGTAAGTTAATTTATTATCATTAGTATTTTATTGAATTCTCTCTTTTGCATTCTATTTTCAATCAGTGTGCCATATTTGTGGTCTTGTGCTTATGTTAATTATGCTTAGTAAATAGTATTGATAGATAAAGAGGGAAAGATGGATTATTCACATGGATGGTGTTTGGTTTTTTGGCATTAAATCACCCTGCGTCAGGCATTAATCACCACATCATGATTTATCGATATACAGAATAAATACTGATGAGAATCTTATTTATTGAATGATGGCAACATTTGTCTAGATCCCGGACGACAACGGTGAATCTCTGATAAGGAAAACTGATGACTTTATCTTTTCGATTTTTTCCTCATATTATGAAAGAAGTTTTGAAAGATTCGTCTTTGTCAACGGTAGACATTTTTCCGTGATGCAGCATCGGGAAAAAGTTGAAAAGAAAGCCAAGAACAAAACATTCGAGGCTCTTTGAAAGACACCTATATGAAAAACAGAAAACAAGAAGACTAATTTTTCAGCAGTTATTTCACCGACAAATAACCTCGATGGAACGGACCTTAGAAGCAAAGGCTAGGAGGCTACTGGTGGCAGGAACCGCCCTCACATGTTAAGACGTCGACAAGGTGGACGTTGTTTCTTTGGAAGTGGATTTATATATAGTGAAATGGCGAGTCTCTTGCTAGTCCCAAGAAGTATTAGGGTGACTGTTAAGATGGACATATTTTGAAGTCACACGTAGGACCATGTCTTGAGAAGAAGTCAAACATCTTTAGAGAGGTTTTATGAACAAAAATGCTCCACTATATTCAGCTAAGAAAAGTGATGACAATCTGAAAGAATGATTTTCATTGACATTAGTTTAATGGCATGTCCAGATTTCTTGTCCGACATTAATTTGATTAAAACTTTATGGGACATTCTGAAAAAGAAAGGCTCGCATTGGCGGATAAAAATGTACTTTAAAGATAAACCATGAAATACTATTGCAACAGCTCAAAACATCAATGGATGAACAACTTCTAAAACTATGTATGGAGCATACACTTGACAATCTTTTTATAACCTTGTTGTTATTACCATTACACAGTTTCCAAATTTTTGTTAAAATTATCTTACACGTTTTGTAATTATAGTTTTTAAGTGAGATACATTTTTCTTGGATTTCCGAAGTTATTTTACAAAAGAAATTCGATTTGAACTTTATATCCGCTTTAATTTGCCCTTTACAAACACCTTAAAATGATTAAAGATGGCTTCTAGCGAATGAATCCTGTTGCTTTTAGCAAGAATCTTAACTTTTGTATTTGCGTTACTCTGCTGGTTTGAATATTCTGAAGATATGTCTGGAGTGTCGTCTTGAGGTAAGCATTCATTGGCTCTACAATGCTAACAAATCACCGAAGGCCTCTATCGTTGTCATGGAAATCAATATGAACGCGACCACTTGATTTAGAGATGCATTCATATTCTGAGATTACATCGAGATTATGAGTAGCTTTTTAATAATTTTTTCTTTTTAATTATTTCACACAAAGTAAGAAAGAACCATCACTGGTGTGCAGTGGGCTACTGTGAGAGAAAAAACTGGTTACAGCGGATATTAAAGAAAGGATAAAAAATAAATGGCATTCAAGAAAGTAGAAGATAGCAACTGACGCCGCTTTTAATGTTTTGGAGATTGTAGCTATCAGTGAAGCCAGAAAACGGAAGGGAGTCCACAGGAGGGAAGTGCTAAAAAAGAAACTTTTGGAGTAGAAGTGGCGATTACATTTAACTATTTCAACAGTAAAAGGGTGGGACCTAGATGCCAATCTAGTAGCACGCTGAAATTTGTGTGGACGGTGCACTAGGGAGAAATTCGTCAAAAGAGTTGCCATAAATATCTAATCTAAACTTATTTATAAATGAAACTTTGTCTGTCTGTGTGTGTGTGTGTGTATGTGTGTGTGTGTGTGTGTGTGTGTCCGTTACCTATAGACTCCGAAACGGTTGAACCGATTTTCTTGAAAATTTACACAGTTGTACTATAAGCGTCTACGAATGTTCTTAGCTCGGTTTCGTGTGGAGGTACCCCTGATAAATATCGAAAATCGATAATCGAAAAAATCGGGTTATAAAAAGAAGTGGTCCTATTTTAAACAAATTTGATACACTCATAGAAAAAGACATAAGAAACGATATTCAGAAGTTTCAAAGTTGCAGTTCTTACAATAGTGCAGAAAATCGATAATATATATCTATCAATATATATATATATATATATATATATATATATAAAAGGCAAGATGTTTGTGTGTGTGTCTGTTTATCTGTCTGTATGTCCTTTATACAAATCCACAATTTTTATCCGATTCTCACCAAACTTCACACAAATATTCTTTAGGCTGAGTCTGAGCTCCAGGACCATGGATTAGTTTTAAATATTTCATTACACCCGAGCAACGCCGGCCTATACTGCTAGTATTTGTATAAAACACTAACGGAAACTCTGTCACGGTAGTGAGAAAGTAACTGCCATTTCACGACCGATTACATTACAGATCCTTCTTTCCATTTTGTCGAGAACCTTGAAATGAATAGCAGGATCACCTGACCAGATATAGCAACAGTATTTAATGCACGAACGAAGACCCAAACCTAACAGGAGGTGCGGGTGTAGTTAAGCATTTATCTAATTTTGAGTAGAATATACTAATAATTTCCCATTGGGTCTGTTCTTTATCATTTGTTCTCAATTACTTAACACACGTTTAATCATTTTTCGTACCTTAAACCAACGCAATCCAATAAGGATTAAACTCTATTTAATAGCGAATTATTCTGTAAAACGAGTTTCCTAACTATAACGATATGGTTGGTTATCTATCTATCTATCTATCTATCTATCTATCTATCTATCTATCTATCATTATTATTATTATTGTAAAGTTTATATTTAGTGGCCACAAGAGTTGGAGTAAACCCTTCTTTTTTGTATAAAAAGTGAGATTTTAGAGATCAAGAAACCCAGCAAAAGAAATTAATTGTTTATACATATATGTACAAGTGCGCACACACACACACACACACACACACACACACACACGGAGTAATCTCTATATTGAGTGGCTCTCGAGCATTCAATTGCGTGAAAAATAGCGTAAAAATCTTAATATGCGTTCTGATCAGTATTTCTGCATCTATCTATCTATCTATCTATCTATCTATCTATCTATCTATCTATCTATCTATCTTCCATTCTGTTCATTATCTATCTATCTATCTATCTATCTATCTATCTATCTATCTATCTATCTATCTATTTATCTTCCATTCTCTGTTCATTATCTATCTATCTATCTATCTATCTATCTATCTATCTATCTATCTATCTTCCATTCATTCATTATCTATCTATCTATCTATCTATCTATCTATCTATCTATCTATCTTCCATTCATTCATTATCTATCTATCTATCTATCTATCTATCTATCTATCTATCTATCTATCTTCCATTCATTCATTATCTATCTATCTATCTATCTATCTATCTATCTATCTATCCATTCATTCATTATCTATCTATCTATCTATCTATCTATCTATCTATCTATCTTCCATTCTGTTCATTATCTATCTATCTATCTATCTATCTATCTATCTATCTATCTATCTTCCCATTCATTCATTATCTATCTATCTATCTATCTATCTATCTATCTATCTATCTATCTATCTATCTTCCATTCTGTTCATTATCTATCTATCTATCTATCTATCTATCTATCTATCTATCTATCTATCTTCATTCATTCATTATCTATCTATCTATCTATCTATCTATCTATCTATCTATCTATCTATCTATCTATCTATCTATCTTCCATTCATTCATTATCTATCTATCTATCTATCTATCTATCTATCTATCTATCTATCTATCTATCCATTCATTCATTATCTATCTATCTATCTATCTATCTATCTATCTATCTATCTATCTATCTATCTATCTTCCATTCATTCATTATCTATCTATCTATCTATCTATCTATCTATCTATCTATCTATCTATCTTCCATTCATTCATTATCTATCTATCTATCTATCTATCTATCTATCTATCTATCTATCTATCTATCTTCCATTCTGTTCATTATCTATCTATCTATCTATCTATCTATCTATCTATCTATCTATCTATCTATCTATCTTCCATTCATTCATTATCTATCTATCTATCTATCTATCTATCTATCTATCTATCTATCTATCTATCTTCCATTCTTATTTCATTATCTATCTATCTATCTATCTATCTATCTATCTATCTATCTATCTATCTATCTATCTATCTATCTTCCATTCATTCATTATCTATCTATCTATCTATCTATCTATCTATCTATCTATCTATCTATCTTTCATTCATTCATTATCTATCTATCTATCTATCTATCTATCTATCTATCTATCTATCTATCTATCTATCTTCCATTCATTCATTATCTATCTATCTATCTATCTATCTATCTATCTATCTATCTATCTATCTATCTTCCATTCTTCCTTCTATCTATCTATCTATCTATCTATCTATCTATCTATCTATCTATCTATCTATCTATCTTCCATTCATTCATTATCTATCTATCTATCTATCTATCTATCTATCTATCTATCTATCTATCTATCTTCCATTCATTCATTATCTATCTATCTATCTATCTATCTATCTATCTATCTATCTATCTATCTATCTATCTATCTATCTTCCATTCATTCATTATCTATCTATCTATCTATCTATCTATCTATCTATCTATCTATCTATCTATCTATCTTCCATTCATTCATTATCTATCTATCTATCTATCTATCTATCTATCTATCTATCTATCTATCTATCTATCTTCCATTCTGTTCATTATCTATCTATCTATCTATCTATCTATCTATCTATCTATCTATCTATCTATCTATCTATCTTCATTCATTCATTATCTATCTATCTATCTATCTATCTATCTATCTATCTATCTATCTATCTTCCATTTCTGTTCATTATCTATCTATCTATCTATCTATCTATCTATCTATCTATCTATCTATCTATCTATCTATCTATCTTCCATTCATTCATTATCTATCTATCTATCTATCTATCTATCTATCTATCTATCTATCTTCATTCATTCATTATCTATCTATCTATCTATCTATCTATCTATCTATCTATCTATCTATCTATCTTCCATTCATTATCTATCTATCTATCTATCTATCTATCTATCTATCTATCTATCTATCTATCTATCTTCCATTCATTCATTATCTATCTATCTATCTATCTATCTATCTATCTATCTATCTTCCATTTCTGTTCATTATCTATCTATCTATCTATCTATCTATCTATCTATCTATCTATCTATCTATCTATCTATCTATCTATCTTCCATTCTGTTCATTATCTATCTATCTATCTATCTATCTATCTATCTATCTATCTATCTATCTATCTATCTTCATTCTGTTCATTATCTATCTATCTATCTATCTATCTATCTATCTATCTATCTATCTATCTATCTTCCATTCATTCATTATCTATCTATCTATCTATCTATCTATCTATCTATCTATCTATCTATCTATCTATCTTCCATTCTGTTTCATTATCTATCTATCTATCTATCTATCTATCTATCTATCTATCTATCTATCTATCTATCTATCTTCCATTCTGTTCATTATCTATCTATCTATCTATCTATCTATCTATCTATCTATCTATCTATCTATCTTCCATTCTGTTCATTATCTATCTATCTATCTATCTATCTATCTATCTATCTATCTATCTATCTATCTTCCATTCTGTTCATTATCTATCTATCTATCTATCTATCTATCTATCTATCTATCTATCTATCTATCTATCTATCTTCCATTCATTCATTATCTATCTATCTATCTATCTATCTATCTATCTATCTATCTATCTATCTATCTATCTATCTATCTATCTATCTATCTATCTATCTATCTTCATTCATTCATTATCTATCTATCTATCTATCTATCTATCTATCTATCTATCTATCTATTCATTCATTCATTATCTATCTATCTATCTATCTATCTATCTATCTATCTATCTATCTATCTATCTATGTATCTATCTATCTTCATTCTGTTTCATTATCTATCTATCTATCTATCTATCTATCTATCTATCTATCTATCTATCTATCTATCTTCCATTCTGTTCATTATCTATCTATCTATCTATCTATCTATCTATCTATCTATCTATCTATCTATCTATCTATCTTCCATTCTGTTTCATTATCTATCTATCTATCTATCTATCTATCTATCTATCTATCTATCTATCTATCTTCCATTCTGTTGTATATATATTAAGCTTAAATTTATTCATTGATTAGTTGGCGATCGACAGGAACATCAATTTATTTAAGTTTAATGTAGTTTTTAAGATTCCTGAAAGGCACAAAACGTTGTATTTTCGCGGCGACATCTACTAGTTAAAATGTGAGGAAGCTTATTTTTTTTATTGGAGGATTCACTTCATCTGGTCAGTGTCGTTGGATAGACTGTTTGAATTAAGTCAAGATTTCCGGGCTTGTTTTACAGAAGGATGTAAAGAATAGACTCACAAGACATATTGAAGGTAAGAAAATCAACCAATGACCTACTCAACGAGTTATACGAGTAGTTTATTCATTGAACATTTTGATATCACTATATCCTGTGTTAAATTCTCCAAACCCACATTCCCGGTATAGTGCCCTTCTACGAGGAAAGGACTCTTCCTCTTACTAAATATAATTACCTGCGTGCCTTTCGGAAGGCATTTAAGGCAGTTAACGGCAGTTAAAGAACAGCTCGTCCGCAGTTAGAAACGTAGTTAAGTGAGCAGTTAAGGCCAGCTGCTAGTCAAGCAATAAGCAGTATAAATGTACCGTTCGGATTTACTTATTTCTATTTGCTGATTTACTAACAGTTTACTTTGTATATATATTCTTGATATAATAATACACTATTCTGAATCTACTTTCTGTGTTCTGTGTCTTTACTTCCGGCACAAACCGGTCACTACAACTTTGCGGCGAAGTTTCGCCACAACAACTTCACAACAGTATCCGAGAAACATCAACTGCTTTTTTCTGATTGTAAATTTAAATGTCCTTTTCGTTCGCATTTTCTTTGAAACTTCCTCATTACTTACATATTCTGTTCATGGTATTCTAGAAATTTTAATTTATGTAAAATGGATGATAGAGCCAGGACTGGGTAGGAAGGAGCAGGATAACATTGCTTAGAGCTATAAAATTCACGAAGCTGTGAAGAACAATGATCACTCTAGTACTGATGGGTCACAGAACATAAAAGATGAATTAAATTATTTTTCAAATTTCTACTGAATCTGATATTCGGTCTTAAATTCAGTCAGTCAGTCAGTTAGCCAGTTAAATGCCATACGTGATACACGCTTTGGGCGATCATGTCTCGAAAGAGACATAACGGACTGGGCAGAAGATTATCCCGCAGTAGGTTGCCATTGCTTTCGGAGGTAGACTAGTTGCCAGCCAAGGCTATAGAACCCAATCTGTTCTGTTATTTAACCCATAACTCGAAGGAAGATACGGATTAATACCTTTCCCAAGTGTATTTGTGCGTAAGTGAATGCAAGGAATTCAACTGGAATTCGAACTCGGATCCACGATTTCTCGTTCCGAGCCGATATCCACTACACCTCAACGCACATCCAAATGGATTTGCGCGTAAGTGTATGCAACGAATTTAGCTGGAATTTGAACGTGGCTCTCTCCGATTTCTCGTTTTGAGCTGATATCCACCGCACCACAACAAACACTGATCTTAAATTACAGAACCGTTTTATGATGTGTAGCATCTGCTATTGTAAACAAAATTGAAACAAAATAATAAAAAAAACAAAAACAAAAACAGCAGCATTGGTCGCATCCATGAATAAATTTTGAATATTCGAAGATTAAATTCAATTCAATACTCAACGTCGATTCAATTCAGTAAACATTATTAGGGATACTCAGTATTGACATATTCGAGAAATACATTAGAGTAACTAGGAACCCGCATTGGCAGCAAATCGCTTGAATACGGACAGGAAACGAGTTCAGCTGATACACAAAGATAGAAAGGGGTTTAAGACAAGGATTTATCTTCTCACCAGATCTATTCAACCTATACAGCGAGACAATTCTGAGAACTCTAGAAGTCCTGTCATTATTTGTCATTGGTGACCACAATCTGAACAAGATACGCAGATGATACAATGTTGATGGCAAACACAAGAAGGAAACTTCAAGACCTTCTACAGAAAGTAGTTAAAGACAAACGATTATACATAAACTACAATTTAACATGAAGCTGGTAAAGAAATTTAAATACAGGGGAAATGTTCTAACAGTGGACGGAAATCCCGACACTGAGATCGGAAGGCACATTGGCATGGCCAAGGACACATTCAAGAAGCTGAGTAGAGTATTGAGAAGCAGGAATGTTTTACTGGAAAAAGAAGAGAGTACTGGCTTGTTATGTAATGTCTGTCTTTTGATGTAGCAACAAATGCTGGACAATCACATCAAATGGAATGATGATGAGGATACCATGAACCGAACATGTGAGCAACGATGAGGTTTTAGAAAGGATAAAAACTAAAAGGAAACTGATACTAAAAGACAGCTGAAGTTTCTGGAACATGTAATGAGGAAGGAGGGCATGGAAAATCAGATGCACACTGGACGGATAGAGGGAAGAAGAGACAGGGGAAAGCAACGCGTGATATACTTGATAGACTTGAGCAAATGAATGGCAGAGCATAGTATGTTTCCTTGTCATTTCCATCCTCTCCAAAAAGTTACAAAGGATAAAGAGATACGGAAAGCCATGATTGTTTACGATCTGAAGGGAGACGGCACATAGAAGAAGAAGGAAAAGAAGAAAAAGAAGAAAAAGAAGACGACGAAGATGCATTACTTCACTAATTGAATGATAAACGATTTAAACAAAATGTTAATCTGGTACCACGCTCTTATCAGTTATTAAACTTTACTACCAGATATGAATGCTTATGCGGCGTGTTTGCTTTTTAACACAGCCTTATTATTTCTTTTTTTTTCAGAAATTATGTCGTTGAGTAGTGAAGAATATACATATGAGGTTGTCCCAAAAGTTCGTATACACTTGCGAAAAAATGAATTTTTATGCAATTTTGCGTTTATATTGTTATAGTGATCTTCATCTTTGTATTCCAGATGGCAATTGATAAAATTGAGCTGCGAGTCTTGATTCGTTACTGCTGGAAGTGAGGTCTTTCAACCAGAAAAGCTGCAGAAGAGATTTGTGCTGCTGAAGGTGAAGGAACAATTGCATATGCGGCGATCTCAAAGTGGTACAAGCGTTTCAATTCTGGCGACATGAGTCTTGAAGATAAGTCTCATTTGGGACGGCCGTTAAAGTTGGATGATGGAGACTTGCAAACCGGATTGGACATTGCGCCTTCATCGAGCACTCGAGAATTGGCTGATGAGCTTGGAATTGGCAAATCGACAATTCACCGAAATTAAAAGCAACTTGATCGTCTTTATTTTGAGCAATAATTTTTGTTGCTTTTGCGAGTAAAATTTCTATTTTTGGCAAGTGTTTTCTGGTAACCTTAGATTACTTGGTGAGTAAAATTTCAATTTTTTGCAAGTGTTTACGAACTTTTGGGACAACCTAATATTATATATACACTCTATTATAATAAAGACCGCTGTGCATATATATAGTACTAGCAGTATAGCACGGCGTTGCTCGGGTGGAATGAAAGCTTTAAAACTAATCCATGATCCTGGAGCTCAGACTCTGAACGTTGGAACAAAAGACTAAAAAGCGATAGTTGTTTCCAGTTAAAGCGAAACCGTAGACTGAAAGAAAAATGAATGGATGTAAGTCAAATTTTGATTTCCTGGTATCGATATCAAATAAGTTTTTTTCGTTGGAAACTGAATTTTGAAGTCTAGATATGTCCTCTGAGTAAATGGTATCATGGCTGAGACTAAGAACTACAATTATACCTACTTAGAGCCAAACCCAAAGCAAAAACTAAAATAAAAGGGCTGAAAAAATACAGACATACAGGCAGATAAACAGACACACACACAAACATCTTGCCTTTTTTATATATATATTATCGATTTTCTGCACTATTGTAAGAACTGCAACCTTGAAACTTCTGAATATCGGTTCTTATCTTTTTCTATGAGTGTATCAAATTTGATTAAAATCGGACCACTCCTTCTATAACCCGATATTTTCGATTTTCGATATTTATCAGGGGTACCTCGACACAAAACCGAGCTAAGAACACTCGCATACGCTTATAGTACAACTGTGTAAATTTTCAAGAAAATCGGTTCAACAGTTTCGTAGTCTATAGGTAACGGACACACACACACATCGACACACACACACACACACACACACACACACACACACACACACACACACACACACACACACACACACACACACACACACACACAGAGACATTTATAAATAAGTTTAGATATTTGCCTTCTGTCATGCTTAGGGTTTTGGATCATTTTTTTCTTATGTCTTAATGTAAGATACTCAATAGTAAGTACATCAATATATATGTTGCCGTCATTTTTTAAGGCATATCGATATAAATATTTTGCCGTTATTTTTACAAAAGAACGGACCCACTTTCTACAATACCTAAACAAAAGATTTGAAACTAAACTACAGTCAATACTAGAAGAGCGATAACATTAATGAAGTTGACAAGTCTGATCTTGTGAGAAAATATTTTAAGAAAATCTTTTTATAAATTTCATCCAAACAATCACTCTAGCCGTTCGGTTAGTGAATGCTGTATGTTTCCTATACGAAAACAGTTAATTTCACCCTTATATACGTTAATATTTTTCTCTAGAATTTATAGAATCTAGACCTTTTTCCATTTGTGAGGAAATTGTCTAGTTTTCATTGCCGTATAGTCGTTAAGACAACACATAGCAGTCTAGTACTCTTTCTTTCGTTTTTAATGTTATTTTTCGACTTAGACCCCTTAGCACTTCACAGGCTTTATAGAGAACCATATATTTTAGTTGTTTCATCGACCGAGGAACTCGTTTCTCGAGGAAATTTAAACGAATTTTCTTCCTCCTTTTCATTGTCAGGTGCTCTCTCTCTCTCTTCTTTTGTCTGTCTCTCTCGAGATGCATCTGTCGAACTGCGCATCAAAACGTCACTTCTAAACTGATAAAAGCCCAGGAAAATGACTGGCGAACGTCAGCGCCTGTCAGGCCGGGCGTTGGCAACAGACGAACGATGACCCAGCTTAGCCAGTTAATCTGTTGGTACTTTCAGCGGTGTCAATCTAGGGAATTAGCGTGTGGATTAAGATTAAGAAGAAAACGTGCGAACGACTGAAAACAGATTAGCAGACATAACGTGGCCCTAGTCCAAGTTTCTTTGTCGAACAACAGTCCCTGGCACCTACCTCCTAAAATAAATCAACCTGCATTCGTTCTGTTTTACAAGTTTCAGAGATTGACGAAATGGTGCTGCTTAAAAAGTTGCATTTTCTCTGAGCGGTCGGAGCCGGCTAGGTGTTTCTGCATGGATGCAAAGGAGTAGAAATGGATCACACCGGTTGCGAGCGGGAAGCGAAAACACGGATTTGCAGGCGCTCGAAAATGCGCTTCTGAAAGACAGCGGTGATGTTTGAAGAAGCGGGCGTGGTCAGTAGAATGTGGTAGAAACAAGGATGCAAGAAATTAAGATGTTAAAAGCAATGCACGAGAGAAAATCATGTTCTTCTTCGCTTTTAATTTTTCTTCATTTAGTCTTTTCTGCTATGCAGCCACGTTTCTATCCTTAATTCTTCGATCTAATTATATGAGATTTTACTACTGCTTTGCTTGTCATTATTGTTTTCGTCTTTATAATTCACTTATTTTCTGTCACTTTTCATTCGTTCCTATTTACTCCAACGTTTTGTTTTGCCTATTCGTTTACTTTTATCCTTAGCAGTCATTTTATTTTTTGGTTATTCATTTGATTCTCTGATTCTGTTGTTTTTCTTTTAGTCTTCGTTCTTTTATTTCATTATCATTGTTCGGGTCTTTTATTTTCTTTGTATTTTGCAAATAATAATGTACATTTTTCTTCCCGGACCTGCTCATATACTTCTATCTATCTATCTATCTATCTATCTATCTATCTATCTATCTATCTATCTATCTATCTATCCCAGTCTGTTCTTATCTATCTATCTATCTATCTATCTATCTATCTATCTATCTATCTATCTATCTATCTTATCATAGACGAAAATGCCATCACCTGCTGGTTGTCCACGTTCTTCACCTGGGTCATGCTTCAAGAATTATATATATATATATATATATATATATATATATATATATATATATATAGTGTATCGAGGCAGTAGATAATTTTCTAAATATATACTGTTAAATATAAGAGACAATGAATGTCTATTTTGTTTAATCAAGAGCCGTTCTAAATATCGTATTTTCGCTTTTATTTCATTTGAAAATAAAGACAAAAATTCTCCAACATTGTGGTATTTTTTATTAAGTTGGTTCTAAGCTTTTGGCTCACATGAGCCATCTTCAGACAGGTTACAAGGATGTTAACACAAAAACATCCACCATCACCGACGATTTTATCTTGTGTTGACATAAAACTCCGCTAAGTTATATATATATATTTATAACAAAAAGTGAAAGAATACATAGATTAAAAACAACTGTGCAAGCATTTACCTTTTATGAAGAGTATATATGTGTAACTAAATTTTACGGAAAGTTACGAAATGGTATTAATCGCCATATTTATAATGTTCAAACAAATAAATTCATATATATATATATATATATATATATATATATATATATATATATATATATGGTGAGATAGAAAAATTGTCATCTAAATAAGGCAAAAATGAATCTTATTATGACATCTTATTATAACAGATACATTTACCAAAATTACACAAATATCTTGAAATACTAAAGAGTAAATTTATTCAATAAAATCGCCATCTGCTTAAACTACGACCTCCAGGCGCCTTTAGAATCTCCTGTAACTCTTCTGGGTGGTCTCCTTGTTTAAGTTGGTAGATTCTGCGATAATCCTGGCCTTCACTTCATCTTTGGTGTCCCAAGTAGTTTTTTGGTATTTCGCTCAACGGTACCTCATACATAATCAAGGAGTTTAAAATCTGAAGAATTTGATGGCCAAATGTAAGAGGTGATGTGGTCGCAGAAATTATCTAACAGACATAACTAGATTTTTCTGTTTGTCTGGCATGGTGCTTTTGTCAGAGATATGGTCTTTAAGCATCCGACTTCTTGACCCAGAAATAAAAGTGAACATCGAAGTTAATAAACAGAGATATGCTAAACAGCCTGACGATTGCATTTAGCATGAAACAGAATGTAACTTCTAAGTGCTGATTTTAGTCCCCACTTATATATATATATATATATATATATATATATATATATGCAGTATTGTGCAAAAGTCTTAGGACAATAACTATTTTATCTTTCGTGAGGCATCAAAATAAAGTTTAAAATCACCCTGTCCTAACACATTTGCAAACTACCTGTAGTGTGCAAAAGTATTAGAACCGGAGTGGTTTTCCTAAAAACCTCACTGAAAATCAAATACAGGGTGAAAAGCCAAGTAAATTGCTAATAAATATTGATTATTTAAAACTAGGTGTAAAAGAAATGTATTAAAAAGAAGTTATATTTAATTTTTCCTATTTTCTATTAAACAAGTTAAACAAGTTATCTATGGAATACTTTGGATAAATATTGATAAATCTAATTTTACTTTGCAAGATACACTTTGGGAACAAATACAAGCTGCTTGGCAGGAAATACCATTGAATACATTGAAGAAGCTTGTGATGTCAATGTCTGACATAATGAAGGCTGTGATCAAAGTAAAAGGCTATAATACTAAATATTAAATTTATTTTGTAACAAGTATTTTCTTGTTAAAGCATTTGTTGAGTAAATCAAATCAAATTACTTTAATTGAATTGTCCTAATATTTTTGCACAGTACTGTATATATATATTTTAAAAAATCACCTGAGGATGAAGCCAAAACATAATGGGCTGGCTTCGAAACATGAGAAATTTTTTGTGTAGTGTTACTATGAATTTAAAAACATTGTAACAACCATTACAGTATAACGCTCTACATTTGTATCGAGCACTCTTTATAAAAGTAAATGCATGAACAAAAAAGTAAATAAACCTACGAGTTCAACAACTTAGTTACAATATATATATATATATATATATATATATATATATATATATATATATTGTTATGGTGCCGTATGTATGGGTTGGAATCTTCCTCCGTCAATAAATAACTTTGTGACTTCCGAGGACACAGCTGCGACACAGACTGGAATGAAGGCTGTGATCAAAAGGCTATTATACTAAATCTTAAATTCATTTTGTAACAAGTATTTTTCTTGTTAAAGCATTTGCTGTAATTGTTATACAGTTTGGAGGTACCATTCTATTTGCTGACTACCAACACTCTTAATTGTATATATTGTTCTGTTATTCTAATACACTGTTTGAATTTACCTTCTTGTTTCCGTGTCTTTCTTCCTGACTCTAACAGGCCAAAACACACACACACACACACACACACACACACACACACACGTACGTACGTATATATATATATATATATATATCGACAAAAATAATTGTTTATACCTGTTGCCGGTCTTCAAAACAGACTCTCAAGTTTTCAAGATAAGCTAACCAGAATCTTGTGCTGTACAAACTTTATTCTTTTTTCACAGTGAGTGGATTCTTGTGCATGTAAGTTCTATAACATTTCACAACCAGGAAATGATTAGTAACACATATATTTATGGCCGTTTAGCAACACATATATTTTGGGCCGTTTAGCAACACGTATTACAGCTTCAGCAGAAGTGGATTAAATAGCTTAGTTGTTACCATTATTGGGGAGAGTTTTCCTTCTAGAATGGTTTGCATCCAAGGCAAGAGATCATGCTAATTAACCCACAGTTTACAAAGATATGAGTACAAAGTGAACGGAACAAAGTTGATCAGTTACTTTAAGTTAATATCTCTATATCAGATAAATGATCAAAATATAATTCACGACTTTTTTGGTCGATGTTATTCGAAACCATAGTCATTATTCAGCTCACAGCGAAAAGTAGGATCACATGACATTTAATACATTAATTTACATGTCAGAAATGTATACATTATATCTATTGAAATAACTTACCTATTTTTCATTTTTTATGTTATTCGTATATATTATTATGATATGAAAGAATACACTGGAGAACTCTTTATGGACAACCGGCAATAAACGGAAATATTGAAAAACCAAAAATATAAAATTCTGAAGTGAAACCAGCACTGACCAAAGAGAACAGAAATAAAACAGAAGGATCAGACGGAATTGTAATAAAGATACTGACAGCCTTAGGCGATTTCGATATTGACAAGTCTACAGATAATAAATAAAATTTACAAGTGATAATATACCGGGCGACCTAAGTATATCTCTTTACATAGAACTCCCTAAGAAGCCAGGTGCAAAACGAATGGGAAATCTATTAAACAATCAGCCTAATGAGCTGTATAACAAAAATAAGCATTCGCATTGTGATGAATAGAGAGCACGGTAGAATTAAATCGGAAATAAAACAACAACTGTCGTAAAAGACATTTTGACAAAGAATGCAACATTTATCCTCAGAATGATACCATAATACCAGAACGAGCAATGCGAATGCAAAAGGTTGTATACCTATATTTTATAGATGTAAAGGAGCTGTTGAAACTGCTAGTTAACCGTGAAATATTTGGGAAGAATATTATCACTGGTGCCGCCTAAGCACGAATTTACACGAGATACTAGATTAGCAACTATTTCCCACCCTTTTACAGTTAAACAAATAAGATAGAACCGTAAATTCTACTCCAACAGCTTCTTTTCTCGCGCTTCCCGCCCGTGGAACTCCCTTCCACAACTCTGTTTTCCCGACAGTTACAATCTCCAGGTGTTTAAATGTAGGGTCAATAGACACCTCCTATCACACTAACTCCCAACTATTCTCACAACACTCTCATCTACCCAACCCTCATTCTCGGTATCCTTACCCGCCTATCACCCACCCTCTGACATTTCCTATATTTAATCATCCTTTCTCCACTCTACGTAGCCCCCTGCAAAGTAGTGGCAGTGACATGCCATGCTCTGGTTGAAACGCTTATAAAAAAAAGAGTACATATACTGAGGGAAAGCCGCCTCCATAGGAATAGAAAATGAATTCAGTAAAATATCCAAAAATAGAAAGGGTGTAAAACAATGACTTCTCTTCTCGCCGGAGTTATTCAACCTATACAGTTAAGCGGTTCTCAGAGAATTAGAAGTTCTATCAGGCAATATTTACATTATTCGGACTATTGTCCTCATCTTTGTTGCCATTTGTACGACGTTTCGGCCGTTGTATGCTCCGATCTTCTTCAAGTTCTAGGAATTTTGAACAGAATCCTTAATTACAATCACTGGGGTATATCATCTCCATCCCTTTTGCGTAGAGCAAAAAGGGTTCTGCTCAAAATTCCTAGCACCTGAAGAAGGTCGGAGAGTACAAAGGCCGAAACGCCGAACAAATGGCAACAGAGATGAGGATAATAGTCTGAATAATGTAAATACTGTAAATACTACCTCATTTCAGAAATATAGACAAATACAAGTCCTCTCACGCTTCATTATTGGCGGTCTCAGTCTTGACAACATATGTAGATGATACAGCGTTAATAGCAGGCAGAAAAGAAATTGCAAGAAATTCAGCAGAATGTAGTAAAAGAAGGCGAGAAGAAAGGACTAAACATCAGTTGAAAGAACACAGACTGTATGCTTGTTAGCAAAAGGGAACAGCCCAACACGCATCTTACAAATTAAAGATAACAGAAAGTGTGACACCGAAATCCGAAGTCGCAGCAGGTAAGCAAAAGATTAAGAAACCGAAAAATTTCGTTTAAAAAAGAAGAGTATTGAACCGTCACGTAATATCACTTCTCATCTGTGGCAGTGAATGCTAGACAATATGCTAACAAATGAAGAAAATTGAAGGAAAAGAAATGTGGTTCCACAGAAAGATACTGCGAATGACACTTATACTTAACACCAAGAAAGAACAATTTAAATTTAATGGTACATAATGATGAAAGAAAGCTTGGAAAATTTGACACCCATATGAGTTACTGGAGGCAAGAAAGGGCAAGTGATGTAATGGTTAGCAAGTTTGTCTGGCTAGATCAACTAAAACTGAAAAATGAGTTCTATGCTCACTGGGTGGCCCACACTTCCGGCCTTGTGCCACATCTAAACAACGCTAAGAAAATCATTTCTATCTTTAGTGGGTGCTTTATACTTTCAGCGTAGTACCGCATCTAAGCCACCCTTAGAAAATAATTTTTGTTAGCTTGACGGGTGTAATGCATAGTGTGTCGCACTAGATCAATTATGACTGAAATGTGTTTTCGATCCTTACTGGATATCATTTACTTTACTTGTGTATCATGTAAGCTACACTTAGAAAATCACCATTTCGAAGGCAAGGGAGACAGAGGGAAGCAGTGCATAACCTAATCAACGACTTGGTGTAACAGGGTTTAGGAGAGATAACAAAGAGGCAAAATTTACTAAGAGCGAAAAAGAACAATGAATTGTGGAAAGCTATGATCGTCAACGTTCTAAACGGATGAGTCATGAAGAAGAAGAAGAAGAAGAAGAAGAAGAAGAAGTGGTTTTATTCTCTAATTTACTTGTTTCCTCGACATCTACAATCTCCAAGAATTTAAATGTAAAGTCAATAGTCACCTCCTGTCTCACTAACTTGCATCCTCTCTCTCATGCTCCTTTCTCCGTCCACACCACTCTCATCAGTATTCTCATCCTTCTCTTACCTACTTCCTGACACCCCCTATAACCTGTCACTCTTTCTCATAACTTTCCGCCTATGTAACAACCTGCAAAACAGTGGCAATAAAATGCCTTGCTTGGGGCGATATGATTACAAAAAAAAAAAAAAAAATCTAGTTAAAGTGTTTGACAAGGATGCGAACTGTTCGGATTTAAACATGCAAAATAGAAGATTATGGCGTTCAACAAATATTAACATAGGATTAGTATAGGAACAGAATACTCTGCTACAATGAAAGAATGTCAAGCATCGTCTCTCAGGGTGTTGTAGTTTTATTTTCAGTCAATATATATATATATATATATATATATATATATGTCTGTGTGTGTGTGTGTGTGTGTGTGTGTAGATGATAGATAGACATAGCAAAGCACTTTATATATAGCTAAATTGCCCAGAAAGTCATTTACTTTCAAACTTACAAAATATAACTTGTCAACTAAACGTTGTATCAGGATATTTGTAGATTTATAAATTTATATATAAGACACAGGAAATGTCGCGAAAAGTGTAGTGAAGTGAATCGTTCTTTAAATTTACACTTGTTGCTCCAGGTTCAACTTAGAATGTATAAATGCGCCGAAAATGTAGAACTTCACATATATATGAAAAAGATGCGTTTTCAGGTCACATGAATTAAAATGTAGTATTTACCCTGCTCTCCCACTGGAGCGAATTGTGACACGAAGTAGATCTTTACGTGGGGGACCCGAGTGCGGCTGCTCGATCCATTAGACAAAGGTCATTCAACCTACACTTACAAAGCTTGTCTTAACACGTATGACCAGCTTTGTCATACTACGTCTAAGTTTGTTTTAAATGGTCTTACTCCCCAGCTTTTGGAAAGGGAGCAAGACACATGAATTAAAGTTTACTTGTAATTAAATATTTTTGAGGATGATTATGTTAAAGGATATTCAGTCATGCGGATACAGGAATCAGACGAAGACATAAGAGCGACAGGTATATTCACTCGGTCTCTCCACCAAGCCTGGATGTGACAAAAGGACGCTTTAACGTGGGGATTGTTATGCACATATTTATGCATACGGGCCATTTCTCCCATATAAAATAAATGGATTATCGATCATACCTAGTTAAATATATATATATATATATATATATATATATATATATATATATATATATATATTCCGTCTGAGCTAATTAACAATATTCATTAATTACGCCGTTCTTATTTTAATTTTTAGCCCCGAGCAAGTTGATAATGTTACTAGAGAGTGGCGAAAACTGCGAAGACGTTATTAAGGAAAAAGGCCAACAAAAAAGAGCAGAATTCAAGATGACAGAAGATGATTGACGCCATATTAACAAATATTTTGATATTGTTGTAAAAGTCTCTATTTGGGGTTCTAAGATTTATGAACAAAAAGGCGAAATTATTATATTAAGCTCACAAAAAACATTATTATATAAATATTAATTTTGTACAACATGATCTTCTATGTTCCATCTTCATTTAGGACGTTGGCCATCACGGCTCTCCACAATTTCCTGTTAGTTGTGACTCTTCATAAAATTGATTTTCATTTCCTCATAACCTTATTTCTCGACCCATTTACTCAAGACCGCTAGGTAGATTATAAGTTGTTTTTCCTCTGCCCCTTTTGTCTTCAATCTGTTACGTGAATATACAATTTTTCAAGTCATCTTTCCTCATTATGTGCCCTAGAAATTTTAACAGTATCTTATTAGTGTTATGCATCATTTTTGTTTGCATTTTCTCTAAAACCTTGTCGTTGCCCATATATTAGATACGGTATAACATAATACCTTAATCGAGGAAAAGATCGCAAATAATATGCATTTAAAATTGAATGTCTCGTTTCAAGATTAATTATTTAAAATAAAAATTAAAAAGTAGTTTAATTACCTCAACTAATCTCTATTAATTCATGTTTTGTTTCTCTCTCAAAAACTTTAAACGCATAAATCCTCTTTCATCCAAGTCGTAATATAATTCTATTGTTTAGTGATAATCGAGCTTCTCCAAAGGACCCTAGTACATCAAAACAGATGAGTGTTTTACTCAAGATATTAGGAAAGGGGTTAAACGTGTCACGGGGCGAACATGTGTTGCCCACGAATAGTTGAGAGATAATTCTGGTCAGGTGGGTTATCTGTTGGCTGTCAAGGCAATCACTCATAAAACAAATCCATCATACACACCGTCATTTCCAATGCATCACGTAAGCAGTATTCAACAAAGAGTATGCAGTGTTACTCATGATTACACCCTTGCCTCTGCCGGATATTTTATATAAATGTGCGATCAAGAATGCAACATTCAGAGTAGAAAAGTGCACGAGAAAACATGCTAACCATCGTCCAGAAGTTTGAAGTGAAAAGAACGAAGATCCTGGCACGCGATACCAAAGAAGACATTGTGTTGGATTTAAGACGCTTGCTGAGGCACGCATGCGCTAATAGTTGAGTACATATGAGCAAACATCGGCATTATAACAAACCATTCATGTAACCTTGCGTAGATAAGCAAAGCATGCTTTATAATGTTATACACTGTATAGCATTTATGTATAATCGTAAATTATCAGACACATGCATAGACAGATGTGTTTTTTAATATTTCGTACAAGATCAACACGCGTTTGTGAAGAGCGACTCTCTTAAACAATGTAACGCATAAGTGTATATGGCCACACATAAAGAGATTGTTTTATCATTTCACTTCTAAGCAAGGCGATAAATCTACTAAGACGCAAAGAGTTACTGAATGGGAAAAATTTGAAAAAAAAATTAAAGAAAGAGGATGTAAAAGAAGAGGATTCAACGAGACAGAAGATGACGATTGACATTGCATTTAAATTTCTGAAAATCAATGTTGATTAAAAAACGAGAAATCGGGAGCAATTTTTACTAGCGAGTAGTGTGATAGAAGAAACTGTGGGCATAGCACTTAAATAGGTATCGCCACTAAATCGCTAAAAACAAACAGCATAGTATGAATAAAAAAAGCTACAAACTGAATAAAAACGAAATTTTTCCATCAAAATGTTTATATTATATTTTTAAGAGGAAAGATCAAAGTATTTTTTAATTATTTAAAAAAAAAATCCATTCTAAAACGTTCGAAATTTTGACAGAACATTTTGCTTTGATTTGTTTGCAGGCATTTAAATCATTACGAGAATTTATAATGGAAAACGTAATATTCCATAATATTTTTTCTCGGTGACTAACACATTAATTTGGAAATTCTTGCAAAAATCAAATAATTAACTAATTTTAATGAAGCTTTCAAGACTTATTTACAAATGAATGAAATTACTTTTGAAATTATTATTTTAAAAAAATCTTGGTAAAAATATTTTTTAACATCTGTTTCCCCTCTCCTCGTAAATTTATGAAACTTTAAGAAATTAACTTTTGTTTCGATAATTGATTTTTATTAGTTAAACGCAGGATTCATTGGGGAATGTAAATCATCTATTATTTTTTAAAATTTTGTCTCTATTTTTAAAAATTTGCTTCCAATAGAATAAAAAAATGCAATATAACTATGACATTATTTAATTTTATAAGCTTGAATAAATAATATACATTAAGGGCATTATTGTCTAAAGAAAAAATATTTTATCGATTAATAATGAAATTTTAAAAGAATTGTTTTCATTTTTTAAAAATTACAATAATTTACAAAGTTTAAAAATATTTTTAAAATACTTCAAAGATTTCTGGGGTTAGTTTACAAAATTTTTAAGCAAAGTTTATATTTCTTCTTCTTCTATGTGCCCTGTCCTTTCAGTACGTAGGCGATCATGGCTTTCCACCTTTCCCTATCCCTGGTAGCTCTTAGCATGCTTTCTCCTGTTACACCACCCTCATTCTGTCATCCACCTAATCAGTTTTATTTGTATGGCAATTTATATTTGTAAATTGTAAGGTTATGTTTATCAGAGTTTCTTCCTATTACCGGAAAAAATTGTACAATAATGTCACTTGTGATCGCTATACACTTTTATCTTATCTTATTTGGCATCCATAAATCTGTCAACATATACAGTGGAATAGTCGGAAAGTTAAACTCTCTGTTTAAGAAATAGTTTTATTCTAAATTTCATGCTATATGTAAGTTATACTTGTGTAAATCAGATTAATTTAACATTAAATTTGATAATATTCCATAAAATAATGTGTCACAGATGTATTTTTATTTTTGCAAGGTTTTTAAAACCGAGAATTAACTTTTGTTTATAAATGTGCCGATCGTTCAAAAATCTTTGAAAAATTGAAAAATTAGAAAAATCACAAAATTTAGTATTTTGCTAACTAGAAATAGTAAATTTAATCATTTAGCTTTCAATTAAAACTAAAAGTTTCAAGAAAACTTTTTTATTTTAAAAAATTTAATTTAAAAGTTAGGTATCTAAAAATGAGTAAGGTAACTACACTTAAGGCTACATCTAACAATCTCCACTGAAAATAAGACCTTTGTACTAATCTAATACAGCACTTAAATTCGTAAAATCAAAATGACAACGAGTAAAGTTCATCGGAAGAATTATAATGAAAAAATATATAAAACAGGTACGGAGAAGCTTAGTTGCAGCAGTTGGAAAGTGACTCAAGTCAAGATGTCATATCAGGACAGATTACATTATATTACATATACTTCTTTAGATTTTGTCAAGAATCTCCAAAGACAGAGTACAAGCACTAGACCAGATGTGACAGCAATATTCAATGTATAGACGAATAGAAGGCTTAATATTTAATATTAATAGATGCAGATAAATTTATACATATGAGTCTCATTTCATAGGAATACATATAGTTTTATTCACGCATTAGCGTTGCCCTGGTGTAATGAAAGCTTTAAAACTAATCCATGGTCCTGGAGCTCAGACTCTTTGAACGTTGGCACGAAAGATTAAAAAGCAATAGTTGTTTCCAGTTAAAGACTGAAAGAAAAATGAATGGATGTAAGTCAAATTTTGATTTCCTGGTATCGATTTATATATATATATATATATATATATATATATGTATATGTATTATCGATTTTCTGCACTATTGTAAGAACTGCAACCTTGAAACTTCTGAATAACGTTTCTTATGTCTTTGTCTATGAGTGTATCAAATTTGATTAAAATCGGACCACTCCTTCTATAACCCGGTTTTTTCGATTATCGATATTTATCAGGGGTACCTCGACACAAAACCTAGCTAAGAACACTCGCAGACGCTTATAGTACAACTGTGTAAATTTTCAAGAAAATCGGTTCAGCCGTTTCGGAGGTAACGAACACACACACAGACACAGATACAGACAGACAAATTTCCATTTATAAATAAGTTTAGATTATTAGAAAAATTAAAAATCATGACACATCATAATGTATAAAAAAACAACAATTTAATTCTACGGAGCTCGAAATTTACAGGTGAATGGCGATTCAGGATAGATTCAGATTTAGCCGACTCGATTGAGTTTAATAAATCCCGAATCGTAGACAGACTTTTTTTGTTGTTGCATCGATAAAAGATGTTTCCACAATTAAGCAATTAACGGAAAAAAATTTACTTACTAAAACAATTATATGTTAATATTCGAATTCAGTGTAATCGATTTATTTTAGAACGATGCTAGAATTTTTTCTCTCTAGGAGATAATGGATGTTGTAAATGATTATCATGGGGAGGGAGTATCACTAGAATAAATCTGTGATTGAGGTAAAAGTCCGCTTCAACCCAAACATTGATGGGTGACTACTGCTGTTCCCAACAGCACAGAGCAAAAACGTGTAACATACATTTCTGAAGCTCTCAAATATAATGCGAATGTTTTAGATTTATTCAGTTATTTACCATTCACCGTCTAAATTTTCTTCTCACATAAATATACATTTTATTTTTATTTATTTATTTATTTTTTAATCATATCACCCCGAGCAAGGCGATAACGCCACTGATGCGCAGGGGGCTACGTAAGAGTAAAAAGATTGGAAAAGAGAAAGCCGGAAACCACATCCTAAACAGAGAACAAGGGATGAGCCTCTTCACCTGCTTAATAGACGTGGGTGGAGTGTGAACCGGGCGATAGTTTAGTCTATCTACCCCAATTGAAAAAAAAAAAAAATAAAGAAAAGAGTGAAGAGATTAGAAAAGAGAAAACCGGAAACCGCATCCTAAACCGGAAACAAGGGATGAGCCTCTTCACCTGTTCAATTTTATTAATATAATATTTATCTTGTGCATGAATATACTATACACAGTACTAATATACTATCCATATAAGATTTACCTTGAACTGAAAAGTGAAGTAAATAATACACACCTGGTGACTCAATAAACTAGATATTTGAGTGAAGAACTTCCCTGAGTCGAGACCATTGGAATCAGTCTTCTGAGTACTTAGTCATGGCGAGTGCATTAGCAAAACTGATATTGTAACCGAGAGGAAACGAGTTATAAGAATAAGTGTATATTTGATAACAATAAATATATATGTGATAACAAGACATCGAATCGCAAGTCATATATATTATATATATAAATTTATGTTTTATATAACTAATATTAAAAGTATATTTATAATATAATATAATTTTATTCATATATGTTTCTATATGAATTTTTTTAGATATCTATATAATTTTTTAGATATCTATATAATCATATGGACTTATACAGTTCGATTATTTTAAATATTATATATATAGTTTTGAGTTAAAATAGTTTTTGGCGCCAAGATTTTTGCTTTTTTTTTTTAGTTTTACTGATAAAAAAACTTTGGCAAGCAGGTTTTTTTTATCGAAAAGTACTTGATATATTCGATGTGCGTTGTGGTGCAGTGGATATCGACTCGGAACGACAAATCGAGAGCCGCGTTCGAATTCCAGTTGCATTCCTTGCATTCACTTACGCACAAATACCCTTTGGAAAGGTATTAATCCGTCTCTTCCCTACAATTATGGGTTAAGTAATAGGACAGATTGGGTTCTATAGCCTTGGCTGAGAACCAGTCTATTGCAGAAAGCAATGGCAACCTATTGTGGGATAATCTTTTGCCCAGTCAGTCATGTCTCTTTCGAGACATGATCGCCGAAATCGTGTAACACGAATGACACTTAACTGACTTGATATCGTAATGGAGATAGAGTGTTGATAGTTTCATTTAAAAGAATTTCCACTTTAACTTGATCTCTCTGGCGATATGGGTTGTCAAATTTAACGGTCGAAATGGTAAGAAAATTTGAATTTTTATGTTTTATATATATATATATATATATATATATATATATATGTGTGTGTGTGTGTGTGTTATATATATATATATATATATATATATATATATATATATTGTCACTTTGACTATATATATATTGATGTAATGAATATGTAAGGAATATGCATACAACTTGGTTCCCCCTCACAGTAATATTATTGGCTGGTGTCAGCCATAAATACAGACGAAGGCGAAGACACATAGAGGTCTATTGGTCTACCACGAGAAATCTATGTCTATAGGTCTAAAGATCCACCGCTAGATCCACCGCTAGGTCTAGAGGTCTACAACTATTGGTCTACGTCTATTGACTACGTCTACGTCTCAGTATACTCAATACGACGAGTACCGTCCATTACATCTACGTGCTAAATTGTTCTACCCTGTTAAATTTGCCAAAACCGCTTGCTATCTCAAATGATATATATACATAACCTTTCTGACACACACACACACACACACACACACACACACACACACACACACACACACACACACACACACACACACACACACACACACACACACACACACATATATATATATATTTATTATAAATTATATTTTAGAACATGCACAGATTTTTTTTATATATATCCACTACAAATAGTACATTTGGAAAATGTACTATTTGTAGTATGGAAAGCCTCTTTTCTTCTATTTGGTCAGTTGTGTGTGGGATGTTGATGGGGGTTAGTGATAAGAAGAAAGTGGTGTGGGTAGTGAATATGGTTGATTAATGAGTGTCTTCGAGTTTTCTAGACAGATTTAACATTAGCAGTTAGAATGTAAGTTTTTATTATCTTGCGACTAGACTATATCCTTTGGATTTCTTAGAAGAGCAGGTAAGGGGTAGGATACTTATTTTGTAAAGAATATTTTTGTATTTAAGCAGAGTTTTTATAATTAATCTAAATTTGTATATTTAATCTTAATTTTGGATTTGGGAAATTTTGCGATTTTTCCTATTAAATTTTAAATTTTAATTAGATCACAATTTGTTTTAAATTAATGTTTTGGACGTTGTAAATTTTTTTTCTTCGTTCCCTCTGATAGAAATATATTACGCTCTCACACCCTGACTGAGCACTCTGGAAGAATGGTAGACTTTGAAAAAACAGTAACTACTCTAGCATCCACGCATCGCTCATTCAGTAATGAATTAGAGCACTCTGGCTACTGGCGTATGATACATCATACGCGAAATGTCTGCCTCATTCTACCGAGCGCTCATAGCTCAGAGGTAGAATCGCCGACTGACGCCAATTCGGTCGGGTGTCAATTCTGGGTTGAAAACAACCGTACTGATAAGCTGTGATACAGCGAAAGACATCTGTCTGCGGATGAGTATTTACGCTCTCACACCCTGATTGAGCGGTCTGGAAGAATGGTAGACTTTGAAAAATAGTAGCTACTCTAGCATCCACGCATTGCTCAATTCAGTAATGAATTAGAGCACTCTGGCTACTGGCGTATGATACTTCATACGCTAAAAGTCTGCCTCATTCTACCGAGCGCCCATAGCTCAGAGGTAGAATCGCCGACTGACGCCAATTCGGTCGGGTTTCAATCCTGGGTTAAAAGGAATCGGATGTCTAACCTTATTGATGTGATACAGTGAAAAGAGATCTGTTTGCGGATTACGCTCTCACACCCTGATTGAGCACTCTGGAAAACTAGTACACTTGATAAACAGTAGCTACTCTGGCATGTACGCATTGCTCATTCAGTGAAATGAATTAGAGCGATCTAGCTATTGAGCGCGTATAATGATATGCGCTAAAAGTCTGCCTACTTCCACCGAACGCCTATAGCCCAGGGGTAGAGTTGCCGACTGACGCCATTTCGGTCGGGTTTCAATCCTGGGTAAAAAAGCAATCGGAGTCTAACCGTACTGATGAGCTGTGATACGGCGAAACAGATCTGTCTGTGAATGACAATATATATATATTGTAGATATGCGAATGGATAAATATACATATGGGAATACACAAATATATATATAAATATTATCCAGGTGTTAATAAAGCAGTGCTCAATGTAGTATAGACAAAGCTATTATAAATAATATTCTTATTATCCTACGTCTTGGAGATTCATGCATTACGCAGTCATCAGGGACATATTACAAATGCATTATATATGCGTATGTTTATGTGTGTGTGTGTGTGTGTGTGTGTGTGTGTGTGTGTGTGTGTGCATGCGTGCGTTCGACTAATAGCGCTGTTGTTTTAGATAAATTCTAGTTTGAATATATATATGACTAACTACGTATAGATGCCGTACGAGTTGAAGCCGAGAGATATCTATAGTTCGAGACTTCTGCTCTGCATTTGGTGGGACCAGCTGGAAGTAGTTTATTATAAGCAGCTCAAATTAACTAAAACCATAACGGAAGATGCATTGAAAAAAGAACAGCCGCTATACAAGCAGAGACACGATAAAGTGATTTCGCAACATGACAACGCTTGCCCACATGTTGCAAAACGGGTAAAATCTACTTGGAAACGCTTAAATAGGAACTGCTACTCCACTTCTCCCGTCCGATTATTAATTGTTCTGAACTATGGCTCGTAACCTGGCTGAAGATGCCAAAAATGGTTAACTTCAGAAGATGTGTCGTCTTTCCGAGGTGGAATTCAAATGCTGCCTGAAAGATAGGGAAAATTGGCTAGCGATGGCCAGTACTTTCAGTGACATATTTCTTACTAATAAAACATTCAGACAGTCAATTAAGTGTCATACGTGAAACACGCTTTGGCCGATATTATCTCGAAAGAGACATGACTGACTGGGCAGAAGATTATCCAGCAGTAGGTTGCCATTGCTTTCTGCCGTAGATTGGTTGCCAGCCAAGACTATAGAACCCAATCTGTCCTGTTATTTAACCCATAACTGGAAGGAAGTTACAGATTAATACCTTTCCCAAGGGTATTTGTGCGTAAGTGAATGCAATGAATTCAACTAGAATTTGAACCCGGCTTCCCGGTTTCTCGTTCCGATCCGATATCCACTGTACCAAAAAGAAAATAAAACATTACTTTTCATAAAATCAGCAGGAGCTTATTCAAAGTCCTAGTATTAACATCGAAATGTGAAAGCAGGTTAAGATTGCATGTGTTAAACAGATAAGTTTGAAACTTTATTTTAGGAAGGCTAGCTGATTTAAACTTTAATCTTTTTTTTTTAATCATCTCACCCCAAGCAAGGCATTCCACTGCTAATCTAGTATCTCGTTCAAATTCGTATTTAGGGGGCACCAGTGATCTAAGTTCATCAGAGCAGAAGCCGTGAAAGTATTTATAGAAGAGACACAGGGAAGCCACGTCGCGCCGGTGGGAGAAAGACTGCAGGCGGTCTGCCAAGTCGGTATCTATCACATTACAGACCCTCCTCTGAACCTTATCGAGAAGCCCGAGGAGAATAGCAGGGGCACCCGACCAGATATGGCAGCAGTATTCAATGCACGGGCGGATGGTAGATTTATAGATGTGCAGGATAGATTTAGACGGAAAAAAACTTCCGGGCACTACACAGAGAACCGACTTTCATAGCAGCGGATTTAGCAATGGATTCGATATAGTCATTCCATTTGAGGTCCGCTGAAAGTGTGAGACCAAGGAGGCGTAGTGTTTTACTCTCTGGGAGGCAAGCCTGGTCCATGCTAATGGGAGGTAGGTGAGATTGTCGATGATGGTTAATTGAGAGTAGCTTCGTTTTAGAAGCATTAAAATTTACTAGCCATTTCTTACCCATTATAATTTAAAGCAAATATTACTTAATTCATTTTAAAATATCGTAGAAATGCACTTTTTAACAAGAAGATGAGTTTTTTATGAGGTGCTGACAACTCTCTTGGTAGATTTATGCTTGTTTTTTTTCTGAGGGAGAAATAACTGTAACATTTACTTGACGAATGTAACATAAATGCTTTTTCTAGATAATCTTTTTAACTATCCAATAATCCTAAATAGTTTGAAAAATATTCTAAGGAATTTGATATTTTTTCAAATCGTTTCACCCAAGCAAGGCGGTACCACCACTGATGATCAGGGGCTACATGAGAGAGTAAAAGTTTAGTCATGAGGAGAGTGAAGAGAAAGATAAACCAGTTACAGTGGGTGTCAGAAAAAAGACAAGTGAAGTATAAGAACCTTGGTGTGAAGACAGTTGCGAAGGTAGAGAGAAAGGAAAAGAACAAGATACACGGGGTGATGTAGAAAGGGCTGGAGTTAAGTTGATAAGTGATAGAAATAGACATTGCATTTAAATTTCTGGAGGTTGCAGCTGTCAGGAAAGCAAGTATACAGAAGGGAGTTTCACAAGTGGGAAGTGCGAGAAAAGAAGCTGATGGAGTAGAATTGTCGGCTGCATTTGGTTGATCTAACTGTAAATGGGTGGGACCTTGTTCGCAGTCTGGTTTCACGAGTAAATTCTTGAAGAGGGGGCACCAGTGACTTAAGCTCGTCAGAGCAGAAGCCATGAAAATTTTGATTGAATTTTAGATATTCTGGCTTGATAGTTTTATTTACGGAGACGCTTGCTGTGAAAATGTTAGAAAATTACCAGTAAATGTTTACTATAGTTGCAACGCTAATTTTCTGATAATGTCTAGTTTGGGCGGCCATATTTACAAAAACTGACACATAAAAAACTTTAAAATTATTTTTTTAAATATTGGAGTCATTGAACTGTAGTGAGCGTTTTTCATTTATGACTAGCTGTATAGCCCGGGGTTGCTCAGGTGTAATGAAAGCTTTAAAACTAATCCTTAGTCCTGGAGCTCAAACTCTTTGGACGTTCGCACGAAAGACTAAAAAGCAATAGTTGTTTCCAGTTAAAGCGAAACCGTAGACTGAAAGAAAAATGAATGGATGTAAGTCAAATTTTGATATCCTGGTATCGATATCAAATAAGTTCTTTTCCTCGTAAACTGAATTTTGAAGTCTAAATAAGCCCTCTGAGTAAATGGTATCATGGCTGAGACTAAGAACTACAATTACACCTACTTAGAGCCAAACTCGAAGCAAAGCTAAAATAATAGGGCTGAAAAAATACAGACATACAGGCAGATAAACAGACACACACACAAACATCTTGCCTTTTATATATATATATATATATATATATATATATATATATATATATATATATATATATATATTATCAATTTTATGCACTATTGTAAAAACTGCAACCTTGAAACTTCTGAATATCGTTTCTTATGTCTTTGTCTATGAGTGTATCAAATTTGATTAAAATCGGACTACTCCTTCTATAACCCGATTTTTTCGATTATCGATTGTACCTCGACACAAAACCTAGCTAAGAACACTCGCATACGCTTATAGTACAACTGTGTAAATTTTCAAGAAAATCGGTTCAGCCGTTTCGGAGTCTATAGGTAACCGACACACACACACAGACACACACACACAAAGTTCCATTTATAAATATGTTTAGATTAGTAAATACGTTCTTAAATTAATAAGTATATCACTCTGTGTCACATATTACACCGTATGTTAGAACACTTTTCTATTACAAATTTGTTTGTTCATATATTAATTAATATATATGAATGGAAGCTCTTAAATATGAAAATAATTTATTATAATGTTCCCATAATGTGTAGCAAAAAAGGGATGTGTGCATGTGTTTATATGTCTGCTAGTAAGTGCAAAATGGGTCGTTATATAATGGTTTTTAAAAGCTTAGTATTATCGTTTATAAAATCTCATTGATGAAGAAGAAGCCGGAAGCAACAGATATGTTTTAGCGACGAATATTGGCAATAACATATGCAAAAATTGTAAGCGCTGATGAAGTTTTAAGAAAAATAGGAATTACAAGGAAATTGTTTCATACACCGAGAAAAGGATAGCTGAAGTTTCCGAGGTACATAGTGATAAATGAAGCGTCGGTGAATTTAACACTCGGGTTGAAAAGAAGAAATGTAAGCAAGATAAACGTCGAGTAACGAGTCAACAGGTTTCGGTGAATGGGTAGGAAAAAAAGAAAGGAGGGTAATGTCCGGTGGTAAAAGTCGAAGGTTACTTAAATAAAAATATAGAAAGTTATAGAGACATGATCATTCACATTCCGAAAGGAAATAACATTGAAGAGGAAATATTACTTTTGAATCTTGGAATTAAAGAAAGTAAAAATACCAATTTGATAACAATACTATCGATTGAATAAATACTAAAATAAAAAACAACTGAACATTCAGTTGTGTCCAGGGTACTATACTGTATTGTGTAGAGAAATGCTAAAATACAAAGTTTATTTTAGATTTGGCAAAAAGACTAAAGCATGGGGTAACCAGTGAATATCGAACTCATTACACAGTTGTAATAAGCACTACCGAGACAAACTCGCTAACCATTGCACCATGGAGAGGTGTCCAACAGCTAAAACATAGAGAATGTATATATGAAGTGCATTATATGTAGAAATGCTAAAGTACAGAGACTAAATATTCGAACTGCTAAAATAAAGAGCTGATTTTCGTAAATGAGGCACAAGGCCAAAATTAAAAGGCTCACAGCGAGAATCGAACATACTACCCAAGTGTAGAGATTTCAGTGAGAGTAAGCTTGCTAACCATTACACTACTTCAAGGTGCCCAAATTTTAAGATATAAAGACAATTTGAAATGCAGTATATATAGAAATGCTACAATACAGAGCCTGAATATTCGAAGTGCATTATATGAAGAAATGCTAAAATACAGAACCTGAATATTTGAAATGCATTATATGAAGAAATGCTAAAATACAGAGATTGAATATTCGAAATGCATTATATGAAGAAAGGCTAAAATACAGAACCTGAAAATTTGAAATCCATTATACGAAGAAAGGCTAAAATACGGAGATTGAATATTCGAAATGCATTATATGAAGAAATGAAAAAATACCGAGCCTGAATATTCGAAGTGCATTTTATGAAAAAATGTTGAAATACAGAGATTGAATATTCGAAATGCATTATATGAAGAAATGCTAAAATACGGAGCTTGAATATTTGAAATGCATTTTATAAAGTAATGCTAAAATATAGAGCCTGAATATTCGAAATGCATTATATGAAGAAATGCTTAAATACACAGCCTGAATATTCGAAATGCATTATACGAAGAAATGCTAAAGTACAGAGTCTGAATATTTGAAGTTCATTATATGAAGAAATACTAAAATAAAAATACTAAAAATTTCAAGAGTATTTTATCCAGAAATTCTTTAAATAAATATTTAGGCTAAACCTTTTCAAACTAATTTGCGCTCAACTCATTATTGTAATTAATTACATATTCTTTCTTTAATTATTTTCTTATTGAATTATTTCCTTTTATATACATTTTGAATTATGTATTTTGTTGGCGAAACCATTTTAAGAAATGTATCTAAAAAATATATTTTATTTGTCTGCCGCAATGCAAAAGATTTTGAAAACTGTTTTTGGTTTAGATAAATTATGAGCAATAAATGTATAAGAATAAAGTCAACATAAAAAGTTAGTAAAAAAATGTTTTTGTTTGAAAAATCAACGGACAATGAATAAAAATTAATAAACAAAAGAAGAGAGAGACCTAGACGTAATCAATCTGACCAGAAAAAAACAAAAACAAAAAACGGGAAAGTAAATAGAATGTAATAAAATTAAATTGAATAATAGAGAAAAAAATTCAGAAATAATGATGAGGAAAGCAGGATAATAAAAGTATTCTTCCAGTGAAAAATGTAAAGCATTGGAAAGACATTCTGAAATGAAGAGCGAAAAAATCAAATTCAAGAAAGGAATACAAGACGAAACAACTATTCATATATATATATATATATATATATATATATAGAGAGAGAGAGAGAGAGAGAGAGAGAATTAGAGGGAGAGGGAGAGAGAGAAATAAATGTATGTGTGTGTGTGTGTGTGTGTGTGTGTGTGTGTATAGGGAATAGGATACGATGCAGAAGAGAGAATTCAAGGCGAAGGCGGAAGTGACGATGTCGAAAGAGGCTTGTGCGCAGAATCAAGTCTCGGTCATTCCATTATTCAGGAAGTGAACGGCGATGTCTTGTCACGCGAACCAAAACCAATATTGATCGTCTTGGCACTTCCCAGCAGACATTCCAAACAGCGTCCGTACAATTTCGGACTGGCTAGCCCCATCCCTTGCATCCATAGTAACCGTCTGAATCCTTTGCTTTTCAACTTGCAAAGCTTTTCCATTTTTCTTTTCTTTTTCTTTTACTCTATTTTTTTAGTCGTTTTTCTCAGTGTCTTTAGTAAAGGTTTTCGATTTTCATTCACTTTCTTAACCTTCTTTTGTTAACTTCTTTTAACCAATTTCTTTCTTTCTTTCTTTCTTTCTTTCTTTCTTTCTTTCCCATATCGCTCTTTTGTTTTTTTTTGCATTTAGCGTTTGCACTACTTCCTTTTTTTTCTTACCTGTATCACCTCTTTGTTTCTTTTTCTCTTTTTGTTTGTCTTTCTTTCTTTCTTTCTTTCTTTCTTTCTTTCTTTCTTTCTTTTGTGCAGGTGTTCTCCATAATCTGGTTATTACGTCTTTTTTGTTTCAACAACGATTACTCGACACCTACACAGTCTACACACCATTTGCACTTTTAAATTATTAGCTTAACAAAAAACTACTAAACATATTTTAAAGAAATACGTAACTAATCGGCTTTCTCGTTTTTAGCAAGTTTTTTTTTATATCTGTATTACTCTCAATTTTCTCCGATGAAAAAGCAAGTAAAATAAATATTTTGTGAAAGACACCGAGGGATTTTATTATACTTAAGAAACACACCGATGCATTTTCTTCTTATCGAAGTTGAAAATTAAACTAACGAACTAAACGAGATTAAAACAAACGAACGAAAATGGCTGTGAAGCAGCGGGTTTTCTTTAAGCATTCCTTTGTATTTTAACTGTGATATTACAGAATAGACATAGAAACATCGAGAAGTTTTAGACAATTACCTTACTAGCCAGATCGTTTTTTAAATATTAAATTTTATTTACGGTGATTACTTGACCCTTCTTCATAAATGTTTTATTGAAAGAATGGTAACACATTTTGTAATCCAAGTTAAAAAAACAAACAAAAGAAATCTATGTCAAAGGTTAAATGAACGATGAACTGAACGTGGGTCAGACATTGTCTGGCCTTCTCGAAATCTAGACATCGTAGCTAGTAATAATTCACTCTGCTCTATGTTGAAAGAGAAAATTCATCCACTTTGACGAAGAGCATTTGATGGACAAAAAAAGGCATAAGACTGAACTCTCGAATAATAGTAATCAACAAGAACATGAATATCGCAAACAAACCAGAGAAAACATAGAACAACCTGAAGACATTGAAATCCTTATTACAGAATCATTCATAATCAGACAAACATTTGATAACCTTACTAGTCTCGTACTTTTTCTCCTTCGTATTTTTTTCTCTTTTTGAAATACATTTCTCATGAATAATCGAGAGATGAAAAGACAAACCACTGACAATTGTCGCCTTCTATTAAAAATGCATTAGGTTGCCACAAAATATAGTGAGACATTGAAAAAGGTATTTGTAAAGCAATTTACCCCGACCTCTATCGACTAAACTTGAACAAATGCAATAATCGCTTATTCATACACCTGTGCACAGAAATATGTAGATACAGGTGAGAAAGAAACCAAACGTTCTCTCTCTCACATTTAGATAGACATAGTATATATATATATATATATATATATATATATATATATATATATAAGTAATGGTTACTAATGGAAGTACATTCCACAGTTAGATATTTACTTATAAAAAGTGCGCAAAACAAAAGTAGAGCATAAGTATATGGTAATCAATATTATAAGCATTATATACTGCAACTTAATAAGCATATATTTTCGGTGTTAAAATACTATCATCAGGTCTGTTGAGGGTGTTTTAACACCGAAACTATAACTATTAAGTTTCAGTATGCTGTTATATGATTATAATTATAATAATTGTCATATATATATATATATATATATATATATATATATATATATATATATATATATATATGTATATATCGTATATATATATGTCATATATATATATATATATATATGTGTGTGTGTGTGTGTGTGCATGCGTGTGTGTGTATCTGTATATATATATATATATATATATATATATATATATAATTGTACCTTACAAAAAAGGTCAACTAGTGTATTTCTGGAAGATAATGCTTTTTACGGTAAGCACTATTGCAATTAAAGTGCTCAAAGAAAGAAATGTGATAGCAATAATAACAATATATAAAAATAATGTTTAATTTATCTGTCTCTACTTTGAGATTCAGAAAGTCAGGATTCACTCATCAGAAAACTTGATTGTAAAACTGTGTTGATTTGCTGATTAATCTATCAAGCCCACTCCATTACAAATGGATACTTTCTCTACCAAACTCCGAGTTGCGGTGCTATGGATATCGACTCAGAAAAAGAAATCGGAGAGCCATTTTGAATTCCATCTGAGTTGATTGCATTGACTTACCCGCAAATACATTTGGGAAAAGTATCAATCCATTTCTTCTTCCCCAAGGTTGATTAGTAAGACTGATTGAGTTCTATAATCTTTCTAACGCAGAAAGAAATAGCTACCTACTGCGGGAAAATCTTCTGCTTTCTCAGTCAAAATAGACATAATCACCCAAGAGTGTATCACGTATGGCACTTAACTGACTCACTGATATATATATATATATGTGCGCGTGTGCGTGTGTGTGTGTGTGTGCGTGCTTGTATGAGAGTGCATGAAGGGTGTTATTACACTAAACGTTAATTTTAGTGTATCTACCTGTTTTAGTTTCTATCCCTATTTTAATTTTTTTTATAAAAGAAGAAAATTTATAACAAACTATAAATCGTGAAGTTCTACTAAAAGAAAGTTGTGCTTCCCAACAGGAATCGAACCCGTATCCTATTTTCTATCAAGCAAAACACTAAATCTGCTGCTGTTGCATCTTGGAGAATTCTTTGAATTAACTATTTTAGGAAAGCATATACCACGTTGGTATATATATATATATATATATATATAAAGAAAGAAAGAAGAAACTAACCTAAAGAGCCAACAAACCTACTAAGGTTTCACCTAACCGGATCTTCAGGGAAGGTTGGCTAAAGAGGTTAAAAGATGGCGACAAGATATAAGGAACTCAGTAACTCACGTGAACAAAAAAAAGAAGACGACCAACACAAAGAGGTGGGTAACAGCATTTTATTAAAAAAAAAAACTTAGCAAAGACTACTTTCTTTGTTTTCTCTGCTTGTGATTGAGCGCTTTTTTGTTTTTTGTTTTAGGTTACTCGTCTCGGGTTTTTTTCTTTGGGCTACGTACTTTGACTAATGTTCAAGTGCTTGGCTCTTTCTTTTTTTATTACCATTTTTTCCTTCCGCGTATATACTCGGAGGGTTTTTCGAAACGAGTATAGCGGTAAATGTAAATGTATATATATATATATATAATGTGAGTGTATGTACTCTTATTCGCACAAATGCATTCAGTAGCAATCAAAAATATATTTGTGCTGTGAAATAATAGAAAATCACAAATACATTGGAACTTAAAATGTATGGGTATGGTATCTGAAATTATGTCATTACTCCATTCAAACTAGTTATTCGAAGTAGAAATATATAACTTGGTTTTTAGCTGATAAGTGCTTCAGTCTTGTTCAGGTAAATATTTTATCAGGCAAGCATTTTTCTCTAATTTAAAATGATGAATACAAGAGAAAAAAGCTCCAATATCATAACTAGAGGAATGTCGAGCAGTACATCGACTAAAATATTTTAATAATAATAATAATAATAATAATAATAATAATAATAATAATTTACACCATCTACACAGACAGAAAAATTGAAGCAAACAGGCCAGACATTATTGTTAAAAACCAGAAGGAGAAAACTTGTCTATTAATTGATATGGCTTGTCCAGCGGATTGTAACATAGCAACCAAGGAATTTGAAAAACTGTCAAAATATAAAGACCTGGAAATTGAAATAGAAAAAATGTGGAAATTGAAAACAAGAGTTGTACCAGTGATAGTAGGTGCACTTGGAATGATAAAAAATGGAACAAAACAACACATTGAAAGAATCCCTGGAAACCCCAGCTTAAGAGATATACAAAAAATTGTCTTATTAAGTACAGCCCACACACTAAGGAAAACGTTATCTATGTAATGCTGGGGATGATAGGGAAGATAGAAAAACATGAAATGGAGTCATAACAACACGCCACTACCTGCCTTAGGTCTCCCCGCAGACTTGGTTGGTAGTGAGACCAAAGCAGAAATCGAAATATGATGAAAAATGACATAATAATAATAATACTCCGAATAGTAATTTAAATAATGAGTATTGTTCATAAGTATATGTGCTTACAATCAAACAGTGACATAATGTACATATATTGATCGTTCAGGTGCTTGTATCGGGCGTAGGTGGTGATACAACTGGTAAACAATTATATGGAATGCAGGTGAGAGAAAACTATAGATGCGCACCTGAGATGTAGATTGTGTTTTTATCTGCAAAACAATGTAAAACAAGAAAAACTAAAAGAAAAGAAATACAGTAGCCAACCAACACCCCATTCCCCAAATTAAACTGATATGAGCAAAATTTAAAATCCGGAAAAGATATCACACACACACACACAAACACACACACACACACACACACACACACACACACATATATATATATATATATATATATATATATATATATCACGTGAATTTCAGGAGCAATAATTATTTCTATCAAACATTTTATTCAGCCAGTTAAGTGCCTTACGTGGTACACTCTTTGGGCGATCATGTCTCAAAAGAGACATGACTGACTGGACAAAAGATTATCCCGAAGCAGGTTGCCATTGCCTTCTGTGGTAGAGTGGTTGCCAGACAAGGCTATAGAACCCAAACTGTCCTATTATTTAACCCATAACTGAAGGGAAGAGACGGATTAATACCTTTCGCAAAGGGTATTTGTGCGTAAGTGAATGCAAGAAATTCAACTGGAATTTGAACTCGGCACCTCGGTTTGTCGTTCCGAGTCGATATCCACTGCACCACAACGCACATAATTTTTTAGTAGATAACACCAAAATTTGATAACGGTCACAGTGCAAAGAAAGACTAAAAATTATATAGAGTCAACCTTAAATAAGGTACCTGATTCTATTGTAGACCGCATACTAAAGTGTGTTTTTAAAATACACATGAAAATTCCTGTTTGACCATTTAAGTGGCATTACCTTCAGTAACTTGAAATTCTTTTCAGCAAACGTGAGAACAATGGAATTAAAGAAAAAAACAAAAACAAAAACAAAAAAAACCCAAACATTTGTATAAATATATACAAACCAAAACCCTTTAAAGCGAATTTAGTTTCATTCAAAAGTACTTGAAAATAAGAAGAAAATATAAAAATAAATATTAGTTTTTCAAAAATTTACCAATTACTTGAAAAAACTAATTGGGAAATTTGAAAAAAAATTAATAAAAGTTTGATAGACGGAACTTGTCGATCCAAAGAACAATGAACAGTGAACAAAGACAAATTCCAATTCAACATTACTATGCCATCATTGGTTTCTGCATAATCATAAGATCTCGTAGGTCTATTTATTTGGTACAGTATAAATGCGCATTTATTTGGTACAGTATAAATGCAAATTGATATAACTGACAGAGGCTTATATAGAGACGATGGTCTCATGATTAACTATAATTCTACAAACTGTTAAATAGATAAAATTTATAAATTAATGCACAAACTAATGAAAAACTTTAGTCTTAAAATAATACTACAAACTAATCAAAAAAGTTGGCTTCCTAGATTTTACTCTAGATTTAGTTAATAACGCATACTCACCCTAATAAAAATATAATACTTACCCTATTTATATGCATCTTAAATCAAATCACCCACCATCTATTATTAAACACATACCATACTCTGTTGAATGCAGAATTAAAAACAATTCCTCAACTGAGGGAATTTTCATAAACGAAGTCAATATTATAATACTGCCCTAAAATAGCAGCTATGAATGCAAAGATATTAGGCAATAAATACCTTAACTTTGTTCAGTTACACTTCCCAACTAAAAACATTATTATAAAAAAAAATCAAAAAGAATACAGTGAAAATTAGTTATAGCTGCATTGAAATAATATTAAAAATACATAACAATGAAATCCTAAATCAATATAACAAAATTAAAAAAACAAAACCATTTTATTATAAAAAACGACAATAATACTAATACTTGCATTTGTCGTAACCCAGTCAAAAGTCCTCTGTAAAATAGATGCCTTATAGAGTCTATAGTTTACCAAGCTACCATTTCCACTACAAAAAATCAAACTCTTATCAAACATGTGGAAGCACTTTTAAGTCGTGATTGTATCTGCATAAGCTATCTTTTAATAAAATCTATAGTAACTCAATTTCAATACTACTGACAAATAAAACACCTATAGTTAAATGAAAGATATGGACAAAATCTAGTGTATGTAAATCAGTACAAGAAAAATGATTTCTTTGCTTACAAGAAAAATATCTAAAAAATTAAATTACTGAGAACTAACTCATTAAAGCAACGTAATGAACTAACTACTTACTGCCACCATAAGATTATCGACACTTTTAAATATATCCAAAATTATCTCAAACTGTTTACTATATGCTATAATCTATAAACCTACGTCTTTTAGTTAATTATATATACCTTAAACTTAGTCTTAATTGTTTGCTACATTGCTTTTTACACTTATTTCACTACCAGTTAAGTCTCAAACCCAGTAATTTCGTTTTAAGTATATTTCCTTATATTAATATTGTGTTTTTATATTAACAACACCGTTTAACAGAAGTATTTTACTGTTTTAATTTCAATCTCGCCGCACCTTAAACAATATATTGGCTACATATATGTTCAAAACTGGTTTAAACTGAGAAAACTCCGTAACTAGACCACATTTCATTGCCTGATGGTGGTGCGTTGAGTACCGAAATTTGATGATTCTTGAGTTACAGTATGCTATCATTATGACAATGGTATTTTGTCTGAAGAAACCTTGCAGTTCAAACCCAAATAGTAAGGTGGATCAGCATATTTGCTTTTGTTAAATGGATTTTGCTGTACATTTTCATTGTTGAATGTTGTATTGAGCACTTTTTATTTTTCATACCTTAGATGCCTGTATGCGTGTATTTTCTTTCTTTCTTTTGTATTGCCTTTTACACACACACACATATATATATATATATATATATATATATATATATATATATATGTACAAACATTTATTGACACATAACTTACAAAAACACTTGAGAAAAATTTTGGTTGAAAATACAAAAATACTATTTAAATCACAATATAAGAGAGTCTTCTTCTACCATCAATCTTACACTATTTAACAGTGGAAATGGAGTTTTGAAAGCTTTTTAAAAAAATAGGCAGGCGCTCACATGATGCCTGCCGTGCAGTTCACGTGACAGCTTTAAAGAACTCTCCTAAAAACAAAAAAAAAACAACAAAAAAACAAAAGACCAAAAAACCTAAAACGAAAAATTACATTACAATCAAACATAAGAAGATACCAACACTAGAAAATAACATTCTTGAAAATGGCCAGTGAAGAGGCTGAAAGCACTTGAAATGACGAAAATTATGAAACGTTTTTACATTCCTTATCTCCAGCAAAAAGAAAACATGTAAGAATACTGGAAAAATTAAATAAAAAAATATTAAAATCTTCCTTGTCGGTCGTTTTTAACGAAATATGTTTAAATGAAAAATTGCTGCCCTTCCCATATATATATATATATATATATATATATATATATATATATATATATTCAGATTTTTGCAAACCAATTGTTCAGCAGTTTCTTTCTGTACCAAATCCATGCGCAGTATCCAATGAATGCTTTGAGTTTTGCAGACACAGAAACAAGGCCGAGTCCGATCTCATTTATAACGAAAAATGACTGAAATTCTCCAGAACAGTCACTTTGTATACATGCTCCCAAGAGGGTATTTCTTCAATCACTACGCTGTTAAACACTTTAAGTCTATGGTTAACCATTATCTATCATATATATCCTCATAATATGTACTTATTTCATCTTCTCTTTTTGTCCCTACAGCGATCTTATTTATTAACTTTACCACGAATGACTCCCGGGTTTTATACTGATGGAGAATAGTATATATATATATATGTAGAATAAAAAGTGTGATTTTTTATTCTATACTAATTTCTCTTGCTGGGACAAGCCTTTTTTTCTAATATATATATATATATATATATATATGAGGTGATTGAGGAGTAACTTCTTATTTTAAGTATGATGGACTGTCCAGTTTCATAACAATTATATTTAAACAGAAGATTCCATCATACATAAAATAGGGAGTTACTTTTCAATCACACACTCTTTTTTTTCTTTCTCTCTCTCTTTCTATCTCTCTTTATATATATATATATATATATATGTGTGTGTGTGTGTGTGTGTGTGTGTGTGTGTGTGTCTGTGCAAGTATGGTGTAATTAACACCCATATGCATGAATGTATGCGTCCATAATGTTATTTTCCTACCTACATAAGTTTGCTGCAGTTGGAGATCAAATATTTCCAATCCATTATTTCGAATGCTGATTTTCTTGGCAAACAGTAAGTACTCTTCCTGTTCTTAGCGTTTCGTCACCGACTTCAAATTCTCTATCAGAATATTCAAGTAATATCTACAATATCCTCTATCAATATGTATCTGTCCTGATATGTACGTTTTCTATCTATCTATCTATCTATCTATCCTTACCAACTTTAACAGAAATTATTCGGAAGCTGCCAATATTGATTCTGTTGTTTCCAAACTTTTCATTAATTTTAATCCTTCAAGGAATTTATTCATATCGGATTTATTCATAATCTTTTGGCCTTTTTTCATTTTCAGAGGCGTGCGCACAGCTCATCTATTTGCCAGTGAATCGAGAATTTTCGCAACCCACTCCTTCATCAGTGTCCTTTCAGTACCAAATCCGTGCACAGTAGCCAATGAATGCCTTGAGTTTTGCACACGCAGAAACAAGGCCGACCAAGGAAAAACTCTAGTCAGATCTCATTTATAACGAAAACCGATCAATATTTATCGATCGATCACAGATTATGAATGGAATAGCCCCAGTTTTATGTCGCTGATGGCGGATGGAGAATTGAACGGCATTAAGACTGTAGCAGGCGTTGTTGGTAAGGAAACTAGTAAATGCTTGCTATCACTTGCGTCAATATAATTTCTCTATTGCCCCCCCCCCCACACACATATGTATATACATATATAGTAATATTAATTATAGTAATAATACCAATAGCAACAGAAGTAATTCTGTCAAGCAATAATTAAACTACAAATGAGATCGTCTTGAAAACCACGGGGAACGAACCCCGAGGGAAAAGAACGGGAAGACAAAAAGAAACAAACGAAATACCTGAACAAAAAGTCAAGCACTCGTGAGAAAGAAAAAACCCCCAAGACAAAAACCTTATTTTTTTCAATTTCTCTCAGTTATTGGAACTAGATACTCCGATATCCAATCAGGTCTAATCAAGATCAGGATTTCAGCCTTTTAATCGTGGTCCTTGCTGCAGAATTTGCTCTAACTTGGTAAAATTATAGCTTTTAGACGTAAACATTAAGACGACTCTTTTAAGACGACTCATTTTCCCCGATATCGGAAATCAATACCTACGATTTTGCAAATGAGATCGTCTTGAAACCCACGGGGAACGAACCCGAAGGGAAAAGAACGGGAAGAAAAAAATAAACAAACGAAATACCTGAACGAAAAGTCAAGCATTTGTAAGAAAGAAAATACCCCAAGACGAAAACGTGAACAATAAAGAACTCAATACGAAAGCAGAGTACACAAAGCACTGAAAGCGAAAGTAGAGCAAACAAAATCGATTTTATTTTATATACATATATAGGTAAATTAATTTCAGATAGGGCATTTTATAAAGTAACTGAATGAGTAAAAAAGATACAAGAGGAAAATTATTCTTAGTTGACGGGTTTCGTCCTCTAAGCGACTTTATCAATGCAATATATAATTTATTGTGTTGCATGACAATGACACCCTTGCTTTTGTACATAAACACGTGCAGCAATTAAATAATACATTGCCCTGATAAAGTCCCTCAAAGAATGAAACAGGTCGACTAAGAAAAGTTTTCATTTTGTCTCTTTTTATTCATATATATATATATATATATATATATGTGTGTGTGTGTGTGTGTGTGTGTGTGTGTGTGTGTGCGTGAAAAGTGTATGTTTATAATTATAAATATCAATATATATATACATATGAAATTTGTTATATATATTATGTTATTTATATATTATATATGAGTGGTACTTATTTGAAAGCGCTCAATATCAGTGATAGAGCTGACATATATATATATATATATATATATATATATATATATATAAATATATATATATATATATATATATATATATAATTGTTTAATTAGTTAGATTTGGGTCATAATTAAATTGGCCCAGTACATAGTTCTATTAACATTAATATTGTAGAACTTTTGAATATTTTTATTTGGAAACGAGCTATTTCGCGACCCAGGTTTCTACCTTTCGATATTTTCAGACGATTTACGATAACTGATTTTACCGTTTTTAAAACGCTCACGTAAAAGGGATTTCAAATTTAGGAGAAATTAAAAGGTCTTAGAAAACTTTCATCCATGATTGTATGATCTTAGTAGGTGTTTATTGGTATGGTTACACTTGGACATAATTTCTGTTCTTTCATTTAGTAATTCATTTTTGTCTGGGAACAACATAATTGCCAATTCTTCCTCCTGGAACAATCTGCATATTTTAACAGCGTTGTATGGTTTGGTTGTTTTTATTATGCTACAAGTTATATCGGGGCCTTCTCCATATCTAATTTCAATTTCCACGCATATCTAGCCAGTTTGATACAATGTTATAAGTTTTACAGTTTAAATGTAGACCCATCAGCTTGAAAACTGTCTTTCCTAGACCCTGAATATGTTTTGCTTTGACCATTTTGCTTTTGTATTACAAAGCCCGTCAAGTGGGCATTTATTTTTGCCCCTACAGTTACATTCCTTGTTAATGATGTTGTTTTGTACGTTGTTATTTAGGTTTCTGGCCTTTAGTTTCTTTATGTAATTTTTTAAATTACTAGTACAGCTATAACTCAGGTTGATTGTATTCGTATTGAAAATTTTGTTTAATTCTGTGTTTCTGGAAAGTGTTTATGGATTAGTTTAAAAAATATTTGTCCTATTTTGGTTTTTGCTTTTAAGTTAAATGGTGACTTGAACCAAGTAATGTTCCGAATTCTATTATTGTTCTTCATTTATCTGCTTGGTTGGGGATTGTATTCTAAAATGTTCTTATGGCCAGTTTTTTAGAGCATCTTCATAATCTTTTTCTTTTCATTAAATATTGCTTTGTTTGACGAATTTTTTGATAGGCTGCGTTCTATTCCTTTATATATGTGCTTGATTATGCTTGTGAAATGGTTAGATAGTGTGTTTACGTACTTTAAAGATTCGTTTGCTTTCATATATTGAGAGACATCTTTTATGTGCCCTGTCCCTTCAGGATCTAGGCGATCATGGCTTTCCACGTCTCCCTATTCCTGGTGGCTCTTAGCACGCCTTCTCCTGTTACACCATGCAACCCTCATTCCATTATTCACCTGATTAGGTCCTTCAAATATGTTATCCGTTGCTTTCCCCTGTCTCTTTTCCCTGTATCTGGCTTGTTAGTATCAGGTTTTCCAAGCCTCCTTCTTCATTGCATGTCCCAGGAACTTTAGCTGTCTCTTCCTGAGGCTCAGTATTAATTTTCGTTTTGTTTTCATCATTCCTAGGACCTCATATTTGCTCACATGCTCGATTCATGATATTCGCAGCATCCTTTAGTAGAACCACAAGTCAATTGCTTCAAGTTCTTCGTTCACCATTGATGATATTGTCCAGCATTCACTGTTGCTAATTTCTAAATTAAATTATACATCTAAATATCAGACTATCTTCCTACTTGTTATAACTACTAATTCAAAATCAAGATCTTTAAAGATTTTCTAAAGCATATTCCTTATTTAATCATTCTCTCTTTTGTTGCTAAAAACAAAATAAAACAGAACAAACCTAAAAAACAAAAGACAAACAAAAACAAAACAAAAAAACAAAACAAAAAATAACATTAAAAAAACGAAATTAGAGTTTTCTATTTTATGTTTAAATATTAAGTCTGCCATGTAAGGGCATCGTAACAGCTATTGTCACCAACACTCGAATCAAATTATTGCCTTGTCAGTTGCATTAGCCCACTTCTAAATGCTCTTTTAGAAGGCGTAAATCCATCTCTTCATCTACGGGTTAAATACTCGAAGTACGAACTTTCACTTTGGCTGGAAAACAGTTTAGAAAGACACCTGCGAACTTCAACTCGTGGAGAAAGCAGCGAGAGCCATTCCCTGATCCTTCACAACTAGTCATATTAAGTCATAGATAATATATAAAACATATCTGTGATAATCGAGCGTGATCGCCTCGGTCCTGCCATAATGTGATTAAAAAAGCATAATTTAGCAGCCGGTGGCTTGTGGTGTGGGAATAGATGTCGACAATTCTCAATCATTAACCATAAATTTTATGAGTGGCATTTTAGCAAAATGGCGTCTGATATGACAGTGAGCTCCATGCGGAAAAAAGAGATCACTTTATGCTTTACAAAACCTATGCCACCAAAAAATAGTCTGTTAGGGCGCCGCTCCTATTTGACTACAAATGGACTGTTCCCATTGCTATATATAGCAATGGTGGATTCTCTACAAGAGAGTCGTACAGAGTCACTAGACTAACGACTCTACGACACTGTCAGCTCTCTGCTTTCGGGTAGAGGGCGCTCTCTGCTTCCGAGCAGAGAGCAATAACCCAGTCGTGGTTCCGCCGAAGGGTAGAACCACGACTGGGCAAAAATAGACAGACATTTTTTGGCCGGGCCATATAGCCCGGAAATCCCAGATATAAACGATGACCATGTGTCATATGTTGCCCTTACTGGGAGGGACGACTAAATAGTGAGTCGTAGAGAGTCACTACACTGACGACTCTACGACACTGTCAACACTCTGCCTTCGGGTAGAGGGCGCTCTCTGCTTCCGAGCAGAGAGCAATAACCCAGTCGTGGTTCCGCCGAAGGGTAGAACCACGACTGGGCAAAAATAGACATTTTTTGGCCGGGCCATATAGCCCGGAAATCCCAGATATAAACTGACCATGTGTCATATGTTGCCCTTACTGGGAGGGATGACTAAATAATGAGTCGTAGAGAGTCAGTTGAGAGTCTCTAATGAGTTACTGAAGAGTCAGTGCGTGTCAGTGAAGAGTTAGTCACACTTTCGGTGGCGTACCGGAAGTAATCACGTATACACACGTCTTACGACGGATTGGACTCTTGTATCTTTCTATTGTAAATATTACTAATCACTTCTGTACATACTAACCGTCTTTCCGCGGAATACAACTTATAGTCTGATTCTGTTGTTGAGTTATTCAGTTATACTTGGCGACATAACATAGTCGCAGAGATTTACCAGCCGAGACCGCAGGGCTCTTGTTCATTGCTGGTGAAAATGTATAACTAGTGGTGGTGTCTACATGAAAACATATTCTTTCATTTCATTCCTTACTCTGTCCAATGGGGTTATCGTTTGATGATACTGTGAGCTATGATCAGCTGGGAATTAGAGAAACGACAAAGATAAAAGATACTGTAGAAGTGATAAAACAACATGAATGTAGGTGGGCTCAGCGCATGAAATGGTAAAAAAAGGAGTAAAAGGTTGTTTGTTATCCAATTGATTTTATACTTATGAGGAAAAGGCAAAAGAGAAGTTGAATCGAAGGATTTCCTGGTAAGACATTGTAGCAGATAACAGACACGGTCATCAGAGAAAAAGGAAGGAAAAGGCTTTTTCAGTTAGTGACCCACTTCCAGCTATGGGCTAAATAGTAGAACACATACCTGGAAAATTGTAATCCTAAAAAACAAGTTAATGCAATATTAATTTTCCAAAAAATATGCTTACAATCTCAAAAATCTGTTTCGTCTTAAATAACACACAGAACGGCAAAAAAGATGAAAAACAGACAAATCATTCCAGCAACAGACTCACAATGTCTGATGGATATAGATATATAGTGAAGCATAAATACCTCATACACAGTGACACATTAGTGCCAATGGTGTCTTTCTCTAGCTAATGTCTTACAATTATATATATATATATATATATATATATATATATGTGAGTGAGTGTGTGTGTGTGTGTGTGTGTGTACAGACACTCCTCATATATATATATATATATATATGTGTGTGTGTGTGTGTGTGTGTGTGTGTGTGTGTGTGTGTGTGTGTCTGTGTGTGAAAAGAAAGAGGGACAGACAGACATTGAGAGGGAAAGGTCAAAGCCGGGCGAGAAACAGTTTGAATAATTGACGATATTTTCTTATTAGCATAGTCTTCGAGTTATTTTATAAATATATATTTGTTAGATAGATATTCATGTAGTTGCTAACATGTTCTGTCCGGAGATATTATAAGTATCTCTGTCAATTCAAGTTTCTTCTTCATCTGTGACGGCATTGTCCAGCATTCACTGACATCGAAGAGATTAGAAAGAAAGCACTCTTTTCTTTACTTCTAAAGAAAATTCACTATCACTTAATATTTTGTTTTCGCCAGTGATTTTTAGTGAAAGCAAGACATTCACTTTCCAGATGAAGAAGCGATTTTAAGCGGCAGAGATGAGGTCCTACCGACGAATGGTGATAATGCCCTGGATCACAAACATGTGAAAAGTTTTATGAATAATAGCAATTAAAAAAAAATGACAGTTACAAACAGAAAGGGAGAGCTGACATTTTTGGGAGACATAATAAAGAAAGAGTGAGTAAGAGAATTTAACACAAACCAGTCATACAGTCAAGAGGTAAAACTGGGAGTAACTTATTTAACGAGTTTGTTTGAATAAATAGTAACAAAAAGGGTTCCTGGGGTATATAATGAGAAAAAATGGAGTGAAAAATGTGATACTCTTAAAAACGTGATACAGAAAAACAACGCATAATGACTTTCAATAAATGAATTTAAGAACAAGCTTTTTATAACAGATAACAAGAAAATGAACTTATTAACAGCGACAATTGACAGGAAATTGTGCGGAGTCATGATCGCTAACCCCTTGAATAGTCACGGTATATATAAGAAGAAGATCATGCTGTACGAAAAAAGATTGCTATACTAATACTTGATGTAAACTAAATATAATAATTTATTCTTTTTTTGAGAAGTTTTACAATACCAAACGCGTAACCTACCTAGAGAGCTTGAGCAAATGGATAGCGGAGCAATGGTCAGGAGAGACAACGAAAAGAGAAAACTTTTTATGAACTACAAAGAAATAACAATTGTTGAAGCCCAAGATCGCTAACTTTGGAAAAAGGCATGGAATAACACATCATTCAATAAGTCCTGGGCCTGACATATAGATAGCCTAACTAATAAAAAACCATATAATTTTTATGAAGTACTAACCTTAAAATGGCACGTGATAAAAATTGGGTCCAATAGGATTAGTAGTTTACAAATTACAGTTATTTAAGCAAAATTACTGTTGCAAATTTTCAAAACAATGGAAAAATATTTATTTTGTGTGTTGATAAAGCATTGTTCTCTGATGGAAGAAATACTGTTTAAGAAAAGCAATGGCTTGATAAGTGTTATTCGGACTCTGCTACGTCGGAAACAAGAGGTGGCATGCTAACTTTAAACGCGGTCGTACAGACACAAAGGATGCTGAACGCTCTAGTTGCACAAAATCGACAGTTGCCCCGGAATACACACACACACACACACACACACACACACACACACACAAAAAAAAAAAAAAAAAAGAAGATATCCACAGACTCGTTTTGGTCGATCGTAAATTGAAGTTGCCTGATATAGCAAAGGGGTTGAACATATCAGAAGGCAGTGTAGTCATCACTTTATATGGACATTTATCAATAAGAAAGCTGTATTCTAAATGGGTACCGCGTTTGCTCACATTCTGTCAAAAACAACTACGCGTCGACGCTTCATTGTGTTGTTTGAAAATGTTTCAAGTTAGCAAGAAGGAGTTTTTAGCATATATATGTGACAATAGATAAAACTTGGATTTACCACTTCACTCCGGAGTCAAATCAGAAGTCATCTGAGTGCATAGCAGCTGGCGAAAGCCGTTCTAAACGACCAATGACGCAAACATCAATATGCAAGGTTTTGACCAACGTATTTTGGGATGCGCAAGGTATTTTGTTCATCGATTACATTGAGAAAAGAAGAACCATCAATAGCAAATATTACATATCATTATTGGTGCGTCTGAAGGAAGAAATCACAAAAAAGCTGCCACAAATGAAGAAGAAAAAAGTGGTCTTTCGCCAAGACAACGAACCGCATCTACCCAATTCTCCAGATCTGGTCCTCAGCGACTAGTGATTGTTTGCAGAACTCAAAAGAATGCTCCAGGGAAAGATTTGGCTCCAATGAAGAAGTTATCTCGGAAACTGAGGTGTTTTTTGAGGCCAAAAACAAATCATTCTATAAAAAATCATTCAAGAAGCGTTGGAATCAGTGTATCAGCCTAGGTTGATGAATGCAGTCGAATTTTGCCTAAAAATTGTTGTTTTATCAGTTAGACCCGAGACTTATTGAGTGATATGTTATAGAAGAAGATTGACAGGAAAGAAAAAGAGTTTCATCCGAATGCAAAGATGTCGAGAGAATTTATGCTGCATTGACAAGGCTTGTAAATGCTCATGAAGTATTGTTTTTAACGAAAACGCCGTCAATAAAAATGTGATTTCTTTGAAGATACAAGAGAAATACGTGGCAACAGTCCCTTTCTGTTCAATGTGCGTTTCAAGATTTTTTTCAGAATTTACCAATGTAAGCTTTTTAAAAAATTATTTTGAGAAGGATTCCGATAACATTGCTGTTTTATTTGAAAAATTCAGCGGATATGGTTTTCAATTTTCGTATGTTAACAGTTCCATGCATGTTCTGTTATCTTTTTAAAAAATCACATGCTGACACGACAGCTAAAAACTATTGATTTATTTTATAGCTTAAAAAGGGCTTTAGAGCATATTAACAGAAACCCTAATGAAACAACGAAACCGAACACACTAGTTGCTCGGTATTCATTTGAGACAAGTTTCAATAATAGAATTGCATTTACATCTCGGCTTCAGTCACTTTTTCCGACGCTGTAAAGTTGTAAATGCCCATCAATTTACAGCTGAGTTGGTTACATTTAACCGTAAGTTCTATGCTAACAGTTCCTTTTCTCGCACTCTTATTTTGTAACTCTCTCGTCATTTCTTAAGCTTTCTTTTCAACTTTAATCTTCAAAAATTTAAATGCATTGTCAGTTGCTATCTACTGATTACTCTTCTATTGCTTCCGCTCTTTAGTAATATTTTTTTCTAAATTCTCCCAAACCCCGTAACTCATTGCGTCTAAGTGGCTTTGCGGCCTTGCTGTGAACTCGATTAAAGAAATGTCCACTTTTTAAATCCATTGCAATGCTTTGCAAGTCTTCAAAATACTATGCAGCTATGTACTTAGCTTGCTTAGTCTGGTACAACCACCAATAATAGGGTAGACACAGAAACAAAGTAATTGGCAAGACTTAAGCCAACAAGGTTAAATCGCTAATCATTGATCTATGGCATGAGTCCAAAACAGATACTTAACCTGTTGTGACACCAGTCTGCCTTAGTGAGGAAACGAATAGGGATTAAACTTACACACACGAATCTGCTAACGGTTTCTCTAGAGCAGACCGGCTATTTGCAGTATCATATATACTAACTGATAAATGGATCAAGTTTATGGTGGTAGCCAAAAGAGAAATAGTTGAATACTGAAAGCTACAATACTTTGGCCACGCCATCAGGGCCCAGAGCCTCTGCCCCTATATCCTGAAAGGACACGTCGATGGCCGAAGACAGAGAGGAAGACTAAGTTTAAACTGGCTTGATGATATCAAAGACTGGACAGGGAGAATGATAACGGAGTTTTTATTTTGTTCCATCTGCTGTAGCCAGGTATTGTCATATATTTCATTGATGAAAAGAGACTGTGAAACAGGCGAAAATACACTAGTCTATACCATATGTGGTCTAATTCAGTTGATCCGTTTTAGCAATTTAAATCCACATTTTTTGTTCAACTCTGCTGTATTGAACTCACAACTCTTTGGATCACGTAACTTTTGGATTACTTCGACTAACGCTTTTATCCACTAGGCCGTGAGGAAAGAGTGTAAAGAGTTACAATACCTCATTTCAGAAATATAGACAGATGTTACAGAAATGGTATTGTAATATGAGGCTAGACCTAAATTTTTCTTATTTTAATTTGATCGATCGCAGAAATAAAAGCATTTCTTATTCGAAGGTATAGATATTGAAAAGAAAACTAAATAAATATTGCTACACGAAATCAAATTGAAAGTTGAAAAAATATCCAAATTTCTCGGTCAATATAAATTTGCACCATTTTGAAGACAAATAAAATTATGCATCATTATATCATATATTTAATTGATGAAACAAGCGAAAATACAACTCAACTCTTAGTTTTTGTTCACTTATACTGTGGCCAGGTACTAAACTCACAAATCTTTGGGTCAAGTCACTTTCTGGATTACTTCAACCAACGACAGAACGAAAAATTTGAACAACTGAATTTCGAAAGAGAATTAGCTGAAAATGAGATATCCAAAAAAGACATGGAACGTGGACTTAGAACAATCTACCCCATAAAGCGTTTGGTTCGAAATTTCAATGCATATCACCTGAAAAATGCTAAGGTGTAAACCAGACGAAACGTTGGGAATATGGCAACAATACGAATGATGTAAATAGTGCAAATTGTTACAATACATCATATCCGAAATATTAATATAAGTTGTATGAGTAATATACCTTGCGATTTTCTGTTTAAATTAGGGATTTTTATTGGAACGTATTGACAATTAATTTATGGAATTGGTTTTAAATATATAGGCTATAGAAAATTATTTTCTGAACATAATATCCAAGAAAGATGAATAAATTACAGCTTGGTGACTTTAAATGGTAACCCTTAACATTTATCAGATTTTCAAATATTGATTTTTAAAAACTTTCTATATTTTAACGTATTGCTTCCTAGAAATTTGCTTTGAATATTGATTTCATTTTCATATATATTTATTCAAAGGACGAACTAAATAATTTGTTAGATTAATATCTTCAGTGGCTAGTGGTCATTCCATTAATTTACTATCTTTGAAACCTTTTTTTATTTTGGTAGTGTGTAATACAGAATGTAAAATAATATTATCGTTCAGGAATATAATCGTTAACTTCTTGAATGTAACCCGTAACACTTAAAAAAGCAGCTTGTCGAATAACTTTCCATAATCATCAGCATTTATCATGATACCATCACCAAATTTGAAAGGGCCTATAATTTGTTTCTACTTACAGTTCTTTTTCTCCTATGCGACCTGTCCCCTCAGCGCGTAAGTAAAAATGGTTCTCCAAAATATCCTGTTCTTTGTGGTTCTTTTTGTTATCCCTCCTAAACCTTGTCCCGCAATCCATTTACTCAAGATCACTAAATAAGTTATGCGCTTTTTACTCTCTCCCTTTTGCCTTCGATCTGTCCTGTGAGTATCAGATTTCCCAAGCCCTCTTTCCTCATCATGCGCCCTAGAAATTTTAATTATCTCTTCTTTATGTTAAATATAAGTTTTCTTTTATTTTCAGTTTTCTTTGTTCGATGTATAATATCCTCAACATCAGTCTGTAGAATATAGTTTATATTGCTTCATCTCTTCCTCCTTATTGATGAGATTGCCCAACATTCACTGTCATATAGAAGGACAGATATCATGAAACAATTCTGTACTCTTTTCTTTGTTTCTAACATGATTTTTTTCTATTTCTTAATACTCTGATTAGCTTTTAGAAAGCATCTTTTGATATCGCAATGCGCCTTCTTATTTTAGTGTCGCACTTTCTGCACGTCTGCGTTGTTGCTCAGATACTTGGTCCATGGTATCCTAAGCATATTCCTGTACAACGACACTTCTGCCGCCTCAAGTCTCCTCTTCATTTATCAGGAGATTGTCCAGCATTTACTAGTATACGTGAATATCAAAACATTAGACTTCATCACTTCTCTGTTGTATCCTAAGTTGTTTTGTAGCCCTAAAATCATTACTGAAACTCATTGTTGTGAAATTAATTTCCAGATAATTCTTCGATTTAAACGTTTCTCTAATGTTTTCTTAAAGGCGTTAGTTTTGTGGTTTTCATATTTTTAAATAATTTTCTGACATTTTGAATGTAATTTTTTTATTTAAATCAGAACATTAATTTTTCTAATATTTTATTTTGTCTAGTTCAGTTTTCATTCTTGTTATACTTTTAAGTTTTTTTTTTATAATATAACTTTTTAGAAGGATACACGACTCGGATGATAAAAAAAACAAACATTGGTTGGATCCAGTAACTTGACCTAAATAGTTGTGTGTTCAATACCTGGCGACAGTAACAACAGACAAAAATTTAGAGAGTTGAGTTAAATGGAAATAACTAAAACATCCAGAAGTGGCATGACTCATGGAACGAGAACAATCTACCCCAGTTATCGAAATAAAGAGTTCAGTTCAAAATTCAAATCACCTAAAGAAAGTCAAAACATTCAACGATCGAAAAGTCGAGAATATGTCAATAAAGATGAGAACAACAGTCCGAACAATGTAAATATTATAAATATATCATCTAAAAATATGAACAAAATTCTTAAGACCAATTGTTTTCTTCTTTATTTTACGATTCTTTGAATTCCTTTATTGATTTTTTATGCTCCAGTTTTTGCAATTTATATATATATATTATGAAATTATAGTTTTAAGGTATGCTATCTTTATGGAAAAAGTGAGAGGATCACTGAAGAAACTCTTAACAAGAAGCAAAAAATACAAAAAACAATGCCGAGACATGGAACGGAGTGCACTAAACTACACAAGGAAATAAGGAGCAAATGCAGCCAGGCTAAAGAAAGATGGCTCAACAACAGCTGCGCAGAAATAGAGAGACTGAGCATAACAAATAAAGGAAATATGCATATAAACATAAAATAACTTATGGGACAAAATACATTCTCGGTAGACGGATGTATAAAAACAAAAGACGGAAACTTATATTAGAGAAAGAAAAATACTTCAGCGATGGGACGGGTATATCAGAAATATCTTCCACGACAACCGACAATACACAGAAATGTCGACGAACCAGAAACTTTAAAAACCGAAGTTGAAGCTGAACTGGCCAAATTAAATAGAAACGAAGCATGATGACCACACGGTATTGAAATAAAGTTGCTGACAGCCTTAGACGGCTTTGGCGTAGACAAGAAACTGAAATAAAACAGATTAAAAATTTAATTACCCGGGAAGCGTTCTGACAGAGGATGGAAAGTGCGACAGCGTAATCCGAAGACGCATTGGCATGGCCAAGGATGCATTTCAAAAGCTAACCAGAATACTGAAGAGAGGAAAATATTATTAGAAACAAAGACAAGATTGCTGGATTGCTATGTGATATCTGTCCTTCTATATGGTAGCGAATGTTGCACCATCTTTTCCAGGTTGAAGGAGAGACTCGAGGCAGTAGATATGGGGTTCTACAGAATGAACCATAATACCATAGATTGAACATGTGACCAACGACGTCGTGTTGAAGAGGATGCTTACGGGAAGAAAACTTATACTTAACATCAGTAAGAGAGAGAGAGAGAGAGAGAGAGAGAGAGAGAGAGAGAGAGAGAGAGAGAGAGATTCCTTGTGGGTCACAGAGCTTGCAAAACAATTAGGTAGGTGCCGCTCTTATATCTTCAGTGGCAAGTAATTACTATGGGCTCGAATTTCTAGACCACAAGACAAACAGAATTTGATTTCCTTGAAAGGAAAACACATGGACATTTAATATATATATATATATATATATATATATATATAAGTTGGGGATATCAACCGATAAGACTACAATGATTTCGATCTTTTCAATACAAATCGACTGACGAAACCGAAAAAGGCGAAACCATGGTAGCGTAATCAGTTGTTCTCCGCGACTTAAATATCTAAAATCTATACATATTGAAGCTTAATTTACCTTCAAACATGTATTGTGTATTTTCAAATACAACTGTTTACTGGTCTAATATTAATTTAATTTAAATCTGATCTATAACTATTAAGTATATATATATATTAGTCATCCACATACAATCATGTTTCGCAGTATCACTGCTCATTAGTGTGGCTAGACACATTCACTTGCTTCCAGACAGGATCGAAACTCGACCGATTTGGTGTAAGTCGGAGCCCCTACTCCCCAAGATATGGGAACATGGAATGAGAGACTGGAAATTTTAGCGTGTGTATATATGCGGTGTATACACACACCAGTCACCGAGAGAACTCAATTCATGACTGAAGAGTAATATATATCATTTTTTAATCATTTCACACCAAGGAAGGCATTCCACTGCCACTATTGCGCATGGGGTTATATAGGGGGAGGTAAAGAGAAAGAGTGTTTAGATATAGGAAATGTCAGAAGGAGAGTGATAGATGGGTAAGGATACCGAGGCTGAGGGTTCTGTAGATGGGAAGAGCGTTTGAAGGAATGGATGCTAGTTAGTGTGTTAGAAAGTATCTATTGACCTTACATTTATACTACTGGAGATTGTAGCCGTCGGGGAAGCAATCATGTGGAAGGGAATTCCACAGTCGGGAAGTGCGAGAAAAGAAGCTGTTGGAGTAGAAATTACATTTACATTTTATCGGTTTCACCGTAAAAGGGTGGGACCTAGTGGTTAATCTAGTATGTCGTGCAAATTCATACCTAGGGGGCACCAGTGATCTAAGTTCATTGGAGCAGAAGCCGTGAAAGTATTTATAGAAGAGACATAGGGAAGCCACGTCGCGCCGATGAGAGAGAGACTGCAGGCGCTCTGCCAAGTCGGTATCGATCACAGAGACTCTCAGTTGTATTTTGTCAAGAATCCCGAGGAGAATAGCAGGGGCACCCGACCAGATGTGGCAGCAGTATTCAATGCACAGGAGGATGGTAGATTTATATATGTACAGGATAGATTCAGACGGAAAAAACTTCCGGGCCCTGCACAGAGAACCGAACTTCATAGCAGCGGATTTAGCAATGGATTCGATATAGTCATTCCACTTGAGGTCCGCTGAAAGTGTGAGACCAAGGAGGTGTGGTGTTTTACTCTCTGGGAGGCAAGCCTGGTCCACTTCTTACTCCAGTCCACTACGGATTGGAGGAACTTTTCAAGCTCGGTTGCAAGGTTAGCTTTGTCGTCCACATCAGATTTTTGATCAAGGCGAGAGTAAACTGTGGTGTCATAGGCGTACATACCTACTTGGGAGCTTATGATATCAGGAAGATCATTAATGTAGATCAGAAAGAGCGTAGGACCTAGGATAGAGCCTTGAGGGACACCCGCGTTCGTATGGTAGTTCTGGGAGGCATGTCCGTTTAATACCTTCTTCAATGTGCGGTTAGAGAGGAAAGACTGGATTAGGTCAAACAAATGTCCAGTTTGCATAGAAGGCCAGGATGCCAAACTCTATCGAACGCTTTAGAGATATCCAAGGCAACGGTTCGGGTTCGCCGTTCTTGTCGAGAGCCTGGTAGAAGCGGTAACCATACTGCTTGTCCGAGAGGAGCCTGTGTGCTGTGAGATGCTGAACCACCTCGGCGTTGATAATGGCTTCGGAAACTTTGCCAAAGATCGGAAGAAGGCTGATAGGGCGGTAATTTGCAGGGTCCGAGGGTTCTCCAGTGTTTTTAAATATAGGAACTACAGAGGAAGATTTCCAACTGGCAGGAAGCAGGAAGCAGGAAGGCAGACTTTGTAGAGATAGGCAGAAGGTAAATTCCAAAAACCCCTTCCTAATTAATATTAAAAATTTTATTTTAATATTAAAAAATGATACAGGAAGAGAGCTTCATGTAATACAATATTACAGAGCATATATAAATTAAAAAAGGATTAATTCAATGATGTTGAATGACCATTTCGATATGAAAATCCCCACGGGGGATAACACATCACCTCAGCAACAGAAAAATCCTTTCAGAAACTGGAGAAAAAAGGAAAATTAGTCTGATTTTTCTCCAGTTTCTGAAAGTATTTTTCTGTTGCTAAGGTGATGTGTTATCCCCCGTGGGGATTTTCATATCGAAATGATCATCCAACATCACTGAATTAATCCTTTTTTAATTTATATATATATATATATATATATATATATATGTGTGTGTGTGTGTGCATAAATCTGATGTCTAAGTTGGAAGTATTCACCTTTGCTCCCTCTTTAAATATGTGTGAATCCCCATGATTCACACATTTTTAAGAAATACTGCTGAGACGTTGTTCCTTGTTTGCAAAACTTAAAAAACAAACAAACAAATCAAATGTTTTTATTCTTCCTGGTTGACAAAGAAAAATATTCTTTTTATACGATTGTCGCTGTCTATGCAAGCATTCAAAACCAAGAAAATTGTGGCTAGATCTTGAGTAGTTTTCAACAATTCTAATTTACTTATTCTAAAAAGCCCCCACAGACTGCAACATATACTTCCAGATCATAACCAATTTTACCATAACATATTTTTTCAGATAATAATTCTACACCAAATGGATGTTTTGAAAAAATAGTCAACCTTCTTAAAATAATGTTTATAATATTGCAATATGTCGGGAGTATGTAAATTTACTGAATTGTTCTTGAGGTGATATTTAAATAGTGTTTATTTTGCTGGTTCCCGGAGCACAATTTATCTTTCGCGATCTCTCGACAACGACGGCATGCAATAGGCAATTTGGCTGACTTTTCGATTTATTTCGTTTCGAATTCTAATTAATCACTGTGGTTATACATATGTTCACTGTTTATGCAATAACTTTCCTTCGTTGCATTAAAACTTTTAGTGGGGGGTGGAGAGTGGCTTTTCGTCTTTAAGAAAGTGTAAGAAATGCAATATGAAAGCTTTGTGCAAATCACAACCAGCAATTTTGAATATCGCTTCGAACAAAGTTACGCCAATAGAAGTTCGAAATACTTTTAGAAAATGGTTAGAAAATAATGTGTGCCAATACGCCTTATACGTATTTCTAGCCGAGGACCCGTGCGTGGAACACACACACACACACACACACACACACACACACACACACACACACACACACACACACACACAAATATATATATATGGATACATATATAAATATTTTTCTAAACATATACTGTTAAATATAAGAGACAATGAATGTCTATTGTGTTTAATCACGAGCCGTTTTAAACATCGTATTTTGTCTTTATTTTCACCTGAAATTAAAGCCAAAGTACGATGTTTAGAACGGCTCATGATTAAACATAATATACATTGTCTCTTATATTTAACTATATATGTTTAGAAAATTATTTGTTGCCTCTATACACTATATATATATATATATATATATATATATATATATATATATATATATATATAATAGCAGGCCACTCGTATTCGAATATACATGTCTACAATGGCTGCTAGCTAATCTCCATTGTAAACGCTTGCTCAGACACTTTTGCGTGTGTTTAACACCCACAGAGCCTTCCTGTGGTTTATACTGAAACTGATCTGAGTGGATCACAGTTACAATTTTTAGGAGAGAGAGCGTTTTCTAGCGTAAACAAGGCCTGGACGCTCGGTGACGATGACTTGTAACTTCAAGCAAGCACAACCATCAACAGCTCCGGAAAGAGAGCAGCCTACCCAATTTGATTCAAAACGCTTGGCTCAAACCATGGTATTATTTTCAAGCACTTTCCAAAGATGCGGCACACTGGGATTGCTTCTTCCAGACTGATGATATTAAGAAGTCAGTTTCCTGAAAAATCGTGCGGGCTTCATGTTCAGAAAGCGAACGTTCTAACTACTCTGCCACGCGCTCATGTCTTTTACGGTACTATATATATATATATATATATATATATATATATATATATATATATATATATATATCTTAAGGTTCTGGTAGATCTCCGTGGATATTTAAATGAGATAGGAATTAAGCAGACACGGAAATTTATCAGAACCTATCTGTGACATACTTGTTGATTATACACCCATAATATCATCGTACACATGCAGAAATAGATGGAGACATTATTCATACACTATATATATATATATTCTCAGGTTAATAGATAAACATTTTAATAACAACAATCCCCTACGGAAAATCTTAAATAGGAACACATTAAAAATTAGCTATTCCTCTACCCCAAATATGGACATTATTAATTATCACAATAAGTAGATTCTAAAGGATTTATATAATACCGATTCTAGGTCTGGAATTTTTAATGAATGCAACTGTAGCTCCGTGAGTATCTGCCCGGTGGATGACAAGTGTAAATCCACCCAGTTAATCCACGAAGCTCACATTTCACCATACCACAAGAGAAAAAATTACGAGACCTATATTGGTATATCCGCGGGGTTATTTAAGCAACGTTATTACAATCATAGGTATTCCTTTTCCAACTCAAATCAGAAACACCAAACAGCCCTTTCACGAAGATTTGGGAAAATGAAGGAAGAAGGGCTAAACCCTATAGTTAGTTGGAAACTGATAGGCTCAGCTCGTATACCTAGGAATTTTCACGACAGATGCAATCTATGTTTACAGGAAAAAATACAAATATTAAAATACCCTAACCAGCACCTACCCTTGAATGTAAGAAAAGAATTCATTAGCAAATGCCGTCATAAGGCAAAATTTGTGAACATTTATACTTAGAATGAAATTTTAAATTTAGTCTCGGAAAATAAATTAATTTTAATTGATTAATTAATTAATTAAATATTTTAACTAGTAAATTTGAACCCCACTACCAATGACTGATCCCATCCTCATAGATTCCTTCTTCTTCCTTTTTCCCCTTTTAGTATCTTCCATTTAACGAGTAAGAATACTTAGACTAATTTTACTCCCCATTTTTTCCTGCAATTTTATATATTTTTTAGATATCTTTTGGTTTTGTGAAAATTTTTAGAATTAGAATCGAATTTAACTCATATTTGCGAATATCCTTTAGCTTTTTAAGTCATTTATGTTCAGGAATGTGTATGTGTGTATGTGTGTAGGTTTTGTAGCCGTGTGGTTAGGTGTAGGTTTCTGTATGTGTGTGTGTGTGTATGTGTGTGTAGTGTGTTTTTTGTATATATATATATATATATATATATATGTGTGTGTGTGTGTGTGTGTGTGTGTGTGTGTGCGTGTGTGTGTGCGTGTGTATACTTGTTGAATTGATATACTCCTTAAGTTTAAGTTTTTATTTTTTATTTTTTATATTTTTATATTTTATGTTTTATATTTTATTTTTATTAATTTTCATCAATTTTCTATTAATTTTTTTATTTTTTTAATTTAAATATAGTTTTGAATTAAGTTGTATGTCAAGGTTTCCTAAAAATAATTTTCTATAATCTTCATCCCATTTATTTAAACCTAAAACTGCTATGATTTATTTTTCAACACGATTGTTAACAGTTTCTATGGAAATAGAGTTTTTCTCTTTTCTTTTTCTTTTTCTTTTCTTTTCTTTTCTTAGCTTACTTCCCTGTCAACTACTCCTTTCCCCACTTTTTACTTTCTCCCTTTTACTTTATTCCTTTTCGTTTTATTCTTCCCCTTACCATGTCTTTTGACCAGACAAGGCTAAATTTCAACTTGTAACTCTCGATCAGTTAAGGAGTAGGGATTTTCAAAACATCTAAAATAAAAATAGACATAGATTTCTGTCTGCTTTCTTATTAATCCCACCCCTTTAATTTTCCGTGATGAATTTTTTTTTTTAACCTTCCGCCGGTAAAATATCTTTGTTTATTTTGTCATTTGGCTTTTTGTAATAATAAAAAATTCGTTGCTAATAATTCTCGTAGAAACGGCCATACAACAAATTTGAACATCGGAATTTGTTTTATTTTATATATATATATATATATATATATATATATATATATTAGGCAAATTTTTCATTGAATAATATCGACATATAGTGTTTAATTGTTTATTTATTGATTCTTGCCAACTATCTAATCAGTTTCTTGATGTTAAGATGAAATTCATCAGCGAAGGTACCGGAATTTTTTTCCATTCTTTTCAAAGATCATCTTCAGGAGGTAAATTACAAGGACAAACTTATTGTAACAGCGCTCGAATCTGCATACAATTGTGATGGCGATTTTAAAAACACGAGCGAATGTTTTCTTGTAGTTATTTTAAAATTTTAAATTTATCCGTTGTAGTTGGCAAAACAAGCGTTTCCATATATATGCATTACTAATGGTCCACGTAAAATACTAATCGACTTTGTTACAAGTAAAAATAGGAAGTAAAAATGCAGTTTAACAGATATCTGTTAACCCTAGACATAAAGAGGTAAGTGTGTAGTGATCAGAAAAGCATGCCCTCGGGAGTCTGTTCTACGAATCAGCGCTTCTTAGGAACAATCTGTCCGAATGAAACTTCCTTCTTACTAATAGAATACGAAGGCAATGGGGGCGATTCGTGCCAGGCCTATGAGACGGTGGGTAGTAGCTGTGAGGTTCAGGACTGGTGGGACTAAAGAATATAGCTCATCAGAACGTTTACCATGGAAATAGAGAGAGCCTGAGAGAATTCGTCTGCGGGTTATAAGACATAGAAGGGAAAATAATTGACCAAAAGATCGCAATGTTGCTTCAGAACAGTATCAAGTCTGAACATTAAGGAGTGAGCAGCTCTGGCCCAGGTATGAGAAAAGTACACGATATTTTGGAAAAACATTTCTCTTATTGTAAAGAAATCAAATGGTGGTATCACATCAATTTTGCTTACTGTGAAATCTTGGCTCTCTATAAGAATCTAGCTATAAAAAATTCTTTTTGAGATTGATGGTGATTAACAGTAATTTACGTCGGCAACCCCAATTTACCTTGTTTTTACTTACTCGATGAATAATTTATAAGTTACGTTTATTTGAAAGAATCTATGTATAGCTCAAGTAGGTAAGGAAAATCTTAAATAAAGCGAGGAAAGGAAAGAACAAAAATAAATAAGGAACGGAAATAAATAAAAGAGAGATTACACAAGACCAATAATATATGGGCAATATCGAATCTAAAATCTTGTAGAGATCACATTTAAACGAGAACAGAACGCAAATCTCGTGGGTGAATCACTTATTGATTTGTGAGAATGATCAGCGAATTGAATTTGGTTTGGTTGGATTAAACTATCCCATGAGAATTAATCACTATTTTCAAGTCGTGATCTACCAGAACAATTATATCTATCTATCTATCTATCTATCTATCTATCTATCTATCTATCTATCTATCTATCTGTCTGTGTGTGTGTGTGTGTGTGTGTATGTATGTGTGCATCTATGAGGGTGATTTAGAATGATATAAACCAATATATTCACACACACGTGAGATGAAATCCAAAAGCAGTGTGAATTTAGCTATAAAGAATTACTTTCAAATTACTTATATATTTTGATGTCGTTTTTACAGAAGCTCACAAGACTTACTGCTGAAAAAATGGAGCATACACAACCAGAATTTTAACTCTTCATTCATTCATTTCTGTTAATCATGACGTCACTCGCAACATCATATATATATATATATATATATATATATATATATGTGTGTGTATAAATCTAAACAGACAGTGGCAATTAAGTAAAATCCAAAATGAGATCCTGTTAATATTAATCTTATTAATATTAAAACTGATCCAGCCAGGGGACTCAAAGTAAATGGTATTATTTATTTACAGAGCCATTTATACAATTTTGCAAATAAAACATCGCAAATCACCTGTGTCGTATGATACTTTCCGTGAAGATAATTTGTTTCGTCAGCGACCAATTTTTTATTATTATGGAAAATTTAAAAAGAAATTCATAAGCCGGTACTTTACTTAAAAAGAAGAAAAAAGAAAAGAAATAAGAAAAACAGTGGGAGGGAGAGTCAAAAATGATAGTAGATTCTGTTGGAAGACAGGCGTCTTGACGTTGTTACAGACGGTAGGGAAGATGGGAAAAACAGAGAGATGTCAAAATGGATTCAAACTCGATATTTGAAAAGAACATTTAAACATTATATATGTGTAAATAAATTAAAATTAAGCGAGTCACAGAAACGAAAGTGGGGAAACGGAAACCGGAAAAGAGGGGAGAAAGGAAAACGGGGGAAACAGGGAAAAGAGTTAGAGAAGAAAAAAAGAATTGAAAAAAAAAAAAAGGGAAAAAGAGAGAAAACGCACGCGGAACAAGCAGCCTTGATTAGCAACAACCAAGGAGAGTGGAAAGAAAAAGACGGGTACATAAAACTGAAAAAGGAAAAAAGAGGAAAGAGAAATAGAGAAATAGAGAAAATAGATGACCTGGTATAATATTCAGCTTTACTAAAAGTTTTTTCAAAAAATCTGTTTAAAATAATATGGTCTGACTATTGTTGAGATTAAATTAATTTGATTTAAAATCTACCCCTGAAAATAAAGGAAGAAAGGAAAAAGAAATATTATATTAGTAGTGGAAATATTTAAAAAATTAAAAATTTATAAAAAACATATTTAAAAAGAGTAATACACAAAAAAGGAAATGAAAAATACCCAAGACAGAGAAATCAACTGTTATAGGTGATATAGATAGTTGTAATGTAGGTCATAATTATCCTTAAGCGGCCTCAATATATCAGTAAAACAATTGATACGATGAAAGTACTAAATTGACAATTGATAAAATTTATCAATATATATTATATATATATATATATATATACACATACATATATACACATACATATATAAACACACATAAACCCACATATAAATATAAAACGAATATAAAAGAAACAAAAAATACAATAAAATTAAAAGAATATATATATATATATATATATATATATATATATATATATATATATATATGTCTGTTGTGGTTTCTTGTTTGAAAAAAGAAAAAACACACAATATTAATTATAACACAAAAAAGATGTGAGAGGAAAAATGGTAAGTGTATTGAACAAAAGATATACAACCTGTACACAGTTAGTAGATTCAGGAATACTTGTTAAAGGAAGTCAAGATATATACATGAAATAAGTGTCCGATAATAACTCTATATTTCTTGCTGACCAACGAGCGGCGGTTCAAGTGATCTGACTAACAAGTCAATCCAACTCAACTCACACAACTGCCCCAACTGCACAACCCCCGTTCTCTGTAGGCAGGATTATTTGTATACTATGGAAGTGCATAAATAGAGTGTGTAAATAGGGGTGACTCCCCAACACCCCCACCCTAGCTTCTTTTTGAGATGAGCTAGCATTTTTTCCGGTTTGAGATTTAATATTCTCCGTGGCTTACAAAATATTTTTCCCATCGCGCCAAAACGTTTTTTTTTTTTAAATGACTAACTTGGCTCTTTGTTCTTTCTTTGGTTTATGTGTGTCGTTAGTTCGCCTGGTGTGAAAGATTTTTCCCGTAACTATCGGTGTAATAAAAACGGGTTTCTTTTTCGCGAATTTTGTTGTGACTTTTTTCTTTCTTGAAAATACCGCTTTCGTCACGCTTTTTATTTTTTTTGCAACAAGCATTAATGGGTAAATCCCATATATTAAATTTTTGCATCCAATCTGTTCCTACCAGATTATGTGTGTTTTTCGTGATGCGGATTTTTATTTTTTTTAATTTTCATTTAAATTTTGCATTTACAATAATTTCTCCCTCCAGTTTGATTCTTTTTCCTGTTATTGATTTTGCGATTTTTTGAGTGCGTAGCATGGTCGGCCTATTCAACTTCCGCCATGTTTCTTGGTTTATTAATGTAATGTCTGATCCCGAATCCAGTTGCAATTTTATTTTCTTATTCTGAATTTTCATTTCAACGTATCTTCTGGTGTTTTCATTATTATTTTTCACTCTAGCAGATCTTACTCTACTAGGTTTCTTTTTATTTCTACATACCGATGCTTTGTAGCCCATCATACCACACTCTCGGCAATTTTTATATTTGTAAAAGAAATCTTTATGCCAATGCCATTCACCACATCTGTAACATGCAGAAGTGGGAGACTTGTTTTTTACTGGATTCTTGTCAACCGTAGTGCTGTATTTTTTCTCTTTGGTATTACACTTTTGTTTTGTCTGTGGGGAGGGTACAACACCTAAATTTCTATTTACCTTTCGAATGTACGCGACTCCTGACTCATCAATGTTCTTACTATCTTTCTTTATGCTGAGGCGTTTCTGGCAATCCTCTGACAATTTTTGTAATGTTAGACCTGGGTCGTTTTGAAGTTTGGTCAGCATGTATTTCCTCATTTCGCTGTATTTAGCAGAAATTAGTCCTTGGACAAATACGACACTTGAAATTGTCTGGGGTAAGTTCCGACAACTTAAAATCGTCGTAGTGTTTATTGACGATAGCTGGAAAAGTAAACTTGTTCTCGTTTTCGTCTTTTCTGAGATTAAAGCATTTCCACCTTTTATGGAAAAAGTAGATTTTGGAGCTAAATAGCTCTGTGAGACCTGTCACTGCCTCCTCGAACGTTAGATCATTTGTTTTTGAGGGAGAATATAGTCTACGAACTTGTGTTCGTCTGTGCCTAATTTCCTGAGTAGAAGTCTTAATTTTTTCTTCTCACTCCAGCGCTGACAGTCGATATTAAAAATATCCTAGTATCGCTTGTAATACTCTCCGAAATTTTTATCTTCCTCCACTGAGTATTTAAAAGTTTCAGTCGCGTTCCACACCGTATCTTGTGAAAATGTCTCCTCCTTCTTCGTGTTTCTGTGCTTGTTAATTTTAATAACAGTTCTTGCAGTTGTGTCTGTCTTTCCTCGTTTGCCTTTTACATTTCAATTTGTCTTTCTTCATTTTGCTTTTGCATCTCCATTTGTTGCTTTTGCATTTCCAATTGTCTTTTTTGCATTTCTGTTTGTCTTTCTTTGTTAGATTTTTGCATTTCCATTTGTCTCATTTCTAGCCAATATTGTCTTTCTTCCGTTCCTTTCATAATTTCGAGTATCCTCTTTTGAAAATCTTCCATTTTATTTGAATTAATATGTAACACACTTTGTTAAAGTGATTCGCGGGGTGGAAAAAAATTTCGTCACGATTTTGTTGTGCGATTTGTACGCGAATCTATTTCGCCAATTTGATGTTGTCGACTCCTCTTATGTGATTCTCGAGGTCCTCGACGCTAAGACTTTTTTCCTTGGTGTTATGCGTGAGTTCGTTCTTTTTGTTGAGAATTTGATTTTTATGACTGATGTGTCAACGTTTTTTTTCCCTGTGCACTTGTTAGTATCCTCGTTGCCAAAGTTTTGTTTGGCGAGAATGTATTTTTTCTCCGCGTGAACTTGTATGAATACTTCGTCGCCAAATTGTTGTGGCGACTGACGTGAAAACACGGATTTTCCTCCGCGTGATTTGTTTGACTCTTCGATTATTGTTTGGCGACTGACTTGAGAACATATTTTTTTCCTCCGCATGAACTTCTTCGAATCTTCGTCGCCAAATTGTGGTTTCTTGTTTAGAAAAAACACACAATATAATAATAACACAAAAATGATGTGAGAGGAAAAAAATGGTAAGTGTATTGAACAAAAGATATACAACCTGTACACAGTTAGTAGATTCAGGAATACTTGTTAGAGGAAGTCAAGATATATACAAGAATTAAGTCCGGTAATAACCCTGTATTTCTTGCTGACCAACGAGCGGCCGTTTTCTGTAGGCAGGATTATTTGTATACTATGGAAGATTCCATAGAGTGTGTAAATAGGGGTGACTTCCCAACAATATCGATATATAGGTAGATATACAAATACATACATATATATACATACATACACACATACATACATACATACACTTAAACGTATACCCATACTCACACATACATATACATGTATAGAAAAACAAACATAAGGGAAAATAGCTGAAAAAAAGGAGATATTTTTTGGTAAGAAATTTGGCAAATTATTGTTAAAATATAAATAAATAAAATTTTAAAACATATATAGCTAAATAATAAATATAGGCATAAAAAACTATATATAACTTAACGGATGAGGTACACCAAAAATATTCACAATAATATGCATAACCCCTATTTCTGTTTTTAGTATATATATATATATATACTAAAATATGTGTTTTTGCTCTGCGTAACTGCCTTTTTGTTAACACTTTTTGGTTAGTTTAGTATCGAGCACTTTTCTTTCCTGGTGGTTTGTTCCGTTCGAGGGTTTTTTTCTTTACTGTGAAGAACCGTATGTATTGTCGGTCCTACGCAGTTTTCTTTTTTTTCCCTCTTTGTCCAAAGCTCTATAGCCGAGGACAATAACGGAGTTAGATTCTGCTGGTTATTCGTGGTCTTTAAAAATTACTTGTGTAACATTTTAAGATTAGAATACGTACAGAGTCGGTTTTATTATTATTATTATTATTAATATATATATATATATATATATATATATATATATATATATATATGTATAAACACATGCGTACCTAAGTACATAAGCACATGCGAACTTACTTAAGCATAGCCTCTCAAATACCTCCACATACATTCGTATATATACATACTTTTACGCATACACACATACACACATGTATATATATACGCACACATAAGTAATTAATCATGAACTAGGAATCTGTAAATACATAGCCGAAAGACCAGGAGCAACAGAAATACTCTAAGCAGGGACGAATGATGCAATTATAGATGTGTAAGATAGATTTTTAGACGAAAGATTGTCTAGCACGACAGAATAAGCATAGAAGCAGACCGAACAGGCTGATATATATCATATTTATACTTACTATGTCTAATATATATATATATATATATATATATATATATATAAATTTGGTTGGTTGGTTGTTTTCTTTTATGGCATATCAATCTCGGCGGGTCATTTATTGCCAACTAAATTTTATTTATTTATTGCTGGTAATACCTTTTTCTTTCAACAATTTATTGTTGTTTTTTTAGGTAAGTTTTGTGTCTAGTAATACATTTTTCTTTTCGAGTATCAAGATTCATTGGGATTTGTTTTTAAGGGCAGGGTCCCAAAGTTCTACCCTGTTATTTAACCCATAACTGGATGGAAGAGACGGATTAATACCTTTCTCAAGGGTACCAGTGCTTAAGTGAATGCAGGGTATTCAACTGGAATTCGAACTCGGCTCACCGATTTCTCTTTCTGAGCCGATATCCTCTGCAGCACAACGCACATCCGTCATTAAACGCTTACAACACCTGGTATTCCCAAGCTGTCACCCATCTAAGTACTGACCAGGCTCAACGTTGCTTAACTTCGGTGATCGAGCAAAAGCCGGTGTAATCAACGTGATATGGCCGTAACACACACACACACACACACACACACACACACACACACACACACACACATATATATATATATTTTTTAATTATATTAACGCATACACCCATGTATATATACACGCACGCATGTATATACACATACGTACATTGTTTTTAGAGAAAAAAATGGTTAATAAGTAATTAATCATGAACTAGGAAGTGTACATATATATATATATATATATATATATGCACAAAAACACATGCGTACCTAGGTACATAAGCTCATGCGAACTTACTTATATATAGGCATAGCCTCTCAAATATTTCCACATACATTTGTATATATACATACTTTTACGCACGCACACATACACACATGTATATATACGTCCTGCTATTTAACCCATAACTGGAGGGAAGAGATGGATTAATACCTTTCCTAAGAGTATTTGTGCGTAAGTGAATGCAATGGATTCAACTGGAATTCGAACTCGGCTCCCCGGTTTCTCGTACCGAGCCGATATCCACTGTACCACAACGGACATCCTCAATGAGTTTAGTTAGCTCATTTCATCAGACCTTACAATATTCCTTTCATCTGGTACAAAATTTTTGCCGGAATGAATATAACAATAAAAATAAAAATAAAATTACGAACAAAAATAACAATAAAAATAAGGGGAAAGAGAAGAAAGAAGGAAAGAACGAAAGAAAGGAAGCAAAAAGGAAAGAGAGTCCAGTTCCAAATATTGGCGTCGGATCTGTTTGGAATAGTTCAGGCCATCATGAAGGGGTTGACCTCTGAAAAAATCCCAATTCTGTTGGCTGTTTGCGTCTGTTTGACCCCATATATACACAAAAGCACATGTGTACCTACATGCATAAGTACATGCGAACCTACTTATATAGTCATAGCCTCTCAAATACCTTCACATACATTCATATGTATATACCTTCTGTAGAAGGTCCTGCATTTTCCTTTCCGTCTTTCCTATCAGCACCGTGTCATCCGCGTATCTGATATTGAATGACGAATCCCGGCAAGGCTTTTATTTCTTTCATAATTGCTTCGCTGTACAGGTTGAAAAGTTCCGGTGAGAAAACGCATCCTTGTCTTTTGCCCCTTCGATGAGACATGTCAGGACCAATACTATTGCAGATTCTCTAAATGAATAGCAGACGCATAGGATCATATATGGAAGCTATATTTTAAGCATGGACTATTAGAAGTGTTATAGATATGTAAGATAAATTCTGGAGATAAAAGTTGTTTATCATGACAGGGGGAACCAACTTTTTTAGCAGCTAACCTAGAAATAAATTCAATGTAGTATTTCCACTTCATATCAGCCGAGAATTTTACCCCGAGAAGGCGCAACGAGTCACTCTCCTGGAGGTTAGCATCAGCCTTACTGATGAAAGCAAGGAAGGAGTCACTCAGATGATAGTACATAAAAAAAACAAAACAAATTTAACATAATTATAAATACATATGTATCGATGTTGTTTGTGGTTTCTGCGCATAGATATTCATATCTAGGCATGAATGAATTGATCTTTACCCAGTTACGAATAAACACAGTATCAATGTATGCATGCGTTTATTTATATATAAATAAACGTAGATTTGGACGAGATATTTGCTTTGAATGCTGAGAATAATTGAAACGTGACCATTTGACAGAAAACATATCGATCAACAACTCTTGTCGAATAAAGGAAAAAATACAAATCTACTATCGGCAAGAAGTTACGATTGACCAAATCTAGTTTTTCATTTCAATTCCCATTCTCTAATTGAATGAATCACCTGTAGCATGGCATGTTAGAAATTAGAAATCAGGATCAATGAACACAAAGAAAACACTGGAAAGATTCTATTTCAACGATTATGTATATATATAGACTCATTTTTAAATGAAAATTATTCAAAAGTCCTACAATATATTTGTAATGAAAACATTTTAGTACAACTGAGTACTGGTCTAATTTAATTATGACCAAATACTATATATATATATATATATATATATATATATATATATATACCAAATACTATATATATATATATATATATATATATATATATATATACACCAAATACTATATATATATATATATATATATATATATATATATACCAAATACTATATATATATATATATATATATATATATATGATCATATCAGCACAAGAAAGACAGTAAAGCCAATAAGATTCAATGATTTACTAATAGAAAATATGAGAAAAAGAATAAATGATTGTGCGCGAACAGCTGAATAACTTCAATTAAGAAAACAGAAGATAACGACTTACATTTGAAGAACAAAATTGGTCAGAAATCAAGAAACCGGAAGAAGAATACAAGAAACTGCCAGCAGAGAACGTATGGTTATATCTTACCAATATAAACCCTAAAATGATGGCACCTTGCCCCCAACAAATTACTGCGCTTAAATACATTAAGTCAAGGTACCAAAGAGGAAATATCATCAGAACAATTGTCATGTAAGTATTTGTAGAAAAACAAACAAGCATTTGATCTTGTCATAGTCATGAATAAACGCAACATCAATCAATACTTATGTATAAATTAATGTTTGTTTAGACGAAATATTTGCGTTAGAAAATGACTAAAGTCTAAATGCCAGACCAGGAGGGATAACACCGAAGATTCTTTTCTGTATTATATCAAGAATCTCTAAATACATAGCCGAAAGACAAGGAGCAACAGCAATATTCTAAGCAGGGGTGAATGGTGGAGTTATAGATATGTAAGATAGATTTTTAGAAGAAAGATTGTCTAGGATGACAGAATAAGCATAGAAGCAGACCGAGCAAGCTGATATACGTAATATGTACACTTACTATGTCTAATATATATATATATATATATATATATATATATATATATTAAAATAACTTTAATCCAAAGGGAAAAGTAGGTAGGTAAATCCCAAAAACCTGATCCTAATTAATATTAAAATACTTTACTTGTAATTCATTACCTGAAGATGCAGTAAAGTCTGCAGGTAAGCGTCTGATCCTTTGAGGACGCCTGATACTTGAAGAAAGTTGCTTAAAACTGGCGATATCTTGAATAATAGCAAATAGTAGCAAATGCATCCAGATGCTGATGGTTCATTTAATATCAGATTTAGATGACGTCGAGATTTTTCAGCATGATGGAACATCATGAGATTGTGTGGGATGGGGATGTAACTATTAATATAAAAACGCATTCGCCTGTAATCCTGAAGAGTTCAACCTTTTTGAATGGCGTCTCATCCTTGGGTAGAGGATGAAGGATCTGTATTCATTCCTTACTAGGCAAAATCAATTAATTATTCATGCTTAGGTAAGCCACACGAAAATATCAACAATATGCTGTAATTTATCAAAAATGACATTATCTAGTAAATTTCATAATAAATAGTTTTAAGTTTTAAAACATTTTATTTGGCTTGGTTCAGTTAAATGTCATCAGTGATACACGCTTGAGCGATCATGTAATTTTCGATTCATGGCTGACTAAGCAGAAAATTTTCCCGCAGTTGGTTGCCATTTTTTAAGGTAGACTGGTTGCCAACCATAGCTATAGAACAAAATCTCTCCTGCTATTCAACCCATAGCTGGAGGGAAAAAAGATGCATTTGTACTTTTTCCAATGATATTTGAGCATAAGTGAATGCAACGAATTCAACTGGAATTCGAACTCGGCTTTCCAATTTCCGAGGCGATATCCATTACACCACAACACACCCGGAAAATCTTTGCAACAAAATTCCGAGGAGTCGTATAGTATCTCATTCAGTACACTGGTTAAAAATATGAAAATTATTCATTGTGCAAATAATGCCAATGCTTCTGCTATCAGTTAAGTGCCATAAGTGATACACACTTGGGCAGAAGATTTTCCTGCAGTAGGTTGCCATTATTTTCTGTGGTAGACTGGTTGCCAGTCAAGGCTAAAGAGCGCAATCTGTTCTGTAATTTAATCCATAACTAGAAGGAAGAGACGGATTAATACCTTTCCATATGGTATTTGCACGTAAGTGAATGCAAGAAATTCAACTGGAATTCGAATTCCTCTCTCTGATTTCTCGTTCCGAGCCGATATCTACTGCACCACAACACACAGCCTGCTTCATCTATAGAAAACTTAATACGAACAGTCCACATATAATCTACTTTATCTCATTCAGTTGAGTTAATCTTTCTTTTTTTCTTTCTTTCTTTTTTTCTTTCTTTCTTTCTCATTTCTTTCTATCTATCTATTATTTTTTATTGTTATTATTATTATAAAGTTTACATTTAGTAGCTACACCAGTTTCAGCAGATATTTCATTTTGTCTAAACAGTAAGATTTATGTCAATGGCTTCGAGATCGAGAAATCCTACGAAAGTAATTAATTACTTATACATACATATGTAAACACACACACATACACACACACACATACACATATATTGGATTAATGTGGAGAAGTTTGTCACTTAACTGAGAAGAGTTATGTCGAATTTGAAGTTTTGTGAAGGCACAACTGCGATGTCCTCACTCATCAGGGTTTTTTCTTTATGAAAAGCCTTGAGAAGTGAGGACATCGCATTGGCGTGCCAGTGAAACTTCGAAGTCGGCATAACTCGGTTCAGTTAAGTGACAAACTTCTCCACATTAATCGTATTAGCTCTCTATCGATATTGAGCACTTTACGACAAAAGACTGCTTGGCAAAATATATTTTATCAGTAAACCGCTGAAAAACAGCAATCTAGCTACTAAGCCTCGTAACGACTCAACGCTCTCTCTCTCTCTCTCTCTCTCTCTATATATATATATATATATATATATATATATATAAATATATATTATAAGAAATTGAAAGAACACGTTGATTAGAACCCACTGTTCATGCATTTACTTTTATAAAGCGTGCTCGATACAAAGTAGAGCTTTATATTGTAAAGTTGTTACAATGGTTTATCAAAGCATAGTATCACTACACAAAAATTCTCGTGTTTCAGAGCACAAGTGCCCTTCTTCTGGTGATTAGTGGAAATGAAAATAAATGTTGGAAACGATTCATTTTTGGGAATGTGATATGTAAGTGATGTGTGGGATGGGAATTTAGTATGTCTAAGCCGGTCTGTCGGCAGTTTGCAACGATAGAGATACAGCTTTGGGTTAGGAGAGCGGGGAGGGGTTGTTTAGTTTTGGATAGGTCACTTTTTAGTTTTGTCTAGGAAATTCTTATATTGGGATGTTGGTTTTTTTTTTTAAAAAAGGGTAGACACTTTTTATTTTACTACTATCTATGAATGGAATAAAATAAACCCATACAACACTAAAAAGTCACTCTATTTGATCCACTCATAGATAAAATAAAAATTATTTTGCAGAGCGCTACTTGTGACAAGGCAGAAAAGTATGGATCGTCCGCCTCTTGAATCTTGGGTAAGCATAATAACATAAGAGGTGTTACCTTCAGAGCTACTTAACTTGTATGTCTCTGTATATCAGTCATATGAATCTGTATGAGAGAAATTTATACATATATGGTTCTGTTATCATTTTGAGCACTCACACGGTGTGACGTCATAGAAGCGCATTACAAATTTACGAACTGCGTTTGCTATTTTTGGTAACTGTTATCGTTGGTTAGCAAAGTTTTATGTCAACATAAGATAAAATCGTCGCTGATGGTGGCTGTTTTTATGTTAACGTCCTTGTAACCTCTCTGAAGATGGCTCATGTGAGCCGAAAGCTTAGAACCAACTTAATAAAAATTATCCAAATGTTGGAGAATGTTTGTTTTTATTTTGAAATTAAAGCCAAAATACGATGTTTGGAACGGCTCATGATTAAACATAATAGACATTCATTGTCTCTTATATTTAACAGTAAATGTTTAGAATATATATATATATATATATATAGAGAGAGAGAGAGAGAGAGAGAGAGAAAGAGAGAGAGATAGGGAAAGTGGGAGGTGGAGATACAGAGACAGGCATGCAGACAGAAGTGACGGCACGAGAAAAATAATTGATAGATAGAAACAAAGGCATGAGCCGACAGGAATATATAGATATGTACAGAGTGGAATATCTATCTATCTATCTATCTATCTATCTATCTATCTATCTATCTATCTATCTATCTAACTATTCTAATAGCTAGCAAGCTAATTAGATAGATATATAGACAGATAAAGAGAGGGAGACACGCACACATACATACAAAAAGAAAGATGAAATAACGTCATGAGTAAAAAGATACAGAACACCACAAAGAGAAACAGGCATACATGGGAATTGAACCGGATAAAAATACGTGTACAATGAGAGAAAAATCAAGGAAGAAAAACTAGAAGACAGAGAGTACGAAAGTGTGGCATGATTAGGACAGAATAGTGAAAAACAGATAGAAAAACAGACAGACAGACAGACAGAAGGCGGGCGTGAGCGAGGAATGAAAATAATGTTCGAAATAGAGAGAGAGAGGGGGGGCGAGAGAGAGGACGAGAAGAACAGATAAAGAGAAAATGAAATGAAGGCAGAGAGAGAGATTGAAATAGAGGGAGACAGAACAGATAAAGAGAGAATGAAATGAAAACAGAGAGAGAGAGAGAGAGAGAGAGAGAGAAAGTGCGTGAAATAGAGGGAGACAGAACAGATAAAGAGAGAATGAAATGAAAACAGAGAGAGAGATTGAAATAGAGGGAGACAGAACAGATAAGGGGGAGAATGAAATGAAAACAGAGAGAGATAGAGAGCGAGAGATAGAGAGAGGGGGAGAGATAGAGATAGAAACAAAGAAGAGAGACATAAGTTTGTTCGATATCGCCCGGCAAATATGTAGGCGGATGGTGTGGGAGCTTTGAAGGAATCCGTCGGCAAATCGCCTTCATCCAGTGCCTTTGTATTTTAGATGCGACACAGTTAATTAATTAATTAATTGAAGAGCGTCATTTGGTAAATGAACATTGATTAAATCCTGCTTGGCTCGCCAAGAAGACATTAATCGTACCAACGACTGTAGTGATGGTCGTTTTGGCATTGATGGCGGCGTAAAGGTGTTGATGGAGATGCTGGTAGTAGTAGTAATAATGATAGTGGTGTTGATCACTATCGACGTTATGGTGGTGATGATGATTTCCGGAGTGAAGGTAATCATTAGAGTAAAGTTAATGATAGTAGTAGTAGTACTAGCGCGTGCGATCATTAGGATGATGATGATGATTATTTTGATGAAAGTTTTCTTCGTCGTTGGGAAAATTACGATCTAGTTGAAGAGTTATGGTCATCCAAGTTTGAAGCGATAGTAATATAAAAATTGGTTGTGATGATGATGAAGGTGATGATGATGATGATGGAGGATATAAAAATCCCAGTCAAGCTGAGTGTAGTAATAACATAAGGAAAGAGTGAAAAGTTCTTGGACATAGCTAAATCTATCTAAACTTATTTATAAATGGAACTTTGTCTGTGTGTGTGTGTGTGTGTGTGTGTGTGTGTGTGTGTGTGTGTGTGTGTGTGTGTCCGTTACCTATAGACTCCGAAACGGCTGAACCGATTTTCTTGAATATTTACACAGTTGTAATATAAGCGTCTGCGAGTGTTCTTAGCTAGATTTTGTGTCGAGGTACCCCCGATAAATATCGAAAATTGATAATCGAAAAAATCGGGTTATAGAAGGAGTGGTTCGATTTTAATCAAATTTGATACGCTCATATACAAAGACACAAGAAACGATATTCAGAAGTTTCAAGGTTGCAGTTTTTGCAATAGTGCAGAAAATTTGATATCGATAGCAGGAAATCAAAATTTGACTTACATCCATTGATTTTTTATTCAGTCTACGGTTTCGCTTTAACTGGAAACAACTATTTCATTTTAGTCTTTCGTGCAAACGTCCAAAGAGTCTGAGTTTCAGGACCATGGATTAGTTTTAAAGCTTTCATTACACCCGAGCAACGCCGGGCTATACTGCTAGTTTCTTTAAAAAAAAGTCCGATACAATGAGTTTTTTTCTTGGTCTGGCTGAGAATCTTCCACAATCCTTTCGTATATTTTGTTTTTATAATATTTTTTTCATAATCATTTCACCCCAATCAAAACAGGACCGTCACTGGTGTGCAGAGGGTTACAGCGAGACATAAATCAAAATACAGGGAATGTCGAAGAAATGATAAGAGAAGGATGGGAATCAAGGAGACAGAAGATGGTAATTGAACATTTGGAGAATGTATTTAAACATTTGGAGAATGTAGCAATCAAGGAAACAAGAAAACGGAAAGGAATTCCACAAACCGGAAGTACGAGAAACTATTATAGTAGAAGAGGTGGTTATATTTAACTATTTCATCAATAAAAGGGTGTGATCTTGCTGCCAATCTCAATAGCACACTTTAATTCATGTGGTCGGGGAACCAGGAGTAAAGCCATGAAAATACTTGTAGAAAGGACAGAGGGAAGAAAGTGACTAAAGGCTCCAAGTCAGGATCGATTATATATTTGTGATGGTGTAAGAGTAAATTGAGTACTTTAATCGAATATATTTTGTTTCCTATATATATATATATATATATATATATATATATATACACACGGAAAAAATCTAAAGTGAGCCAAAACCTACCGCGGTTTCACACTACGGATCGTCAGGGCAAAGGCTCGATCCGTAGTGTGAAACCGCGGTAGGTTTTGGCTCACTTTAGATTTTTTCCGTGTGTCTTTGCTCTACTTTTGTATATCTTTTGTACTTTGCATCGAGCACTTTTTCTTGTGGTTGGTTCCGTTTGGGTTTTTTTTTCTTTACTGCGGAGTATTGAATGTTTTGTTCTTGTTCCGCGGCTTTCTTTTTTTCTCCCCATTTATCCGACGCCTCAGTGCACCGGATTATAACGGAATTAGGTTCTGTTTGTTAGTGGTTTTTTTGAAGGTTTATCTTAGTATAAATTTACAGCCTACATACTTACAGAGTCTATTTAGTTATTATTTTGATTTATATATATATATATATGAAACAAAATATATTCGATTAAAGTACTCAATATATACTATAGTCATCCGCAGACAGATCTGTTTCGCTGTATTACAGCTCATCAGTACGGCTTAGACTCCGTTCGCTTCATAAGCCAGGATCGAAACCCGACCGAATCGGCGTCAGTCGGCGATTCTGACCCTAGGCAACGAGCGTCCGGCGGAAGAAGGCAGGCTTTTTAGCGGGTATAAACACGTCCAATGTTTGTGTGTGTGTGTGTTTGTGTGTAAACATTACAGATAGAATGTAACTGTAAAAAGACAAAATGAATAACGACAAAATGATTTTGTCCTCTGAGGGATTTTATCAAAGTAAACTTGACCTGATATATATAAATATATTGTACTTTAAACGATGTGTTTTTGAGAGGATCCATCAGATACAATGTTAATATTGATAACAAATAATGTTGTAAAAATAAGCCCATTAATTGCTTAAAAATTATTATACTGACGTTTCAGTTAATAAAATATAGTTATCAAATATAGACTTCGAAATGTTCCAACGAGTAATGTGCCATTCTTATATAGGGCAATTGAGTTTTGTTTTATTATAATAGTTTTCCGTGATCTAATGTTAAGGCACATTTATAGTAATAAAAATAATGAAAGATTTTAGAAAACCCATTATCATAATCAGGCCGGTATAAATAAATATATATACTGTTTGATTATAAACAGAACATCTACTTAAATACGAGTATCGATCAAAAATAATGTTCAAACAAATAATTTCAAATTGTCGGTTGTTTAAAACCATTTCGTTAATCTTCGTGATATATATATATATATATATATATATATATATATATATATATATATAAATTCTCATATATATATATATATATATATATATATATATATATAAATTCTCACCATACTTAATGTTTTCACTGAGAAACAAACTACAATTCACGCATTAAATTTTCCGTCTTGAATCTTATATTTACTTATTGAATAAATATTTTATATGCAAAAGTTTCCAGTGAAAATGTATCTTAAACTATACATTGATTTTCCAGTTTCTTTCTAAAAAGATCGCGCTGAGAACTTTTGCATACCCTCTATATATTTGTAATCTCCTTGTGAAGATTTTCTCGTTGAAGCTGAAACAAAAACGCGAAATTCATATGAAACGTTTCTATAATATAAGCAGATACATTTTTTGATTAAAGGAATAATAGAAAGAATATACTGCGCCAGTCTACTGGAGACTAATTGTTTCTCACAACACAATGCAAGCCTCTACTTTCATCGGATTTGCAAACACGAGTGGCTGATTTGGATTGTTTTGTACTCTACATTTACACTACGACATGTATCCAAGGATGCCTCTCTACTAGGGTGGCAAGCTAATCCCTGTTGCAGACGCTTGCTCAGGCACATTTTTAATTGTTCAACACAGACTCCACCTGTAGTTTGTACTGCAACTATGTTGAGCAGACCTCTGTTTCTGGGGGAGAGAGAACGTAATCTAGCCAGGACGCTCAAACTCTCAGTTACAGTGACTAGCTCAAGCATCGATGGTCCCGTCTGAAAGGGTTTCATCTACCCAATTTCACAAGGCTTGGGTCAACCCGTGCTATGGTTTTCATGAACTTTGCAGATCGATAAAATCAAGAAGTCACCTTCCTCGAACTCGGCTTCGTGGTCAGAAAGCGAACATTCTAACCACTCAGCCATGCGTTCATTGATTATAGTTATAGTGTAGTAATATTTGGTGCCGATCATAGTGGAACTAACAAACCTGGTAAAAATGCTAATTCTCCTATCAGTCCGACTGTATGGTAATGAATGCTGGACAGCTTCCTCATATATGAATAAGTAATGAGATGTGGTTCTACAGAATATTGCTGAGAAGACCATGAGCGTAGCCCAAAGAAGTTTTAAGAAAAATGGGAAAGAAAAGGCTATTTTTCGGAGACAGATGACTTTTTTATACTCTAAATGAGGAAAGAGAGTTTGGAGAATCTTACATTCAGAGGCCACAGAGAAAGTAAGGGGCAGCAGAAACAAACAGTGAACAACATACCTAGTGAGCTGTTTCCAAAGAATGGCAGAATATAAACAGGGAGGGATAGTAAGACGCAAAATTTGTTTAGTGATGCAAGGATTGGAAGTTGTAGAGCGACATGATCACCCACGACATTAACTGCTACGAGTCATAAAAAACGAGAAAAGTTTAAACATGGTACTGAGAATGTTGGTGCTGTTTCAGTGGTTATTTTGTTTCGGATTGAATTGCTAACTGCTACCGAATCGATCGAACGATCGATATCATTATTTTAAAAATATGATCAAAAGTGGACTTGAATTGAGTAAAGCTTCATGAAAAATCGAGAAGATTATTAATAACGTGTGCTGTTTTGTAAGAAATGCCTAAAAATTTGAAATAGAATAAAAGTTTAAAAATTTGAAGCGTTTAACTAATAACGTTTACCAATAAAGTTTAATTAATGACATCAGATTATTTACTACTATAAGAATTATATTAATAAGAACTTTATTTTTCACTTTGTCTCCTTCTCACCACCTAACGTTTTTTTTTAATCATATCACCCGAAGCAAGGCGACAGACTGCCACCAGTGCACGAGGGGTTAGAGAGAGAGAGAGAGAGAGAGAGAGAGAGAGAGAGAGAGAGAGAGAGTGTGGTTGGCAATTGATAAATTCATTTTTTAAATGTTAATAAAACAGCAGACATCTCTAAATATTTCTTTGTTGAATAAAAATTAAAACTAATCAAGTAAAAATGACGAAAACATTGCTTTTGAATGACGTCTTTGATTTATAAAATTTTCGCGCGTAAATATTGCATTATGGCATCTATGAGAAATAGAAAGAAAAGCATTAATAATAACAACTGCAGTTATTTGTTTAATGAACTAATGTAGGTCAATATATCGATCTCTGTTCGATTTTTAATGCACTCGTTGTTTAAATAGAATATTTGTTTAATTTATTTGTTCTGGAAGTTTTCTTTTTTTACTTTCTTTTTTTATATTTTTTTCATTCTATTCTATTTTGTAACATCTTTCTTTTTCTTCTTATTCTTCTTCTTCTATTTTAATGCACAAGAATATTCTTCTTCTTCTTTTTCTTCTTCCTCTCCTATTTTAATTCTCGAAATTATTCTTTTTCATCTCCCATTTCAATTCACTAAAATATTTTAAAATTTCTCCCATTTTAATTCTCAATTCTTCTTCTTCTTCTTCTTCTTCTTCTTCTTCTTCTTCTTCTTCTATTTTAATGCACGAGACTATTTATGTTCTTTGTCCATTTTAATTAACACGAATCTTCTTCCATTTTTATTCTTAAGAATAATTTTCTTCCATAACAATTCTCAAGAATCTTCATACTTTTCTTCTTCCATTTAAATTCTGGAGAATCCTCTTCTTCATTTTTAATTATCTAGAATGTAAACAGGGCTACATATCTCTAATTTTTGTTGTCTTGTTTCAATCACTGTATCTCATGCATTTCTTGGCTCTCTATAAATTACACATTTTTTAATGAGCAACTTAGTATTTTGACCAGTACACGGACTTCTTAATTTATATTTAAGAATTACTTCTCCATTTGCTTAAAGGGTTGATTAATTAAATAAAATGTGCTTTTGTATAATGAACAGAAAAAAAGTAATTTCAAAGTAACTAAATAAGTAAAATTGGTAAAATTCATAAATAAATTTGTAAAATAACTGACGACTCTTTCTTTAATATTATGGTTTTTCTTTCTCTTTCTCTTTCTTTTTCTTTCTTTCTCTCCCACTTTCTTTCTTTTTGGGTTGTTAACGACTTACTGATGTCAGTTGTTGAGTTGCTTAATATTTAGTCAAACCTGAATATAAACGATTTGTTTAAAAATAAAATCTACTACATATTAAAATCAAAGACATGGTTGAAGGTTTGAAAGATTTAATTATATCATATAATAACTATCAAGATTTATATATATATATATATATATATATATATATATATATATATATATATATATATATATATATATATTTCCTGTGTATTTATATATTGCCCGTTCCTTCTGTAAGGAGAAGGGAGGTAAATCAACTTAAGTTAGTAAATTTATGAGTGATTACTTCCCTTAGCCGTTTTAACAATATATACAAATATAATATTTATCTGCATTTAAACAAAATTTGTTGCCGAGCAAAATGAACCATTCAATTAATCAGCCTTATTTGTTCAAGTTTTTCATATAAGACACTCAAATACTTTTTCCATTATGTCATCGTCTTGCCTCAACAAATCAATGAATGACGGATGCCATTAAATACCTAAAATGACGGATGCCATTAAATACCTAAAATGACGGATGCCATTAAATACCTAAAAACATATAAAAGGTAAAGATTAACTAAAGGGTTCATTGACTTCTACTTTAGCTGTGAATTTTTTATTTTTGCTTTATTGAATCCTAATACATTACGTAAAAAAGTTGTTTCATTGTATCTAATCACTAATACTTTTGAATAATTGCTGTAATTTTTGATGGATGCAACTAAACTAGTGTGTAATAATAACGATAACTAAGCTAAGAAATTTAGAAATTCGTCACCTAAAACGAAACAAAAGCATATACAAAACAAAAAACAAAAATAAAAACAAAAAAACCATAAAAATTATCACAGTTATAAACAAGCAAGTGGGCCCATGCCGTCAAAAACGACGGCAAAATATCTTCATTGATATGCCGTCTAAAATGACAGCAACATATATCGAAACTTATTTTATAAATAAAACTTTGTCTGTGTGTGTGTGTGTGTGTGTGTGTGTGTGTCTGTGTGTGTGTGTGTGTCAGTGTGTGTGTATGTCTGTGTGTGTGTGTGTGTCCGTTACCTATAGACTCCGAAACGGCTGAACCGATTTTCTTGAAAATTTACACAGTTCTACTATAAGCGTCTGCGTGTGCTCTTAGCTAGGTTTTGCGTCGAGGTACCCCCCGATAAATATCGAAAATCGATAATCGAAAAAATCGGGTTATAGAAGGAGTGGTCCGATTTTAATCAAATTTAATACACTCATAGACAAAGACATAAGAAACGATATTCAGAAGTGTCATGGTTGCAGTTCTTACAATAGTGCAGAAAATCGATAATATATGTATATATATAAAAGGCAAGATGTTTGTGTGTGTGTCTATTTATCTGTCTGTATGTCTGTATTTTTTAGCCCTTTTATTTTATTTTTTTTAAAAATCATATCACCCCGAGCAAGGCGGTAACGCCACTGATGTGCAGGGGACTACATAGGAGTGAAAAGATTGGAAAAGAGAAAACCGGAAACCGCATCCTAAACAGGAAACAAGGGATGAGCCTCTTCACCTGTTCAATAGACGGGGGTGGAGTGTAAACCGGGCGATAGTTTAGTCTATCTACTCCAATTAGTTTAGTCTATCTACTCTAGTTTTTTTTGCTTCGGGTTTGGCTCTAAGTAGGTACACTTGTAGTTCTTAGTCTCAGCCATGATACCATTTACACAGAGGACTTATTTAGCCTTCAAAATTCAGTTTACGACGAAAAAAACTTATTTGATATCGATACAGGAAATTAAAATTTCATTTATCTTTCAGTTTACGTTTTCGCTTTAACTGGAAACAACTATTGCTTTTTAGGCTTTTGTGCCAACGTCCAAAGAGTCAGAGCTCCAGGATCATTGATTAGTTTTAAAGCTTTTATTACACCCGAGCAACGCTGGGCTATACTACTAGTATATATATAGTCATCCGCAGACAGATCTGTTTCGCTGTATCAGAACTCATCAGTACGGTTAGACTCTGATTGCTTTTTAACCCAGGATTGAAACCCGACCGAATTGGCGTCAGTCGGCGATTCTACCTCTGAGCTATGGGCTCTCGGTAGAAGGAGGCAATATAATTATTTAATTATTTAGTTTTTGGTCATGATTAGATTAGACCAGTACACAGTGGTATTAAAAAGTGTTCACTACAATTATATTGTAGAACTTCGGAATATTTTTCATTTATAAATGAATTATTACGCAACCCAAGTTTCTACCTTTCGGCGTCTTCAGGCAATTTATCATAAAATCGCCGGGAGGCACCTAAAGGTAGAAACCTGGGTTGCGTAATAACTCGTTTACAGATTAAATATATATATATATATATATATATATATATATATATATATATATAGTAAGAAGCTAACCTAGAGAGCCAACGAACCTACCATGGTTTCACCAAATTGGATCTTCAGGGAAGTTGGAGCCAACATTTCCTGAAGATCCAATTTGGTGAAACCATGGTAGGTTCGTTGGCTCTCTAGGTTAGCTTCTTACTTTGTTTGCTCTACTTGTGTATTGAGCGCTTTACGTGTTAGGTTAATCGTCTCGGGTTTTTTTTCTTTCAACTCGTACTTTGACTAATGTTCAACTGCTTACTCCGTTTCTTTTTTTTGTTACCATTTTTCTCCTCCTCGTTTGTATTCTGTGGGTTTTTCGAAACGTGTTCAACCACAAATTTACAATTATATATATATATATATATATATATATATATATATATATATATGTGTGTGTGTGTGTGTGTGTGTGTGTCGGGGATGTCTGTGTGCGTGTATATATATATATATATATTAATATGTATGTAAATATATATATATATATTTGGACGTACCTATTATTGAGCATGTTACATTAAGACATAAGAAAAAACAAAATAATACAAACTTCTGAGCGTGACAGGAGGGAAATAAATATACAGGACTTTTAAGATTAACATCATGGCTTTACGTCTATTTTCTTACATTAACTTATATTAACAACTTTCAGAAAAAAAACATTTCATTGCTTTAATTTAAATCACGTTGCATCTCAGATATTATACTTGCAACATATTTATTCCATACTTATTTAAACTCACACAACTGGCACTCGCTTTTCTCTGTCAACATACACGTAACTACATAGCTACACATTAATGTCTCAAGATTCACTTGTCTTCACTCACAAATCATTTCGATTCCAATAACCTCCCATTCCATAATATGGTAGCCTCTTTGATTTTGAATTTCCAAATCACTATATGTATGATCCCGACAGTGGACCATATTTTACTGCCTGATGGTGAGTATGAGCGCTGAAACCTGGAATCTTTTTAGTTGCAACCACATATACTTTTATAATAACAGTAATAATAATGGCTATATATCTATAAATACTTTACATCTGTATTGAGCACTTTATAAACAATAAATAGTAAACTGTGGAATGCATATACATTAGTTATAATCCCTTATATATATATATATATATATATATATATATATATATATATATATATATATATATATCCAGATAAAGAGGACCCAAGGTTTTACGATTTTGAATTCCCTTTACATTCCCTTCCATTTACTTTTTTTATAAAAAGTGCCCAATATAATAAATATTGTAGAGCATAATGTTTTCTGTATTTAAATGTAAATTATTTTCACAAACAACATCCAACATTGTCTGATAACGAGATAGAAATCTCGAAACATAGACATTTCTGTTTGGCAATGTATTTTTAATTCATAATTATATGATTATATATGTATATATTTATATATACATATTTATATATATATATAATTATATAGTTTTTTTTAATCATATCACCCCGAGCAAGGCGGTAACGCCACTGATGCGCAGGAGGCTACGTTAGAGTGAAAAGAGGAAGCCGGAAACCACATCCTGAAAAGGAATCAAGGGATGAGCCTCTTCACCTGTTCAATAGACGGGGGTGGAGTGTGAACCAGGCGATAGTTTAGTCTATCTACTCCAATTATATATATAATCTAATATATATATATTGTCATCCGCAGACAGATCTGTTTCGCTGTATCACAGCTCATCAGTACGGTTAGACTCCGATTGCTTTTTAACCCAGGATTGAAACCCGACCAAATTGGCGTCAGTCGGCGATTCTACTTCTGGGCTATGGGCGTTCGGTGGAAGAAGGCAGACTTTTTTGCGCATATATTATCATTTTATATACAACATTAGAATAGTATAAGATAAAAATTATAAAACGGATTAAGCGTTTAGGTACGCTCATACTGTGTGAATTTGATAACTTTAGTCCCTATAAACAGATAATCTGAAGTCATTTTTAATAATAAAATGACGCCAGTATCTACCACTGATCCTCTTTTTCTAGTGGCTTCTTGAAAGAAAGTAGGAATGAACGAAAAAATAAAGAGAAAACGAAAGGAAAACGAAAAACTTTTAGTAGATATAAAATAAAGTATAGAAAACGAAAGCGCGGGAGCGTCTCTTCCAAGCCTATTTGTCGACGTCATTGTATTTTATAGTTTCATTGTTTACGAATCAAAAAAGCTTTCAAGAACGGAGCTAAATAAATGAAGTGTGTTTAAAAATATCTGAGAAGGTTGAAAAGAAGCACGAGAAAATGTCCTCATTAAACTCTGTATACCGTTAGCAGCTTGAGATGGCCAATGTGTCACAGAATCGTGCGTGCGCAAACAAATGGGCAAAAAGAAAAACAAGCCCGCTTGTTACGGATTTTGAATGCGTTGTTATTAAAGATAAATGGCGAAACTGTGAAACTGCATCACTTTAAATGTTTAGATAAACAAGCAATATAGAATACTCGCTTATTTTTTTTATTTTTTTTTTTTTTTAATCGTTTCACCCCGAGCAAGGCATTCCACTGCCACTGTAGCGCAGGGGGTTACATAGGGAGTGATGGGAAAAGGATGGTTAGATACAGAAAATGTCAGAAGGAGGGTGATAGACGGGTAAGGGTACCGAGAATGAGGGTTGGTTAGATGGTGAGTGTTTGAAAGAATAGATGCAAGTTAGTGTGTTAGGAGGTGTCTATTGACCTTACACTTAAAATCCTGGAGATTGTAGCCGTCGGGGAAGCAGGCATGTGGAAGGGAATTCCACAGGCGGGAAGTGCGAGAAAAGAAGCTGATGACAGAGTTAAGTAAATTATCTTACAAAATAAAAACAAAACGGAGAAAATCGTTCGCTAATTTGCGTAAAGGTGCAAATTTCGAAGATTAAAAAAGAAATTATAGTGAGAGAATAAACATGAATAAGAAAGCAATGTAATATAATTCGAAATATTTTAGACTAAGCACTTGCAGTTGATCTTATTTTTTATTAGTTTTTCTCTCATAAGATGCATACAATATTAGTCAATATTGACTAATATTAGTCAATATTAGTCAATATTAGTCAATATTAGTCAATATTGGTCAAAAGTAATTAGAAGAAATAAGAGTGTGTAAGAAACAAAAAGAAAAAATAGCAAAAAGATCAGAAAACGCTTTTGAGATTTAGGAAGACATTTGCTGACGATAGAACACACAAGATTTGTTGGCAAAACGGATTTTTAAAATGCCAGCGTCAGAGTTGACGTTAAGAATATGCTCGTTTTTATTTATGACGAAATTTATCTTCCGGCAGGAATCGAACCTACAAACTCTCACACTGGAGAGATGCCGTCTTTATATCAGACGTGTCTTTACCAATCGACCCACAGATGATTTCATGGAAATATCCTAAACAATTTCTCAAACAATTAAGGATAGTAGAAATTATAACGTACTGTTTAACTATGTATATATATGTATATATAAAAAATAAAACAGACTCAAATATGAGAGTCTATTCAAAAATAATGATCTTAAACAAATAAAAAAATTCAAATATGTCGACTGATGCCAGTTTCGTGGATTTCCGTTAAATTCCGCAATGTTGTCTTCTGTTGAGTTTGTTTACATTCGGATACACTCTCTCCGGTGAGGGAGTTTGCAGGTTCGATTTCTACCGGAAGATACATATTTTCAATACGATTTCTCAAACAATTAAGGCCAGTGAAAATTATAATGGACTATATATATATATATATATATATATATATATATATATATATATATATATATATATAAACAGGTAGACTTTTCACTCAAATACGAGTATCCATTAAAAAATAATAATGCTAAACAAATTAAAAAAAATTCTTTGGCTAATGCAGGTTTCGTGGATTTTCGTAATATATATATATATATATATATATATATATATATATATATATATATATTGCAAAAAATACACACATGTTTAAGTGCAATCATATTCTATAAGCGTGTCTGCACATTAACCAATACACATGTTATATTTTTGTTCACGTTCTTATATAATTAAACATGTGAAAAATAAAATATAATAAACAAAACATCCGTCTGTTTTATGTGAACCGGAATCCATGACAACTGGTACCAAAATATTGATTGCCAAACTTCAGTTTCACCAGGTTATTGATTATATTGTATCTGTAAAGGGAGGAAGTCCGATTCAAAATGGCCGAATGGTGAAGCGAACATAAAGAAATGTTAGTCGGGCGATTCATATATAAAAGCAAAAAAGAAGAAACGGGAAAATAAGAGATTAAATTGTCAGGGGAAATAAAGCAAGATAGAAAGAAAGAAAAAAGAAAGAGAGTAATTTCTAAAAGAAAGAAAGAAAGAAAGAAAGAAAATGATAATTAATTCAGAAATATAGACTGAAGGAAAGACTGATAGAAAAGTAAATAAAGATGCAAGTAAGAGATGAGAAAAATTCTAGCAGAAGAAAATATGTGCAAGATAGATGCTTTAATAAATAAAAAAGAAACAGATTGAAGTCAAATTCACAATGGCCAAAAAGACAAGTAAACACAGAACAATACGTAGGATGATTCGGACGTAAAAGAAAGAAAGAACGAAAGAAACAAAGGACAAGAATAACTAACAAAGTAAAGAAAGAAAAGAAATGATAATAATAAGTCCAGTAATAAAGAAAGAAAGAAGGAAAAAGAGAGAATAAATTCCAAACAAAGAAAAAAGCCGTAAATAGTGACAAATAGATTACATCAATAAAAGAAAGGAAAAAGAAAGCTAAAAATGGAGGAAGCCCTGTCCAAAATTGCCGAAAGGAAAATGACTGTTCGTGAGACAATTTAGAGAAAGAAAGAAAAAGAAAAGAAAAAGACAGAAGCAACCAATAAAAGAAAGAAAGACGAAGCTAGTGATATATAGATTCCATTAATAAAAGATCAAAGATTAGAAATGAAAAAAAGCCTAAATGAAAGTCTACAGAATAGACTGTCAGACAATTTGAACAATAGAAAGAAAGAACGAATTAAGAAAGGGATGAAAATGACTTCGAAAAAAAGAAATACAAGACTAGAGAGAGAGAGAGAGAGAGAGAGAGAGAGAGAGAGAGAGAGAGAAAGAAGATAAGAGGTGAGTAAAGAGAGAGAGAGAGAGAGAGAAGATAAGATGAGGTGAGTAAAGAGAGAGAGAGAGAGAGAGAGAGAGAAGAGGTGAGGTAAAGAGTAAAGAGAGAGAGAGAGAGAGAGAGAAAGAATAAGAGAGGTGAGTAAAGAGAGAGAGAGAGAAAGAAAAGATAAGAGGTGAGTAAAGAGAGAGAGAGAGAGAGAGAGAGAGAAAGAAGATAAGAGGTGAGTAAAGAGAGAGAGAGAGAGAGAGAGAGATTGCATTAATAAATAAACGAGAAAGAGAATATTGGAGAAAAGATAAAAGGGAGAAATAAATATAAAAAAGAAAACAAAGATGAAAATAGCCAAAATAAGAATGTATTAAAAATGTATTATTAAAGAAAACGAAAAAAAAAAATCAAATGTTAAAGAAATAGAAAAAAAAAAAAAAAGGAAAAGTAAAGAATGGTTCATACATTGAATATTCCTACCATATTTGATTTGATGCTCCTATTATATGTCTCAAGATTCTTGATAAAATTCAAAGAAGGGTCTGTAATATAATCAATCCTAACCTGGCATCTCGATTTTGGTTACTTTCTCATCGACTTTATGTGGCCTAACATTGTCTTTTCTACAAATATTTTCATGGCAATTGCTCCGATGATCTTTCAGCATTTGTGCTTCGACTGCACGAATTCAAGTGCTCTACTAGATTGGCAACTAGGTCTCACCGTTTTACTGTTGAAAAGATGCAACTGTATGTTCTATTCTAATAGTTCTCTTTTTAGCACTTTTCACCTGTGAAACTTCAGATTTCTTGCTTCTCTATCGTTTACAATGTTAAAAAATCTTTAGATGCAACGTCAGTCGCCATCTTCTGTCTTTTTGGAATCTGTTTTTATATTTCCTTTTTTCCTCACTTCGTCGCATTAAAGTCTTTTCACTCTCTTTAATCTTAAATAACACTTGCGTTCTAGTTGGATTATCGCCTTGTCTGGGTTGAAATTATTAAAATTGTAGCATAAATTAAGCAAAGAGAAATACGAAGTTTGAAGCCACCCATGAGAACAAAAAGTATTGGTTGTCTGAAGGATCTGTAGGAATTGCCGACTAAAAAGTGGATATTTAAAATAACAGAAACACTAGTGCAACCGAGAAGAGTAAGTAAAAATAAATAAATCAATAACGACGTGTAAACGATTGGTGGCTTAACCTCGCAACTGACTCGAGCATATTGGCATCCTGTCGTTGGTGCTTCAATAATGCCAATGTCACTCCAATGAATGAAGCAACTGGCAGTCCAATATCAAATTTGTGTTCCTTTTTCTAGTGAAACCTTTCAAAATGGAAGGAAAAGAAGTGAGAGGCGGAAAAAAGAAGATAGAAAGAAGACGTTATTTTAATGACTGAAGTGTGAAAATGGGGTGTTGGAAAATATGGAAATGTCGGTTGTTGAACAGGAAGAAAATGAAAGAAAAACGAAAAGAAGCACTGCAGAAAGTTGAGGAGAAAGAAATTAGATCAGAAAGAAAAAAATAAAAAGAAGACACGCAAAAGAAAGTAGAAAATATTTAGGCATTGATGAAAATTATGACAAAGAGAAGGAACAATAATACAAGTAAAAAGTGAAAGTGAGAGAGAGAGGGAGAGAGAGAGAGGAAGAGAGGGAGGGAGAGAGAGAGGAAATAAGTGAAAGTAAATATCTTAAAATAACGGAAAATATTTGAAGCAAGAAAAATATGTGAAAAAATTGTTGGCAAAGAGCTGAATAGGAAGAAGAATAAAAGATACTCCATATTTTCTGAAACAGAAGAAGAAGAAGAAAAAGAAGAAGAAGAAGAAGAAGAAGAAGAAGAAGAAGAAAGAGAAAGAAGGAGAAAAAGGTGATATTGATGGACAAAAAGAAGAATAAGACGGTGAAATACGAGAAAGAAAGATAGCACATGTGGATAATAATGTGTAGAAAGAGAGAATGGGAGTTGATTAAAAGGAGAATAAGAAAAGGAAAATTAAAGACAAGAAGAATCAGAAAGAGAAGAAGAAGAAGAAGAAGAAGAAGAAGAAGATAGCTCGATAAAGAAGAGAAACAGAAGAAGATAATAAAAGTTGAATAGATGAAGAAAAGTAGTAACAGAAGAAGATGAAGAAGAAAAGCAAAGGGACACTGAAGAAAGAGAATACATTTTTTATGAGTTGTAGAAAGAGAAGAAAAAAAAAGACGTTAAAAAAAGAGAGGACATTTTTGTTATGAATTATAGAAGAAGAAGAAGAAGAAGAAGAAGAGGAAGAAGAAGAAGAAGAAGAAGAAGAAGAAGAAGAAAAGACGCTAAAGAAAGAGAGGACATTTTTGTTATGAATTATAGAAGAAGAAGAAAAATAAAAGTAGAAGAAGAAATAAAATGATCTAAATGAAGGAAAAGTAATAAAAAGTGAAAAACGAGTAAAAGAAAATGAAGAAAAACAGTGAAGGAAAGAGCATTAAGAAGTAATAGAAATGTAAATGGGAATAGAAAAAGAGAAAGAAAAAGAGAAAGAAAAAGAGAAAGAAAAAGAGAAAGAAAGAACAAAGTGGAAGAAGTAAATAGCAAAGTAAAACGAAAACCACTTTTCTAATGCCAGTCGTCAATTAGTTGCTCTGTATGTCCATAAGGCCGTTAATACATTCCTTCATGTGTCTATTTAAGCAGTGTAGAACCAGGCGAAAGCCCTTTCCGTAATTCAAGTGTCCCATCACTTAGCACTTTAGACATAGCTCCAAGATATAGTCTTTTCTACTGCCGAAAAAAAAGGGAAGAATTCGTGGATGGAGAAAAATAATACGAAGAAAACTAGAAACCCCACTAAGTGAAACAACATAACTAAACGGATCTCCATCCTAACCAGCTTTTCCTCTCCGTTCATTTAAACGCCAAAACCCGTTCAGAACTCGGCAACTTTTGACATGCCCTCCCCACCTGCAAAAAAGGATAATATTCTATGCAAATGCAATTCCTTGATGACCTGAATCTAATCTTTTGGAAAGATCTTCAACACTAATTTCGAGTCGGTTCTAATTTTAAGTACGGGCCAAGGCATTTATATAGATATTAACCAGCAGGCGAAAAGTCTTCTAAAAGATCGCCGTTTTTTGATAATCCCTAGATAAAGCAGATACTTAGACTCTTAGCTAATATATATATATATATCGATGTGTGAGTAAGATCAATGTCAAAAAGTAGTAAGCAGAGATGTTGCGTAATGAGTCTCTGTTGGAAAGATAAAAAGAGACGCTTTAGAGTATTAATGTTCAAGAAAAAGTGAATGAAAGACAACTTTTGAGTGACAGCCGAGGGCGCGAACCACATTTACGTATTCATTCTTTTTCTTTTTCTCTCTAAAAATAAAAATAAATTTTTACAGTCAGCATGATAGTCTTCACAATGGAATAACGAAGTAAGGTGCTGAGTGAGATATTTCGGTAGGCATCGACAGAAAAATAAAAGAAAGAGAACAATAAATGAAAAGAAATAAAAGTTCCGTATTAGAAAATACTTGGATACTTTCATTAACACGTATGTAGGATGTATACATAGTGCACTTGGTTGATTATAACACTATAATAGTAATGGTAACATTAGCTGTTTCCTTATAAGGTAACAGTCAGCATTTATAGACAAAGCAGCCAGTGCCACTGTTATTTGAAATTTAAATTTTTCTTTTAAAATAATTTTTCAGGAGAATAGGTTTCATAACGTTCTCTCCAGCTTCCTTCCTAACCTTTTGTTTGGAAAGTCAGCCATTTTAATTATGTCATTTTTTTTTTATCTTCGAGTTACATGTGCTATCGATTTTTGTTATTTCTGCTGTTTGTTGTCTTCAAGTGATCTAGTTTCTTCTATTTAGTTCAATTTTTTGATGGAATTCTGTAGCACCAGTCCACAATGTTCAAAGAAAGAGGGTTCTCACCAAAAACCGACACCCTTAATTTGCTGAAAACCATTTTAATTATTAATCTGAGAATGCAGTTGTATACAACTATCAGTTCAGATATTTTTGAACAAGTTTGGCGACAGGCATAGCATCCATATGAAAGAGTTTAGTTTAGCTTAGTCTAGCACATGGCATAAAATAGTGAAGAAGATTATTTAGCCTCAAATATCCAAGCGAGTACTATCTTAAAATTAGCATTTGTCGTCCTGAATAATATAACACAGTGCTAATAGCAGACATGGAAAGGAAAATTCACAACCTCCTACAGAAAGTAGTAAAAGAAAGCGGATAGAAAGGACTACCTCTAAATTACAAGAAAACCGAATGCCTGGTCATCAGTAAAAAGAGAAACCCAAAGTGCCAACTACAGGCCGGGGATACTAAAATCAAGCATGGATAAAACTAAATACATGGGAAGCGTTCAAACAGAGGACGGAAAATGCGACACTGAGATCCGAAGGTGCATTGGCATAGCCTGGATGCATTCCAGAAACTGAGAGACAGGAACATTTTGCTGAAAACGAAGAAGAGAGTACTGAATTGTGATGTGGTATCTGTCTTTCAATAATGGCAGCAAAATGCTGGACAATCTAATCAAAGATTAAGGAAAAGACTTGAAGCAATCGAAATGAATTTCTATAAAAGGCAGCTGAAAACAGCATGGAGCGGACAAGTGAGCAACGACGAGGATTTGGAGGATAGAAACAAAAAAGGAAATATTTAACATCAGGAAAAGACAGCTGAAGTTTCAGGGATATGTAATGAGGAAGGAGGGTTTGAAGAATTAGACAATCATGCGACGAATAGAGAGAAAAGTGACAGAGGGAAGCAATGCATAGCATACTTGATAGAATTGAGCAAATGGGTAGCAGAGCAGGAAAGGAACCAGAGAAAGGTGTTAAGAGCTACAAGTGATAAGGAAATGTGGAAGACCATGATCGCCTACGTTCTGAAAAAAACATGGTACATAAAATAAGCTTCTAGTAAGTAAAAAACTATTAATTTAGTTACCAGACAGGAGTAATTGCAGATTTTTTAAAAGCAAAATCAATTTCAAATTTCTTAGGGTAAAAACACATAGATGTATTTACATATTTTTGAAAACAAAGTAGACAAGAGTAATTATTGATTTTGAGGGTAAAATTGAACAGGTGCAATTGCAGATATTCGAAGACAAAAGTAGACAGGAGTAATTATAGAGTTTTGAAAGCGAAATCAAACGAGTAATTTCAAATTATTGAGGGTATAATCAGACAGGTGCAGTTGCAGATTTTTAAAGGCAAAAGTAGACAAGACATATTTTTGAAGGCAAAAGATATGCAAAATAAGTCAGTTTCTGTGATTTAATTTTGTAGAAGAAAAAAAAACAATAAAACTTGATCTTTTCAATACATAGGATGACATATCTGTTTGAAACCTTTTAATCTAAAATCACATAATACTCACCAAATGTTAATTATAATCACGAAAATCTTTTTCCACATTTAAAGCATGTTAGTTAATTCCATTTCATTTGACAAAGAATTGGGACTGCGATCCTTAGTCTTACTCTCTTTTGAATGCTTCGTTTGAGTGAAAACTTAGTAAGCTTATATTTGTATCGTTTAAAGCTAAATGGCGTGAATATGCAGAAAGGTAGATTTATTGTACAAATATCCCAAATCAAGAAACCTTGAAAACTAGCATTCATGTAGAAATAACGAACAAATTTCAAATACCTCAGTCGTTAACATTTTGCACATAGCCACAGTAATGTGGCTATGTACAATAGCCGGGTACCCAATAAGGATTGAAATTTCTAGCACTGGATTTAAGAATAGAATGTTAGCCATCGCTTAAAAGTTACAAAGAATATATTGAATTAGAACAAATGTTCGGATAATTTTTGACGTTTGATTTCCTTTCATACGTGTTTGAAACGATTAATGATTAATGTGGGAATTGTATAGATTTTATTATGAATAACTTAAGTGTCTTTTGTTTATTCAGTAATGCAACTACTTTTCAGACTTTACTTAGAAGATGACTAAGAGGCACGTTCAGTGATACTTAAGCCAGATTAATTTCAAACGAATCAAAGGAATTCCTGGATTGGAATTGAAATATTAGAAATACAGAGATGATTGTTTTAAATCCATTTATGTTAATAACAAAAATATAGGAAAATGAGATGCATTTTATGTGCTTTTATTTCCAGAAAAGGAAGAAAACACAGTTAAAACAGCAAAAACGTTATATCCCTTTTATTGTGCTTACGTCGTAGTTCAGAGTAATATTTGGAGTTAGTAGACAACAAACAGCAGAAATAACAAAAATGGATAGCACATGTAACTCGAAGATAAAAAAAAATGACATAATTAAATTTTGACGTAAAATTTACGACCTGAAAGATAGAATTCCTGTAATTCTGCATCCATTGATGATGTCCAAATGATAGAGTCCTGGTCACACAACAAGGGACCTCGTAGAAATACTCCACATAGTTTATATGAGCGTTGTAAGTTGTTTAGAAACACTTGGACGTGTGAATCATTACGACGTTTGGTTGATGGATGATGTAATTGATAGAAACATTAAGACCATATTTCCACCTGAGATACTCTGCACAAACACAACAAACACGACCGATTTTTGAAAAGATCAATCATGGGCAATTAAAAATAGATTGTTTACAACAATTCAGAACAGAAAGTTCTTAAGGAAAGTGTTGGGGATCGCCTCTTTGTACATACGATTGGACTCGCCTGATGTATACATATAATCCTGCCTATACAGAGAACGGTAGTAGTTGTAACTGACCATGTGTCACATGTTGCCCTTAGTGGGAGGGACAACTAAATAATGTAGTTGTAACAGGAGTCAGTAGTTGTAGAGTTGTAGAGTTGCCTAGTTGGTCAGTAAGTTGGTGCAGAGTTAGTTGGAGTTGTTTGGATATAGACTCATTACCCGGATATACTATTTCACTTCAAGACTGTATATATTTATTTCTACTAATAGTATTCCTGAATTGACTAACCCGTGTTTCAGTTTGTATATCTTGTTCAATATAACTTACATTTTCTATCTCCATATCTGTTTTTGTTATTTATTATGTTGTGTGGTTTCTCACCCGGAATCCACAACAGAAAGCAAATTTTTTACCGCTAATAACCCAAAAGTCGTTCCACATCCTACATAAATGGTAATGTCTAGTAACGGGCGAGCATTATGTATTAGGAATTCTACGTGAAATTCTACTGCTCTCAGTTGAAGCGATTAAAAGCAGCAGTCTACGGAAATCTTCCGAAATGAACCAATCAGAAGGGAATCGTCTTCTATCATGATGACATCAGATCTCATATCTCCTTCGGTAGAAACTAATACAGCTTTGGTAGGAAGTCATACACCAGCTGCGTACTCAATTGACCATCCACTTATTTAGATCTATTAAATATTTCTCTTAATCGGAAGAACTTCAATTCTCTGAAAGGATGTAAAACCATTTTCGACCAGTTCATTACCCAGAAAGAATTTAAATCCTGGAAAGATGGAATCCTTAAACGGCCTATTTTAGTGGAACAAAAAGATACGATACATGTGTCGTTGAATAAATCTATGCGCAAATATTCAATTTTTTCTGTGATATTCACTTAAAATACTTGTAACTTTTCCAATTCAATATATATATATATATATATATATATATGTATGTGTGTGTGTGTGTGTGTGTTCGATATATATATATATATATATATATATATATATATATATATGTATGTGTATGGATATTTTAACAAAAGAATGTGTTTCACAATAGATACATAAAAAAAAAAAAAAAATTCGACGAGTGAATTTCTGGAGGATAACGCCGTTAAGGTAAACATTATATTCCGGAATAGGGTATTAACTGTAAATTATTATTCCAGTCCGAAAGATACGTTTTTGATATTTTTATTTTATTTGTTTACTATATATATATATATATATATATATATATATATATATAGAGAGAGAGAGAGAGAGAGAGAGAGAGTCTTAAAGAGAGAGTGATAGAGATAAAAATATGAAGGATTAATCTAAATAAAATACTTATGTTATATTCAGCCCCTCTACTACAGAGTTTCATAGACGGATATTTTGGGGCATACGGCCTATCACGTTGAATACACCGGTTCTCGCTCGATCACCGAAGTTAAACAACGTTGAGCAGTACTTAGATGGGTGACCGCTTGGGAATACCAGGTACTGTAAGCGTATAGTGACGGATGTGCGTTGTGGTGCAGTGGGTATCGGCTCGGAAAGAGAAATCGGTGTGCCGAGTTCGAATTCCAGTTAAATACCCTGCATTCACTTAAGCCCTGGTACCCTTGGGAAAGGTATTCCCTACAGTTATTGGTTAATAACAAGGGTATCACTTAGGGACCCTGCACCTGCACTTAAAAACAAATCCCAATGAATCTTGATACTCGAAAAAGAAAATGTTGTAAAAATAAAATAACCTTACCCAAAGATCATTGGCTATGACCTTAAAATGATCCCATGAGGATTGATAGGTCGTTAAACCTTGAAACAAACAAACAAAAAACGAATATTTTGGGATTGTTCAGTCCATTCTTCAGGAGCTTTTACAGTTGCTGTTTTTCTCATTATTTAATATTTTATACTAGGTTTGATCTAATTAATTTATGTGATTGCTGGGGGTACTCTTATTATTAGTGTTAGGTTGATTTTATTTTTTTTGTGTGTGTGTGCGTGCGTGTGCATGCGTGAGCGTGTGCATATGTTTATCTGCGTGTCGAAAAGAGCTGTATGTGTAAAATATTTTTCGCTATGATTGTTAGTGCTTGTATCATCAATCAGATTTAATGAAATTTTACATTATTATTTTTGGCAATGCCGACCTCCCCAACAAAACAACTACATGGGTCAGGGCAAATAACCATACCCAAGAAAAATCAACAAATCCTTCTTAAATAATAATTTGAGATTTCAAGAGTGCACTGTTAGTTTCCTTTGCACAGATTCATCTTCTTGATTTTCTGGCAGTCTTTTCGCAAACAATAACCGGCAAACTTCCAGTCAGACCGAATGAAAAATCCCCGGAATTAACCGTAGTTCTGCTTAGCCACCGTTTTAGACTTCTCGCGGTCACCACCCTTTCCAAAACCTCTGCAGTCCTGTAAAAGTCATTATGCCATGCATTACTAATGTCGTGTCCAGAAGCAGTGTCTCGCCACCTGTTTGACCAGCCAGTCATTCATTCCTTCGTATGGTAAACGATATATCAAATTGATTAGCCAATTCATTCTATGTGCGGCGCGTAGAAAAACTCATCAACGAAATTTTATTTGATTGAGATCACTTTTATTGCTAAGTGAAATACGCATCTTTGTATTTCTAACATTTCCATTTATGTAGAGGAAAAGTTTTGATTAAGTTTGAAATTAGTTTTATTTCTAGTTTTAGTATTATTGAACATAGCTGCAAGGCGTTTTATAATTTAAGTTTGAAAGTTAGTGACATCGGGTAACACATCACGAAACGAAAGAAAATACTTCATATATTCATTATAAAATATATCCTTTAAAAAAGTAAAAAAAAAAAAGCTGCAACAACACTTAACTATGTAAGTTATTTTATTTTTCAACTAAAAATGGTCTTAGAAAAAAAAGAGTTTTATTAGAGCAACATAAATTGTACATAATAGGCAGTAGGAAAAACCTCATTGCGGCTTTTATACATTTTTTCCTCTTTCTTGCCTTCAATCTACCTTGTGGTTATTAAATTTTACAAACCCTCTTTCCTCATTTTCTGCTCAAGAAATTTTAAATATCTCTTTCTAGTGCGGCGTGTATTCCCAATTGATCTGGACGAGGGAGGTGACAAACTATTAGACAACATAAAACAATGTTTCATTTATGTAGAAACGTTTCTTATTTGGAGTATTAGCTGCAACCACTGTATCGTAACTCCCAATCTGATAGCATCGGCTTTGTTTTACTTCTTTTATGTGCAGGACATTGGCTCTCCACAATGTCCTCTCCTTGAAAGCTCTTAATAAATCTTGTTTTTGTTTTCTCTCCAAAACCATGTTACACCATCCATTCACACAAGCTACAGGTTATTTTCCTCTGTCTCTCTTACCGTCAATATATCTTATGAGTATCAAACTTTCTAAGCTCTCTCTTCTCATGATGTGCCCTGGAAATTTCATCTGTCTCATTCTGATGTTAAGTAGAACACTCCTTTTCGTTTCAATTTTCTTTATAACTTCAGCCCATGGTAACCTCAGCATCTTTGTCTAGAAACCCATTTCTGTTGCTTCAAGTCTCTTTTTTGTCTTTGTCTAGCATTCACTGCAAGTAGGACAGATATCAAATAACAGATTGTTTGACGTGTCCTTTTTATTTCTATTTCTATTTTCTCTCAAAGTTCATCGTTGATCACATGTTCGGTCATTGTTTTGTGTCTGTTGCAGTTCAAATGACCGTCATTACATAGCCTTAAACTCATTCGCTTCATGGCTGTCCAACTTCGTGTTGAGACATGACTGTTCCAGAGTTTTTCAGTATCAATTGTACGTGTTAATGCGCTGCTGGTGGCTATAAGGATTCAAATATTAAACCGCCGACTCAGAAATTGTCGCTATTCATAGTAATAAAGGAAAAAGAATTGTTTTCGAAAATTAAAGTGGCTTTAATAATTAAGAGATAAATCTAAGAACTGTGATTAACAAAAGAACTGTACATAAAAAAGAAAAGGATTGGCGATAGGAATATCCAAATTTAAGTATTTTCTAAATATTGTTTTATGTAATCTCTACTGTGCTTGTTGTTCATGTAATCTCTATTGTTATATGTAGGAATTATAATCTGTGATATCACACAAAGGATGTATGTTTCAGTCACTTTAATAATTGGAAATATAATGACGGAAAATACAAAAAAATAATATTTTTTTTTTTTAATCATATCACCCCGAGCAAGGCGGTAACGCCACTGAAGCGCAGGGGGCTACGTAAGAGGGAAAAGATTGGAAAAGAGAAAGCCGGAAATCACATCCTAAATAAGGAACAAGGGATGAGCCTCTTCACTTGTTCAATAGACGTGGGTGGAATGTGGCACCTAATAATAAAAAGATGTGTAGAAAGTGAACAGCTATGCCAATATATATATATATATATATATATATATATATATATATATATATACACACTATATATAGACTATATATATATATGTATATATAGACAATAATGTCAAGAAATTTACTGTTCCTAAACGTTTATTTTAAATTTTACAGTGCTCGATACAAAAGTAAAGCTAAATATTATTATAGTATAATTAATTTAACTTTTTCGCAACACAGAATTTCCCATGTTTCGGAATCATGTGTGTGTGTGTGTGTGTGTGTGTGTGTGTGTGTGTGTGTGTGTGTGTGTGTGTGTGTGAGTGTTTTGTGTCTGTGGGTCACAAACATATTTTGCTAAATAATATGAACAAATTCTTTCTATGAATGTCTTAACAATTTTTAAAATATACGAATAAGTAGTTTTGTTTTACTGGTAAATTTGAGAATAATGCTTTTAACTTTTTTAAATATTAATTTTCTGGATCACTTTCGAATTTAGCTCCATTCATTTTCAGATATTGTTGTGCACGCAGTTAGCCAACCGGTTTTAATTATATATATATATATATATATATATATATATATATATATATATATAACGCCCATAGCCCAGAGATACAATCCTCGACTGACACCAATTCGGTCGGGTTTCAATCCTGAGTAAAAAACAATCGGAGTCTAACCGTACTGATGAGCTGTGATACAGCGAAACAGATCTGTCTGCGGATGACTATATATATATATATATATATATATATATATGTATAGTTGTGGGTTTCTCTCTTTTCATAAAGATGGACTCGTCCAGAGTATACTTATACTACTACTATAGAAGCGAGAGAGAGAATACCGCGTTTTCTCGCGGTAATTCCACTGACACTGTTAGTTCTCTGCTTTCGGGCGGAGAGCATTAACCCAGTCGTGGCTCCGCCGAATTGTAGAGTCACGACTGGGCAAAATTAGACAGCTAATTTTAGCTGGGCTATATGGCCCGGAGGTCTCACGTAAAAAAGACCTTGTGTCACATTTTGCCCTAGTGTGAGGGCAGATAAATACAGAATACCACATTTTCACGAGGTAGTTCCTTTGACACTGTCAGCTCTCTGCCTTCGGGCGGAGAGCATTAACCCAGTCGTGGCTCCGCCGTAGGCTAGAGTCACAACTGGGAAAAATTAGGCAGATATTTTTGGTTGGGCTATATGGCCCGTAGAACCCACGTAAAAAAGGCCTTGTGCCACAATTTGCCCTAGTGTGAGGGCAGATAAATACTGAATACCGCGTTGTCACAGAGAGTTAACCGGAGAATACGAGTCCACAGAGAGAGAGAGAGAGAGAGAGAGAGAGAGAGAGAGAGAGAGAGAGAGAGATTAGCAGGCAGTACCCAGTAGTTCATAGTAGCTCTGTCCTCCACTCATCGAGAATATGATTACAGTGTACGTCAGCTTCCAACAAGAACATACTCAATATACTACGTCTTCATTTCTCGAGGCTTGTACATATACTTTTTACTAACCCTCATTCCTGAAATACTAATCTTCATTCAAGTCTGTATCCTTATGTTAATACACTTATTTTCTATATCCATTACTAGTCGTTATTCATTTATTAGTGAGGGTCCCATTCTCGAAATCCACAACATATATATATATATATATATATATATATATATATATATATATATATATATATATTAATTAAACTAGTTTATGCATTTTTGTTATTTCGATGACTTTCTAAATAATATCTTCTTTCTCGAGTATTTGATCGCAACATTTTAATGTTTGCTAATTTTCAAAAGCCGAGTTAGAGCAATCATTATTGTGATTGCAATATTAGCCGTTTCCTCATAAGGAAACATTTGCCATTCACTGCCCAACATTTATAAAATCTTTCTATTAAAACAATTTTTCAGGCAAAAATATTTCCATTAACTGTTATTGCTCTTTCCAGTATTGATGGTGTTTTTCTTCTTTGCCTTTTGCTTGAAGTCATGTAGAACGTCAGCATCTTGATTACATCATTATTTTCTTTTAGAGTTACATATGCAATGCATTTTAATTGTTGCTGCTTTCGAAAGTTCTCAAATGATGCGTTTCTGTTATTTGATATAGTTCTTTGTTTATAATTCTGCAGCGCAAATGAAGGAAGTTTATCAGTGAGAACTACACGATTCTTTCGCTTGAAGCCATTTTGACAATCGATCTGAGAAAATGACTGTATAGATCTGGTAGTTTAGGTATTTCTGAAAACATCTGGCACCATGCATGGTATCTATAAGTAAGTCTCAGTCCGACGTGACTATTTGATAACATGAAGGTAAACAGTTTGAGAATTAACAACTTCATCTGTTGTAGATTAAGCGATACAGGATAAAATTTTAACGAATTATTACCAATTTTTTTTACTCTAATTTTGTTGCTTTTTGTCGTAAAATTTCTTTAGGTTTCCCATTGTTGGTTATTTCGATGTATTCTTTACGGTTATGTGGCAGTAAAATGTTATACCTTCCTTAGAAGAAGAATAGACTTGAGGTAATTGAAATGTTTCTCTTCAGACAAATTTTTAAAATACTATTAAAGATACTATAAAAGAAACGATGAACTTTTAATTCTTTTGAAGAATAAGAATCATAAAGTTGTTTCTAACAATCAGAAAAAATACTACTAAGATTTTGGTGAAACATAACCAGAAAAAAGGCTTGGAAAGTTTAACGCTCACAGAGTGAACAAATCAAGGAAATGCAGCAAAAAACCCGCTTGGTAGGTTTGAGCAAAAATTAAAATTAAAAATAGATTTACTGAAGTAATAAAAGCTTTGAAGTGACATGATCATTGAAATCTTGAAAGGAGACAAATATTGCTAGGCTTACATTCTAGGGTCACTTTGAGATTATATTTTGGCATAACATAAATTTGATGTATTTTGAGCGAGATAAACAACTGAAATAAAATTCTTTGAAAAATCACTAAATGCAATATACACCTGAGAAAGTTTGGATTTCTTTCATTCGAAGTCAGTTTACAGGAATGATGTCACAATGCCTAATTTGGTAATGTTTTAATCTGCCTCGTTTTCTCTTTAATTTCTAACCTCCTCCATCCCTATTACCAACCCTCCATTTCTTCGCTATATCGTCTGTTTCTCTGATTCTCTTTTCGCTTCTTTTTGTGTATATGTGCTGGCCGGTTTCATTTAGATGTTTTTATTAGGAGTAGATATATTCGTCTGTCATCTGATTCACACCCCTCCCTGGTCTTTCGAATAGTAGAGGTTTATCCTTTGTTTCCTGTTTAGGGTTCGTGTAATATATGAATAAAATGTCGCTGCTGACGTTTGAGTTTGGACATGGATTGCTAGAGAAAAAATATAGTCGATCTCGTAATTAGAATGTTTTAATTAGAGGAATCGTGCTGCTGGATCTCGTGACATTGTAAAATGGTATATATATGGGTATATAAAAAGCCCTGGAGTCTGAAAAAGAAAAATGGTTTGATAGTATTCTGACTTTGCAAAAGTGGCGATGAATATTCAAGAAAAAAAATCCGTATCATATACGTCGTAACTGGATATTCAGTTAATATTTACCACTTCACCAAAGATATGTCATATTCGCAGAACTTTTCTTCATGTGCCGTATCCATTCAGGACGTAGACAATCATGGACTTTCATTTGGCTCTGTTTC